>CM060200.1:12274520-12834499 GCA_030562195.1 Nipponacmea schrenckii
CACGAAGTCAAGGGCAATTAACTCAAAACAGTTTATTGAAAAACTGTCAAATTCAAACTTGACTGAGGTCTAATCAATTCCAATGCTCACACCAAGTTTCATGAAAATCCTCTGAAAATTGGAGGATTTATTGCATCGAAACTAAAATTTTGACAAGATTTTACTACATCAAGGGCAATAACTCAAAAACTGTTCATCAAAAAAATTGCCAAATTCAAACTCGACTGTTGTCTTATCAATTCCAATGCTCACACCAAGTTTCATCAAAATCCATTGAAAATTGTAGCTTCTATTTTGTCAACAACAAATATAGATGCAGGGGCAATAACTCTAAAACTGTTTATCGCCAAATCGTCTAAATCGAACTTGACTGCTGTCTTATCAATTCCAATGCTCATACCAAGTTTCATTAAAATCCATAGATAATTGTAGCTTCTATAGTGTCTACAGAAAATGAATTTTTACGCAATTTTACTTAGTCAAAGGCAAATACTCATAACCTGACCACTGCCTTATCAATTCCAATGCTCATACCAAGTTTCATTCAAATGCATTGAAAATTGTAGCTTCTATTGCATCAACGATAAGTTTTGACGTGATGTAAATAAGTCAAGGGCAATAACTCAAAAACAGTTCATCGAAAAATCTTCAAATTCGAAGTTGACCGCCGTCTTATCAATTCCAATTCTCACGCCAAGTTTCATTTAAATCCATTGAAAATTGTAGCTTCTATTGTGTCTACAATAAATATAGAGGCAGGGGCAATAACTCAAAAAACGTTTAACGAAAAATTGTCCAAATCAAACTTGACTGCCGTATTATCAATACCAATGCTCATACTAAGTTTTTGAATTAGAGAAACAATTGAGCAATGTTAATCATTACTGTGTACTTGATCAACCTATTTTCATGGAAACTGCGCAAAAGATAAACACTATTTTAAAAATTTTCCCAATATGATTATCTTTCAGCGAAATCCGAAGTCCGCCAACGTCACATTTATACTTTACCGAAGATTCACAAAAACCCGGAAACTGAATGGTCTATAGCCAATAGCGTTCCTAAAGGCAGACCTATTATCTCAGATTGCGCGAGCGAATCCTACCGAGCTTCAGAATACATTGACCATTTTTTACTTCCATTAGCGTGTAAGCATCCGTTATATCTTAAGGATACCACCGATTTTGTTGAAACAATTAAAAGCTTAAATGTTCCTCCAAATGCTAGATTTATCACATTAGATGTTACGAGTATGTATACAAATATTGATAATAAAACCGGTTTAGACGCTGTCCGAAAAGCCTTTCTTCGAAATCCCTGCGTAGATAGACCCGATAAAGATCTTTTAGAATTATGGCGAAATGACTTTGTTTTTAATGATAAAATTTATCTCCAGACTTCAGGCACCGCGATGGGCAAAAGATTTGCGCCGAGTTATGCAAATATCTGTATAGCCGAGTGGGAACTGGAAATTTCTTCCATTTCCCCTTTTAAACCTTTCTTCTATGGAAGGTTTCTTGACGATATTTTTATTTGGACCGAGTCTTTAGAAAATTGTTGGCAATACTTTGAAATTTAAATAATCACCACGCTTCTATAAAACTAACTACGAATATTTCTGAACAAAGTATGGATTTTCTGGATACTACGGTTTTCAAAGGACCAAATTTCTCTCAAACAAATAAATTAGACATCAAAGTATTTTTTAAACCAACGGATACACACCAACTTTTATATAAAAACTCTTTTCACCCAAAACATACTTTTACGGGAATAATCAAATCACAAATTTTGCGTTTTTTAGAATTTGCACTCAAAAAGTAGATTTTGATGCAGCGTGTAGACTAGTTTTCAGCAAATTAAGAGATAGGGGCTATTCCAAACGATTCCTGCGCAAAATTAAAAATGACACTGTTTTGGACCTTTTGAAAATTAATGAACCCCCTCCTCTAATAAATAACTTTGGCGCAATCTCATGTGGAAGTTCTCGATGCCGCACCTGTGAACATATTCATATGTCTCATTATTTTCAAAATAAAAAAAAACGGAAAGACATTTGAAATTAAAGAACGTCTCACGTGTACGGATAAAAATATCATTTAATTAATTTCGTGTAAAAAATGTGACAAACAATACGTCGGCGAAACCCAGAACGCGTTACGAACTCGATTTAGCGACCATCGCTTTGATATAATTCATAGAAAAAATAGACCAATTTCTCATCATTTTAATTTACCTGACCACTCCATTGAAGACCTTATCTTGCCTATTGAATCAATTCCTGACTCTGAACTTATCAAACATAAACCCAAACGATTACAGAGAGAAAGCTACTGGATGGACCAACTCCAAACAGTGGCTCCAAATGGACTTAACATCCAGCATGATAACCAAATGATTCCATTTGTTGCCACCTTCAATCATACAGCTGTCAAAACCTCATACATCGTCAAACAGTATTACAGTTATTTACAGAACAGATTTCCGAATGTATATACCAAACGACTTGTAATTGCCTATAAGCGTAACAAAAACCTAAGTAATTTCCTGGTCCGTGGTAGACTCGAACTCATTGAATCCAATATTACTTGACCCCTCTCTTTATTTTCTAGATCATTAAGTATAACATATTCTAATCATTATACATAGAGTTTTATCTTTTCAGAACCTAATCATACTCTCTTCTTTTAGACTGGTAACAAGAAAAATTTCATATTATGGTCTATTGTTTTTTGTAGATTACTTGTGGGTGTTTTTTAACTCAAAACTAACTATGCTAACTTCACCTTATCTTGTATCGAACATTTATCTCTTTATTTGTGACCTTGGCCAGTGCTAACACAGAAGTTTCTAGGAACTTCTTCACTCTTAACACTAAGTTTCATTAAAATCCATAGAAAATTGTAGCTTCTATAGTGTCTACAACAAATGTTGACGGACCGATAGACTGACGGACAGGGGCAACGACAATATACGTCCACATATTCATGTGGGCGTATAAAAATCTGTTCATTCGATAATTTCCATACATGCAGTTTCATTAAGATTGGATAAAAACTTTAGCCTCTATCTTGGATACCACCCAAATTTGACGCGTTTTTACTAAGTCAAGGGCATTAACTCAAAAACCGTTCATTCGATAATTTACATTTTTGAACTTGACCGAGATATCATCAATATATACATGTATACCAAGTTTCATTAAGATCGGATATAAACTATAGTCTCTATTGTGGATACAACCCAAATTTGACGCTTTTACTAAGTCAAGGGCAATAACTCAAAATCCGTTGATTCGATCATTTCCATTTTCGAACTTGACCGAGATATCATCAATATATACATGTATACCAAGTTTCATTAAGATCGGATAAAAACTGTAGCCTCTATCGTGGATACAACAAATGTGGACGGACGGACGGACAGGGGCGACAGCAATATACGTCCAAATTTCCATGTGGGGGTATAAAAATACAAAATTTAAACATCGTCAAACCAATATAATCTTATAAAATTTTATAAAGTCAAAATTAAAATAAAATAAATTATTCTATGCCAAATAATTACCTAATATTATATAGATATATATTACAAATAATAATTTTCCCTGTGAAACATGTCAAAAATATAACTACCTATAGTTTAAGGGTGGACTAGATAGGTAGATAAAATCGTGATAACCTATTCCTTTGGAAACAGTTTATAGAAATTATTATCTGTTTTATACATTTCCTGGAATAATTCAAAATAGATATCTGCATACATATCACATTTTACTAGGAAATGAGTTTCTGTCTCGATAATTTCGACAATTAAGTGGGGTCTTTATAATCATAAGGTCAGAACTTCGTAATAAAGCAGAGGTTTTTCGTAAGTGGCGAGGGAGAAAATGTGCTAAAACATATGGTTCGGATATTGGATCTTTTTTAAATAAAGGATACGTTCTTAATTTATTACCATTTGGGTTTTTGTCATCATTCCATAGACCCCACTCATCAATTTAAAACAGATAATGTTTTAGGGGAGTCATATGGCTCTTATGGATATTTTCAGCACTACAGATATGGCTCATATTAAGGCTTCTCATCATAGCCTCCACATTCTTTTCCCGGGACTTTTACGTCTCGAGGACCAATCACTAATTACTACAGGTAGTCCTTATCTCGATAAACATTTTATACGACAAAATAGTTTTAGTACTTCAATCCTTTGTTTAGTTAGGCATGATGTCTATCCCATGTCGCCTCTAGCTGCCAAATTTGGACTGTTTCGTTTTTTACCCAAGATTGATCGAATTTGATTGATAAGGCCGACATTTTGATTCTGCGAGTTCATGTATACACAATTCCAAAATAGTGGATCGAATTGTCTGGGTTGGGCCTTGACATTGGGGCAATTAGACGTTTTGACCAAAATGACGGCGGAAAATATTTTTCTATCAAAAGAAATACATCATGATAAGCTGTGATATCAGTGTTGTTTTTTTTTCCTAAACAAGACTAAAAATTGCAGAGAAAATTGTCGGAAATTCAACAAATTTGATTGGATCTAAAATTCGCTCAAATCGGTCGTTGATTGGTTTTTAATTTCTCTATTAGATCCTAGGTTTAAGATAAAGACGCTTGATGCTTTAGCGTAATACATTGGTGTTTTTTGGTAACGCTGTTACATCTTTTTGTAATGTGTGACTTTTTGTCACCATTACGGAATAGCTTCTGCCACTTCATGTCAAACACCCTAAGAAAACCCGTCCAGTTTCATGCCAGGGATTCACCACCAACTGTTCCCCCATATGTTCCATTATTTCAATATTATCTGGACAAATCGATCTGCACCAAATCCTGTCGGTGATTTGTCTGATATCGAAAATTGTCATGACTCAATCCTCCACCTCTACACCTTGAAAAGAAGATAGATTGTCTACTTACTAGAATAGTTGATAATAATAGGCGTTTGGGGGATAAATTTGAACGTAAAATTGATGATTTCTAAAGGAAAGATAAAATCAAAAAAATGGGAAAAAGGAAAAATTACATGGAAAAAAGTGAGGGTACCTCCATTTCAAAAATTTAAACTTTAATGCAGAACGATAAATATTTTAAAAGCTAAAACGTGCTTTGGGAAAAAAAGGAAAAGGACTAAGCCGCTTTTTAAACTTTAGTGAGTCAGCTAGTGGTTTCCCATCATTGAAATGGGCATCCTCAAATTTAATACTTTTACGATGTTTGCCCCTTCGATTCAGAGGACCCAAACCCGGTTTCTTACTAGGGGCCCCGGGGAAAGACTGCCCTTTAAGACACCTAAACCAAAAGGAAAACAGCTAAACAATTCCCAAAGTATCGCCAAGTTAAAGTTACCAATGGGTTTCTTTAATTTGAATTTGAAAAAACAGGGTTCCACAAAACTTTTTAAAAGGGGGTTTGACAATCATTGATTTTTGCCCGTTTAAAATTGGCCGAAGCCCCTTTTTTATGTATACGAAGCCAAGGGTTTAAAGAATAATTTAGATGAGTTTTTAAAGAATTTTAAAAGTTTTAACCTTTTTCAGATTACTTTGAATATGAACAGGGGCTCGCACAAATTTATGTAAAGGGTCGTTTGACAAATAACATTGATTTTTGGCGTAAGATTGGCGCTAGCAGTTTTGTTTTGGATGTCATACTACACCGCCTAGGATGGTTTTACCTAATAATAATTCAGCTGAGTTTGTGAACGAAGCTGTTAAAGATTTGGTTTTAAGGCGCTTTGTTGAAAAATGTGATTCTGTGCCATATGTTATTAACCATTTGTCTGTTGCCATACAATCATCTGGAAAGAAACGTTTGATTTTAGATTTGACCTTGGTCAATAAGCATATTTGGAGGTTAAGTGTCAAATATGAAGATTGGAGAGTTTTGCTATTTTTAAGCAGGGTGACTGGTATTTTAAGTTCGATATTCATTCGGCATATCATCACATTGATATCTATGAGGATCATTGCAATTATCTAGGATTTAGTTGGAACGATCATAATAATCAATGTTATAAATTTCGTGTTCTCCCGTTTGGTTTGAATGTTGCTCCGTATTTGTTTACAAAAGTCACACGACAGCTTGTAAAATATTGGAGATCTGCTGGTCTTAAAATTGTTCTATTTATTGACGATGGTATGAGTAATTATTCTTCGTTTGAATCAGCGTGTTTTAATGCGAATAGAAACAAGTCTGACTTGCTGGATTTGGTTTCATACCCAAAGCAGAAAAATCGTTGTGGTCCCCTGTTCAAACTATAGAATGGCTAGGATTTAACCTAGACTAAATTTACGTTAAGTGTTCCTAAACGGAAATGAGATGATTTACGTTTGTGTATCAATGTAATTCTGGGGAACAACAGGTCTGTACCAGTTAAGATGGTAGCCTCTGTTATCGGTAAGATTATATCAATGGCTATCGTCTTTGGTTCGGTA
This sequence comes from Nipponacmea schrenckii, assembly GCA_030562195.1. Classification (NCBI taxonomy): domain Eukaryota; kingdom Metazoa; phylum Mollusca; class Gastropoda; family Lottiidae; genus Nipponacmea; species Nipponacmea schrenckii. The sequence goes on from CM060200.1 coordinate 12,280,966, forward strand.
TCTCAACTTTTGACACGAAGCCTGTCTATAGATGTTGTTAATTCTAAGTCTTGGTTTCACAATATTACATTGTCTCCTTCGAGTCGAGAGCAGCTGGAATTTTGGTGTGAAAATGTTTCTAGTTTAGATAATCGGAAAATTGTGGACGATGTTTCGTGTAGTACAATTGTGTATTCTGACGCGAGTTCTTCAGGATATGGCGGATACTGTGTTGACCTCGATGGTGCTATTTCGCATGATCAGTGGTTGAAAAAAGAAGCGCAAAAAAGTTCAACGTGGTGGGAATTATAGGCTGTTTACTTAGTGCTTAGTACTTTTGTACCACAATTAAAACATAATAGAATCAAGTGGTTTACCGATAGTCAGAATGCGGAAACTGTTTTTCTTTTAAGGGTAGTATGATACCGGATTTACAATTTATAGCTTTAATTATTTTTAAAGTTTGTTTAAATTAGTCTATTAAACTTGAAGTTCAATGGATTCCATGGCCTTCTAACCAAATAGCCGATTATTTAAGTCACATTCTAGATTATGACGATTGGGGTATAGCTTCATCAGTGTTTAATCATATTGATAATCTATGTGGTCCGCATAGTGTTGATAGATTTGCCAGTTGGTACAATAAGAAATGTGAAGGGTTTAATAGTAGCTACTGTAATCATGGTACTGAGGCTGTTGATTCTTTTACTGTGAATTGGTCCGACGAAATGAACAGGATTGTTCCTTCAGTGAATATTATCGGCAGGGTTTTAAGACATATGTTTAATTGTAAGAGTTAGGAACAGTAGTGGTTCCAGAATAGAAATCTGCATTCTATTGGCCTTTATTATTGTATAATGGGCTATTCAGACAGGTGTGTTTAAAAGTCTACCTGCTAATGCATTCTGTTTTGATATATATTTGATTTCTTTATGTCAATCTGCTAATACGGTTACACCAGTATATACTGCTTTTTATAGTATGCGCTTTATAAATAGGCTGGTCCAACTTATCTAGTCCGACTGTTCAAAAGCTGTATCTCTCATTAGCCAACATAGCAGATGATTCTTGTGAATTTATTTTTAAGGGTATCTGTCATATAAGCAAGGCTATAAACTTAAAGATACTAAACCGATCACTTACTCTAGATTGCTAGAAATATTTAAGGAATGCTTAACTTCCCATGTTGACGATGTATCTAAATATGGTTTGCATAGCCTTCGAGCAGGGGGAGCAAGTAATGCCGCAAATCATGGTATATCTGATAGAGTGTTTAAACGTCATGGGCGTTGGCGGAGTGAAACTGCCAAGGATGGTTATGTTGAGAACGATAAAATAAAACGCTGAAATGTATCTTTGTCTCTTGGGCTGTAGTATTTTTGATTAAATGTAATTTTCGTTGTTTATTTTTCTTTGTTATCGGTCGTCTTTCTTGGTAATTTGCAGTGTTTGTCTATTGCCAATTATGGAAATCGGGATAAAGAAATATATTTGTTTCTGTTTGAGTTGTCAAATAAAGAGATAAATATTTTCTTTCTCAGGTTTCAAATACTTTGGGTGGGAGGTTATAATAACAGCCTATAGTAAAGGTGAGCGTTTGATTATTGATTACTGATCATTCGCGCATAGACAAACATACCGATAACACGTTTATTTTAGAAGTTTTTCAATTTTTCAGATTAGTTTAGTTTAGCCAAAGAGAATAAGAATACGAACTTTTGATTATATGGTTGAGGCATTGGTTTCACTGGGAGAATTTGGCATGAGTAGTTAAGATATTAAGGTATTCAGTACCAGTAATTGAAGGCTTCGGATGCCAGGCATTGGTTGCCAGTAATTGAAGGCATTGGATGCCAGTAATTGAAGGCTATGGTTGCCAGTAATTGAAGGCATTGGTTGCCAGTAATTGAAGGCATTGGATGCCAGTAATTGAAGGCATTGGTTGCCAGTTATTTTATGAGAAACAAGGCATGGATTGCTTGGGTAATTGTGTATTTGGAAAATGGTGTTCAGATTGTAAATAAACGGCAGTGTTTGTCTATTGCCATATGCAATTTTGTGTTATTCATTTACGAAATGGGGAAGGAGTTCTATAATTTGGGGTTTGTCAACCAAATTGTCCTTTGGAAATGTTTTTTGTGATTCAAATTATGGGAATCGGGATAAAGATGGATAGTTCAGTATACTGTCGGCCATCAACAACCTCTCAAAAACGGGGGTAAAAGTCTTTGGAAGCTAGACTAATTTAAAGCAGACAGCGATACGCGAATAATGCAGTTACTATTTACGAGTTTGCGAATCTGTTTCGTTTTTACTGAAACTTAAATAAATGTAATAAATAAAATGGATAATTAAATTATTAAAATATTTTGTTTAATTGGCTATAACCCGATTAGATCGGCTTAAGTGTACTATGATAACACCCAGTAAGCCTATTGTTCTCAAAATCCATTTTTTGACAAATTTCCCGTGAAGTCACCATTTTTTATATCTGCATATATCTAGTAGTTTTGACACAAGTGGTGACTTCCCGGGAGAATGAACCAATATATTACATGCGATAAATTATTAATGCGTCAAGATTACAAGGCATTGACTTCGTTCAATAAAAATGGCCTATTGGCGGTTGGTTTAGAGACCAGGTTCTCAATTTTGTTTTGCCAATCAGCACTAAGCGAATTTTCAATCGAGTCATTCACCCCTCGAGACTTGACTACATAATATATTATAATATATAATATTAGGGAGAGACCTTTTATCTTAAGACATAATAAATTCTCAACAAAACCACAACTCCGGAAATGCAAATCCTGGAATTCTGCACTCTGCACAGTGAGGTCACTTGAGAAACCTTAACTCGAGTGTGGTCCATCAGGGACCAGGGCCATTCACCCCCATTTGAGAACAGTGGGTTTAGAGTGTTACCAGTATATAAGATAACAAATGAAGATAAGATGATTTTGTCTTTATAACTGAGGGTTGCCATTATGGATATCCATAAATAAGAAACGTACACAAAAGATGTTTATTTCGATAAAGAAAAATCTAATATAACACTGCAAGAAGGTCACTTAACCAATTTTAAAAACATAGAAATAAAATACCAACAAAGGCGGTAACAAAACAACAATGAAAACTTTTTAAACTTAACTACGATGATAGTGATTTAAATAGGCCTATTTACTCTTAGATTTTACATGAAGTCCCTAACTTGGTCAATAAAAGTATATATTCATCAGTTGAACTTACGAGGTGCCAAAATTAGTAATAATTATTTTAATGGATTAGCCTATTAATTAGTTTTATGGATATATTTCTGTCGAAAAGTTTTGATACAAGATGATAAACAAAGACTCATTTTGAACAAATTTTCGAAAACATGAAAACGGTCGAATAAATTAAGACAGTATATGCATAATTTGAGATATAAAATAACTTCTCTAATCTTAACGGATTATTACTTAGTTTTATGGATTTATTAGATTATAGACGTATTCTATCGTATAGTTTTGATATTTAATGATAAACAGAATTTAAAAAAAAAATCATTTTTTGGTCTTAAGACTTTAAGAATTGCAGGCCACACAATTAACATAGCTATTAACAAGCCACAGCAAAATCGTTTGGTTCCTGAAAGTTAATCCCATCTAGAACATCCACAAACTCAGAAGACTAATTACGCTGGTGACGACGGCAGCTCCTAATCCTGTAGCACACATCGCTTTATTACTAGGGGTTGAAACAGAAGTGGCTTGGGAGATTGAAGGAGAAGTGGCTTGAGGGGTTGTAGCAGATTCGACTTGAAGCACAAATGATGTAAATTTAGTTATAAAATTGTTGTTAATTGCTAATTCAATAGCATCTTGTTTGGCTTTTTCAGATCCATTAGTGAAGGTAGAATATATTTCAATCAGTTCTTTGATTTTTTTCATGGCCTGTAGTTTCTTGTTGTTGCTATTTTCATCTACCGGAAGAATAGTCACCGATTTGGATGTCATTTACAAATCCAAGCTTCCATTTTTGGAAATTCCGTGGACTACAATCGTATCAGCTGGAAGAACACCAGACATTTTTAACTTTCCCGCAACAACAATCTCGGTTCCATTAAAATATTGGTGGAACTTGTTGTTGGTGGTTGAATTTAATTCCACATAGCTACTGTCATAATTAATTGCAACATTTAACAGCAAGGGACTTTTAATTTCATTATAGATATCAACCAGCTGTTCAGTGGCGTCATCATCTTCATAAATTGGTCGTGAAAATCCATTATTTTCATAGGCCAAGCTCATCAAGAAGTAATAATCCAAACTAAAACCAAATCCAAGACAATATATAGCCGCAAAGCCTTGGTTTTCAACAATGACATTCTGTCTTATCTGTCGAGTGTCTGTTACACCAACAGATGGCTGTCCATCGGTCAGAAAAAATATAATCTGTGCTCGCTCCTCATTTACAGCACTTGATTTCAGTGACTGTATAGCTTCCAAGAGGGCGGCGTTAATATTAGTACCTCCAGAAGCCACAAGAGCGTCATTCACAAATCTCTTCGCTTTCGTAATATTGCCAGCGCTTGCTAGGACGGGACTAGATAGCCAGGTATAGACATAACGGGAAAATGTAAGGATATTGAAGGAATCGTTAGAATTAAGATTATCTAAAATAGTTAGCATTGATTCCCGAACTTGTCGTATTTTGGTACCACTCATAGATCCACTATCATCAATAACAAATAGAATGTTCTTGTCCATGGTTGTAAGTCCACTTGGTGAAAAGAAATGAACAAAAAAGCCACCTTCTACAACTACATTACCAGCGTCTTTTTCGTGTTTCAAATCATATTCGATTACAAGCTGACCATTTATTCCTGTTGACGACACATTTGTTTGTTGTAGCCTTGTTGGTTGATAAAGAACACTGTTTATTGTTGGATTTGAAACTGGTGACAAAGAAACGGATTTCTGTGAGTTTGGAACAGAATATGAGAATGTTTCAAAACCTTGCTTTTCCGACACGATCGCGCTTACGACCAAAGTGTCAACTACCTGACCGGGAAACACAAATATCTTTTGAGTGTAAAGTCCTAATCGTCGAACTAAAAGTTCATTATATGTCAACACGAATGTGGTCTCTGCACCAGCTTCTAATGTAATATTAACTTCAAAAGAGTTAATACCTCGCTCTGTATTTGTCTCTAGAAATTTTACTTCAACGTTTAATTGGGTTTCTGTTCTGTTATGGATAATTTCCTCTCTTGTTTCATTTGCAATGATTTCCCCCACGTATTCTGATCCATTAATAGCTATACTGAATTTTGATATGAAAGCTTCCTCCGGAACATGAACTAATAATGCTGACTTGACTGTAAATGAATTCTCGTTCAGCAGTCGACTCTTGATATCGACTGTTGAAAAGCGTTCCACTACTGAAGATGTTATAGTGTAACTCTTCATTGTCAGCCCAGCCTTGTTATCGTCTCTTCTGAATCGGTCTTTCGGTTCTTCATGTTCTTTAGTTTGTCCGAGTTGTAGGACACTGAACATAAGAACGGCTCTTAACATGTTATCCATGTTGAATAATGTTCTTCGAATGAGCGCAAATTATAACATTTATGCTTTTGTATTTTCTTTGCTAATCGATTACTGTAAGAGGAAACCAAGGGGCGGGGAGATATCATTTTTATTTGTCAATCTGTAATCTGTACTGTAAATTGTAAAATATACAGGTCTTAGCAACTTAGTTGGATTTTTACGGGGGAGTGGGACTACAACGGTCTTACCGTGCACAGTCAGACCGACTAAGCAGTAAATTGGATACCTTAATAGATAAAGGACAAGGTCCACCAATTCGGTCCTATTTAATCAAGAAATTCTATGAATCGTTGAAAATTTTCGGATATGTGACGTGAGAATATAATAATTACATTATATGATTGTGTATGTACAGTGTGATTATATACATATAGATAATAGGACACCATTCTTGTTAAAATTCTAACGAGCTTTGCATTTTAGAACTTATAACATACAAGATCACTATCATTTTGAATTTCTTCTTCGGCTTGCCAAGTCGAAATTTTATAAAGAATGTAACCCTTAAAGATGGTTTCCCTTATTTTCACATATATACATATATATATACCATAATTTGACCGGTAATACTTATATCAATAGAAAGTAGAGGTGTTCTAATGACTGGGAAAAATACCAGATGGTCCCACAAGTCCTTAATTAACTCGTAATTAGGCTAATTATTACCGGATTTCCCTCGGCAGGGTACTACCATCATAGGCATGTACGTCAAGTCTCAAATGTCGTTGATACTTTTTTCTTGATCACCCAGTCTGTGAATTCGATACATTCGGTTGTTAAGTATGCACGCACGCGTACTTGCCCACATTCCTTAATATTTTCCACAACCACAATGGTATTTTGGTATTCCATTTATTATCTCTAGCAAGAGACAACATAATGAATTAATTTAAATAAGTTTCAACTCACTATAATTAAAAAATACGAAATCAATTCTAATACACCTTCATTCATATGACGTAATTTGGTCACGTGATGAAACATGGAGCCTAAATTTAGCGTTTCAAGGCAGATTCGAGTCAATTGGATTACCCAAGCATTTCTACCTCCACATAGGTCTTGAGAATACATGGATTATTTATTAGAAACCCCAATTAATCAATTAGTAAGCTTACTTTGGCTCTAATTAATGAGGGGACCCAACTTTAAGGTTAAGATAACTTTAAATGAGATTTGAAGGTTTTGTTGAAACACAAGCGTCCTCGTCTGGTACGAAAAGAAATCCCTATGTATTTTGGGAATCCACTCATGAAGTCCAGCTGGGGGTGTGTTCGTGTATGTTATTTCTATGTAAGAACCTATCCGATTTCAAACATAAACAAATTAATTATACATGTATTGGGATAGTAGACCAACACCCAGATATTTTGAAAATTTAGTTATAAACAATTAAAAATGAAATCCACATCGCCCTAGAATGCACAGCATATGCCGATCTTCGTTCTAAAGTTTTAAACAAAATGAACGATATATATATTAATTTTTACACGTTAAGTACGGATGATCAATTTTATATTATAATGAATTGTGATCAAATCCAACAAAAGTTAGGTTTATTTTTAGACAAGCTACTGAAAAGGCGTCGGTTTTTAACTTTATTTTTAAATGATGCTTAATTTGACCATTGCTTTGATTGTGTAATGTGTTTATGTAACTAATTCCTGTTTAACTGGTACATATTGAAGGCTTTTAAGAACAATATTTCACAACCTCTTTATTTTTATCGTCATATATACATGTATTTTCTTGTATGTGATTGTTTTTACATTTTGTATATAATAGGTAGTGTCTTCTATGGTGATAATTTTATGTTTTTATGTTCTTGCAAATGTGGTATTTTATGACACTTTAATAAACAATAAACCATAAACCATATAAAAATACCACAGTTAATTAAAATGGATTCGAATTACTCCTAGATTATGTCATATCTTAATATGACTTCAGTTCTAGTTTCAGATTTAAGTAATATAGATTCATTTGTGTATACATGTCTTAAATTGAATACCAATACTTAGATTTAAGTACAGAACGTGTTGTAACTTGTATACAACAATAATGTCATTATATAGTTTGATCATAAATGTAGTGCTTATTCAAAGTTTTGTCCTTTGTAGGCTCCGATGTGTATCATTGTAGATCTCTTTGTAGTAGAACGATAAAAAAACATAACGGAATTGTAACCTATTATTTGAATTAGATTTAAATAGAAAAGACATATACGAAAGTATAACAATTTGAATTGTAACTGATTTTGAATGAGATTTAAATAGAAAAGACATATACGAAAGTGTAACAATGTACTCTTCCTATTTCCACCCTTATAACTTTATGGGAAATGAAATGAATGGAGTTTTACGTCCTACTTTTCTGCACCTTATGGGCTAATGAAGACACCATGCAGTGTGCTATGAGGGAAATTTTCCCAGGACAGCGGCATTCGAGGCTGCCGAGGGATCTTTAACGTGCACAGCCTGTAGCACACAGGCCTCGGTTTATTGTCCCATCCGAACAACTAGACACATTTTCCAGGTCAGTCCCTCCAATCTGCATCACTGACATAGGGGAACCGGGCTGAGAAATCCGAAGGTTAATCTCTACCTTTGCCGGGATTGACCCCGGGCCCTCAGGTTAGCGGGTAAGCGTCTAACCCACTGAGCCACCACGGATCCCATGACTTTATGGGAACTCCTTAACTCGGGCACAGAAAGTAGGCCTGCATATATTGGAATAGAAATTCGTGCAATTCCCGACTTCTGAAAATCTAAGTGACATAAACCTAAAATGATGCGCTTACAAAAGTTTCCTTATTGCGCAATTGCCTGTCTTCATCAATAAGTAACATACACCTAGTCAACAATAGGCCTTTGTTAATTTTCTATATACAATAAGGGCAAATCATTTCGGTAAATTACAAAGATTAGTCACCATTTTTTAAACACGTCTTTATGTATGGAAGACCATGACTATCTAAATTCACGATTCTGTCCGCTTAAATAAATATGTTTGATTTTTTAACTTTTGATATGAAATTTCGGCATTTGTAGACTTCAATGAACATTTGTTTATTAATAGGTTATCGACATTTGTACTCCCAAATGGACATTTGTACCGCGAAAGCAGTAACTTGTCGGATTTAACAAATTTTGAAAAAAAAATCAAAAGCAAAATGCCTAAGTGATTATTGAGTCGAGTTAATCATCTAGTTATTTCTAATATTAATATTGAAATAATAATTAACTTAATTCGATTCAAATTCATCAATCAATAATAATGCGAATATTGAGAAATTCTTGGGTGTTCAGTTTATTTTCTTGTCATTAAAATTGAGCCATTTCATTTTACTAAACATTACTTCAAATTTTTATTATCATTTATAGTGATAATTGGACTTGTAGCACATATTGATACTTGTTATAGCTTGTTCACATAAATAGGTAACTTTTTAGAATGTGTCAGGGTTTTGGCAACTTCCAAGGTTTACCTTGCCCTTAAATATGTTTGATTTTTCAACATTTTATATGAAATTTCGGCATTTGAAGAATTCAATGAACATTTGTTTATTAATATCGACATTTGTACTCCAAAATGGACATTGTACCGCGAAATCAGTAACTTGTCGGATTTAACAAATTTTGAAAAAAAACAAATCTTGAAATACAAATCGGGAATAACAAATCTCAGGAGACTCTGTATGTCTAAGTTTTACTATCGAAAGTAGAAAACGCCTAAGTGATTATTGTGTCGAGTTAATCATCTAGTTATTTCTAATATTGAAATAATAATTAACGTAATTCGATTCAAATTCATCAATCAATAATAATGCGAATATTGAGAAATTCTTGGATATTCAGTTTATTTTCTTGTCATTAAAATTGAGCGATTTGGAGAGGCCTACGAAGCGGCCTACAGAGTACAATTTTCCAATGAATGTATAATGCTTGTCAGTTTTTCTCTCAAAAGAATTTGCATTGGTCTTATCAAATCTAGATCATTTTCCATATTTATGACTGGATTATCATTTTTAGATATCCTACACTGATTCTTTTGGTTACGATTTCTACTTCAATTTTAAAACTTATAGTCTGGAGGCTGGAGGTCAAATGACATACAGCGCCTCCTGGCAATTTTTACGTCAAGGGCAATAACTAAAAAAAGCGTTCATCGAAAAATCATCAATTGCAAATTTGACTACCGTCTTATCAATTTCAGTATCCAAGTTTCATCAAATTCAATTGAAAATTGAAAATTGTAGCTTCTATTGGGGTGAGTACAAAACGAAGACCAAAGACCAAAGACCCAGGCACAAAACGAGGACCCAACTACAAAACGAGGACCCAACTAGGTACAAAACGAAGACCCAGGTACAAAACGAAGACCGAACTAAGTACAAAACGAGGATCTAAGTACAAAACGAAGACCCAATTAGGTCCAAAACGCAGACCCCACAGCCTACAAAACGAAGACCCATGTACAAAACGAAGACCCAACCAGGTACAAAACAAAGACCCAACTAGGTACAAAACGAAGACCTAACCAGGTACAAAACGAAGACCTAACCAGGTACAAAAAGAAGACCCAATCAGGTACAAAACGAAGACCCAACCAGGTACAAAACGAAGATCCAATCAGGTACAAAACGAAAACCCCTCTAGATTTCACTCTTAATGGTCAGTTTAGTCCCCGGCCTGAAATTTCCACTTAAGAATTAAACGTTGGTCTCACTATTATTATTGGAGTGTTACAAACGAAGTTGATCACGTGACAAACTGAATAAATGACGAAGTCTATTGTGTTTACACACCAATAATGATACTGAGATCAACGTTTAATTCTTATATTTCCATTCAGTAGAGTATGTGAACGTATATTGTCGTCGCCCAGGTGTGCGTCGGTCCGTCAATATTGTTGTAGACACTAAAGATGCTACAATTTTATGTGGATTTTAATGAAACTTGGTGTGAGCATTCGAATTGATAAGACGGCTGTCAAGTTCGAATTTGACGATTTTTCGATAAACGGTTCTCGAGTTATTGCCCTTGACTTAGTAAAATCACTTCAAAATTTTATTGTGAGTGCAATAGAAGTTACAATTTTTGATGGAGTTAAATGAAACTTTAAGTGAGGATTGGAATTGATAAAACCCCGGTCGAATATTTAGTTCGAATATGACTAGTTTTCGAAGAACTTTTTGCTATAGTTATTCCCCTTAAGTTAGTAAAATTGCGTCAAATTTTATTGTGGATGCAAAAGAGGCTATTATTTTCAACGGATTGTGATGAAACTAGGTGTGAGGATTTTTTGATGAACGGTTCTCGAGTTTTGCCCTTGACTTAATAAAGTCGCGTCAAATTTTATTGTGTGTGAAATAGAAGGTACAATACCCAATGCATTTTGTTGAAACTTGTGTTAGCATTGGAATTGAAACGACGCCGGTCAAGTTCGAATATTACGATTTTTTCATCAATGGTTTGCAAGTTATTGCCCTTAAAATCTTATCAAAATTTAATTGTTGGTGCAATAGAAACTCAAGCTTGGTGCAATCGAAGCTGCAATTTTCAATAGATTTTGATGAAACTTGGTGTGGTATTGGTATTTATAAGAAGGCGACCAAGTTTAAATTTGACGCTTTTAGGCCAAAAAAGTTATTGAGTTATTGCCCTTGACTTTGTGAAAGCGCATCAATTTTATATTGTTGGTGCAATTTCCAATGGCCTTTGATGAAACTTTGTGTTAGCCTTGGAATTGATAAGACGCCGGTCAAGTTCGAATATTACGATTTTTTGATGAATGGTTTTTGAGTTATTACCCTTAACTTAGTAAAATTGCATCAAATTTTATTGTGGGTGCAATAGAAGCTACAATATTGAATAGATTTGGTGAAACTAAGAATGAGTATAGGAATAAATAAGACGGCGGTCAAGTTTGAATTTGACTATTTTCCATGAACGGTTTTTGACTTGAAAAAATTCACCTCATAATGGTATTGTGAATGCATAGAAGCTGCAAGTTTCAAATGATTTTTATGAAATAAGATGCGAGCAATGGCATTTAATAAAAATTGCAATGAATGTTTTTTTAATTATTGCCGAATTTATTATTCAAATTCAATGCTGGCAGATGGAGTATATTACCTTGCCTGTCAAGCTATCTTTTTGTCTTTTTTTGCCACTAAACTAAAGAAGGGCGTATTTTACATTGGGTCTTCGTTTTGAACCTAGTTGGGTCTTCGTTTTGTACCTGGGTCTTCGTTTTATACCTAGTTGGGTCTTCGTTTTGTACCATAGTTATTCGTCAAATTCCATCTTGACCGCCGTCGTATCAATTCCAATGCTCACACCAAGTTTCATTAAAAAATCGATTAAAAACTGTGGCTTCTGTTGTGTCTACAACAAATATTGAGGCAGGGGCAATAACTCAAAAACCGTTCATCTAAAAATTGTCAAATTCCAACTTGAAAACCGTCTTATCAATTCCAATGTTCAAACCAAGTTTCATTAAGATCTATATAGAATTGTAGCTTCTATTGTGTATACAACCAATGTTGATAGACCGACCGACCGACGGACAGGGGCGACGACAATATACGTCCACATATTCATGCGGTCTTATAAAAACTGTTGTGTGACAATGACATTCGAAATTAGACATTCATCTGATTTAAAACACAGTATTAATATAGTTTGCGTTTTATAATGAAATAACCCAGAGAACAAAAAATAAAACATCACAGTGGCACGTAATTAATTTTTTTGAATAAAATAATTAATGGATTATTGTACCTATGCTGATTGGACAAAAAAAAACGTCTGTTATGAGTTTAATAATATTCAATTCAACAAAGGGGGGTAATTTTACATAAATTCGGTCTGTCGTCTTAAAATTATTTTACTGGATAACAAAGACTTTAACCGTTGCTACGCATGCCTAGCATATTTTTCTATGGTTACGGCCTCCATACTGCTTCCGTAAACAACAATGAACACAGGTGTCAGATCATTTTCACTTATTTAGAGATTTTGTCTTCTGTGTTTGCATCAGATTAAAATGAGTCTCATAAATCAAGGAAGAAACGAGATACGATTTAATAACAGTGGTGGAAAATGTCTTTTAGAAAATTGGGTTGAAGAGGTAAAATTAAACAAATGTTTTTTTATCTGGTCACTAGTCTAGATCTAAAACTCCGTTAACTTTGTTTCAGTAAAACTAGTAATAGTTATACTAAACTTTACATTAGATAAGATCTATTGAGCTCTTTAATCAGCTTTAAATTACATAATTCAAATAGTTCCCGTTCTCCCGTTTAGGATGTGACCTACATGGAAGATTAGTCTCATCTTGTAGTTTGTTAAAGGGGCACAATCTTGATTTGTTTCGGACAATCATCCGACAGCCTCAAACCATAAAGTCTTTTGCCTTTGAAATTTGAGCCTTCAAATCCATGTGTATCCATAATTATCCATGTTGAAAATCATAATGTCTTAATTACGAACGTCCCGCCATATTGGAAAACGGTTCGTCTTGATAATCAAAGAGTTATCCTTCCCGTCGTATACCGTATTTTCAATTGTAGACTTTGTCAACAAGACACACAATTTTCAGACTGACTGGAAAACAGCCGCGTACAGCACGGAAAAAAAAAGTGAAATTTTTTTGTTTGAGGTATATTTCAAGGTATTTTGCGATTTTCTTAGAGCTTGAGTATTTCTGAGGACTGTTTAAATGTAACAAAGGCCCAAAACGACTCCTAAAAATCAAGATTGTGCCCCTTTAAGGTTCAGATAAGTTATGTACCGTACTGTATGTATGAAACAAAAGATATTGTTAAACTGCAGTAAAAATAGCAAACTATTTTAAGTTAATGTGTCCTTTCTCTATCATTTACCTTCTTTCTCTTAATTTTTTATATTACTGGCATATGATTTGTATATTAAGCTTATCTCTTTTTATTTTACAGAGAAATGTTTCACATTTGGATCCATCAGGAAAAGATCAACATACAAAAGCTCATGTATTTAGAGTCGGTCATCCAGGCTTAATAACAACAACCTCTGATGCTAAAGTTGAAAATTTAACCACATTTAGAGTATCATACAAAAAACCAGAAAGTCCTGGTGTTCGACAAATAGGTATGATAAGAATAACTATTTTACTATAACCTACTATTTTAAAATTTAAAGGAATTGTAAAGAGGTTTTCTGTAGACTGTTGGTATCAATTTGCATCATTCCATTTCCGGTCAGATGTATGTGGTTAAAGCAATTCCACTAAAACTAAGTGTTTGATGATTTTTTATTTTATTATGTTAAATTCAAAGGATCAAAATTCATAGTAAATAATTCAGTTATTTTTATCATATGTAAACGTTTTGTGAAGTAGCATAATAATAATTGTTAGTAACTAATTATAAATGTACTTTCAGGTGCCAAGAAACAGTTAATGGAACAGATGCTTTATGAACAAATTAGGTAATATTAACTTGAAAACTGTAGACAACAAACTTTTTCATAATAACAAACAAATTTTTATTTGTTCAAGTTTTGATTATACTTACAATATGGACTTTTTTTTGTCATCTGACTTTGTCTCACATGACCACGAGGTTCAAATATAATTTTTATACGCCCACATCATATTTATGAGATCTTGGACAAGTGTAATAGCAACAGTTTTTCGGTGAATGTTTTTGAGTTACTGCCCTTGACCAAGTCAGAACGCATCGAAATAAGACTTATGAACACGATAGAGGCAACAGTTTTCATTTGATTTGAATGAAAATTAGTGTTAACATTTATTTAGATGAGATGTTTGATAAGTTTAATAGTGACGATATTTCGGTGAATGTTTTTTGAGTTACTGCCCTTGACTTTATATTTACATTTATATTGTCAGATGAGAACTTGGATTAGACCTAAATAATGTTAGAGTTTCTACCTGTGTTTAAACAGGAAATCTTTTTTTAAAGTGGGCGTATCTTGCTAAGCAACAGCTTGTATTTCACATGACAAGATATTGTATGTTAATGATGGTTCAATGACAGAAAATGTTTCTTTCAAATAGTTATTCCACGCACATGACAGACTCAATACTTTTGTTTAGATTGGGTTTTAACTTGAACTGATAGCATGTTTAAACAAACCTGATATACTAAGCTCTACTCAACTGTAACCACCCAAGCAAAGTAAACAGTAATTTGACCGCCATTTTGATTTTTATAAAACTTGATATTAATTTTGGAAAACCGTTATAGGTGTCTAAAATTGGCTTTGAAGGCATCATTTTCTGATTTCTCTATAATGAAGTTACACTTGAGTTTATACACTTTGTATGTGTCTCAAAAATATGAAAATTTCCAAAACAACTACACAACACAACCTGAAAATTTATAATATCAACTTATAGGCCTACAACTTAGTTATTAGATTTGCTGTTACCTGTACATCTTCATTTCTCTTAATTAAAATTAAATTTATTGAATAGTAAAGAAGTAAATGAAGAATTTAATCCCCCACCACCAGCCACAGATTTCAGATCAGTAACAAAAGTTGATTATACTAAAGATTTCACTCCAGAAGAAGTAGTAGTGGACACATCAGTAAGTACAGATAGCTTATCTTTAATTTGGGTCCTTGGGTTATGCATTCAGTGCCAACCATCAAACTAGAATTATAAAGTCTGAAGAAATAATGTTCAAGACTTAAGGGATATGTTTTACTGATGAACATGTGAACTTAAAGGCTCCTTCAGAAAAAGAAAATAACTAACAAGCACCAAGTTATATACAGACATACAAAATCCATCGTTTGCAATAACCTCAATATTTTTATTGACAGTCCCTTTCCATGCAGGTGAACAGGTTAGTAATAAAATTTGACTGACAATAAGTTTTGTTAGCATTTTTCCAACAACTCCAGCCATTACCGTCTTTTAGCATGACCGATAATAAAAAGATGTAATTTGCTCATACGAGAACGCACCTGACCAAGTTACCAGAATCAGGACACAAGGATAAGACATTTTAAAGGCATGACCTTGCCAAAATACTTTTCTATAAATATAACAACGTTTGACAGTCTAGTGTAATTTAATGATTAGACTCCAGTCTGTTATTTCTATGATGTAAGAACTACAGGATAGTTTCAGATGGTAATTTACTAGGATACATTCTGTTTTTAGAAACACAACTACAAAACTGAACAACCAGTCACATTCTGGACTGAACATCGAGATAAAGTTACTGTAAGTATTATCCCTTATTACACGTATTTTACTCTCAAAGATTCAACACTTGTATAACCAAGCCCCGCTCTGAGTATGAGGTCTTATGAGCGAACAGTGTAGAGGCTTTACATGCAGTCTGGAAGTAAATGCAAGATGTCCAAAACTCCAAAAGAGGTTTTTTTACTTAGATTTTCAGCCTACAGATTTCCTCAATTTTGCTTTGTGCTTTGTGAATTTTGAAAGATTTTTTCATTTTTGTGGAGCTCAAAACTTTGCTTATGTGTGCCCTCCAAAAGTGTTAATGGTATTGCTTTTGTACAAGCTCAAAAGTTGTAGATAGTAGCTAAATATAATTTTTGTAATATTGTATTTATTCAACAGGGTGTTTCTCAAGTCAAGACAAAGGATAGTGGATTTAGGAAAAATGACGCGTTTAGTAAACCAATTGATGAATATTGGGATGAACCTCAACCATATGAACTAGAGAATTATCCGAAAATGTAATTTTGTACTCTTTTAATTGTAAATAGATATTTAATACAATATAAATATAAAATATTTCTTTCTTTCTGAATATTAACAAAATTTCCAGAATTGAATTTTAACAGAAAATTCTTGTAACGTAGGGTCTGAAGAAATGAGTCATCATAATAACTTTCAAACTGGGATAATTATGGAGTCAGACACGCATGGATTATTAGGCTCAAATTTAGACGGTAAACTGTATCTAGGTATCTTCCTGTTTTTGAGACTAAGGTATGGTTTGCCCAAGAAATGTCTAGCATGACCCTTTAAATTTGTACGGATTATGGAATGATTCATAAGGCAAAAGCATTTGTGTGGAAGAGATTAGAAGACAAAAAATTAATAAGCTGTTCTGACAAAACTGCAGCTGACTTTATAAGCATAATAAGTAGGCAATAGGAATTATTAAGCTGCTTTTTTTTGCGAATTTCTCAAGAAATGGTACAAATTATGTCTTCTTGGAAAGTATTGACATTAGACAAACAAATCTATATGAAGAAACTGATTTGGAATACACATTTGAACTTCAAGGAAATTCACAACCTGAAGAGACTGACCACTTTATTGTAAGAAGTATTTACAACAATGACAAATAATGAAATCATTAAAATGAGTTGAAACTAGATTATCAGTCTATCAGCAACATTTACATTGAACTAAAATGAGGATGTTGTCAGAAAGTGCAAAGCCACAAATGTCTTCATTACATGTTTAAGCTCCACCTTGTTTGGATAAATCATTTGATTCCCCCAGCAAAATCTCCAATAAACGTAATAAAAATCATCTCAACATTATTGACTAAACTAAGGAAACAGTTCCCATGAAAATATGAAAATAATAGAAGATATTCCAACAGACATAATGTATCGCCTTGGCAAGCATTGTCTTGTAATCACTTTCATTAAACCATGGTGTGGTTGGAATAATCAAGAATATTGCACGAAGTACAATTGAAGAACCACAAAACTGTAATGCTTGTAAAGTGTTTGTACCTGGTCATTTTTTGAATCAGCAAGTACCTAAATGGATGCATGCTGAAATGATGCGGTTCTTACAAAATTAGGCTTTGAACTTTTCAGTAGCCCTCCTACTGTGACTGAAATGATTTGATCGAATGTTAAAATGACTCATTAAAATAATGAAGTTATTTACACCTATATACATAGTAAAACATAGCCTATCTTCTTCTTCTATCGTCTTTTCTTTCTTTCCTGAAAAATACAACACCAATTTTATAAAAAAAAAATTAAATGTCAGGTGTAGATTCATTCCCTCCTGGTAATTGACAAGAACTCAACATAAATATCCTGAATCCAGATTAATAATCTTGTCAATAAAGCTGCAATCATAGGCAAAATTTAGACATTGTCCAATTCAAATTTAGACAATAGTCAGTCCAATTCAAATTTAGACAATAGTTAGTCCAATTCAAATTTAGACAATAGTCAGTCCAATTCAAATTTAGACAATAGTCAGTCCAATTCAAATTTAGACAATAGTTAATCCAATTCAAATAATTAGACAATAATCAGTCTAATTCATATTGAGACAATAATCAATACAATTCAAATTGAGGTAATTCATGCTGTTCAATTTCTTACTTTGTATTTCTTGGTCCTCTGACAAACGCCCAATCCACATTGATTTTCTGTGCCAATATTTCACTACCATTTAAAGCATCCATAGCTGACTGTGCCTCTTTAAATGTTTCATATTCAACCAATGCATAACCCTGTTAAAAATACAATATATTTTTCTTATAAAACAGTCCTGCATAGGGCTAGTAGCACAAGTCTTCTATATCAACTTGATCTTTTATGAACATTTGAGAGAAAAGGCAGACAGGTTAAACAACTAAGTACTTTAAAATAAGCAAAGATAGCTGCATTAGCTTCTTGCAATTTCCGAATGTCGAAAGATCTTTCCGCATAGTCTGTGGAACACACGGCCTCAGTTTATTCTTCTTTTCTATGACTAATCACTTTTTCCATGTTAGCCCCTCCATCCTGCATCACTGACAAGGGGAAACCAGGGTGAAAAATTTGAAAGATCATTTTGACCTTTGCCAGGACTGGTCTCTGGACCTTCAGACTAGTGAGGAAGTATTTGGCTCACTGAGGCACTGCAGCCAGATAAAAAGTACTTTTTTTCATACCTTGAGGAAACCTGTTCTTCGGTCTAAATTCAAGTGTAAATTTTTAATTTCCCCGTATTCTGTGAATTTGTCATAAATATCATCTTCTTGTGCTTCTTCATGTACACCAGTTATAAATAAGATCCAACCTTCCACGGCTGTAAAATAAGATTAGGGTATAAGACAGGGAGTCGACAAAGAGCTGACAATCTTTAAAGGTTATCCTAGAGTTGCCATGTTATCCAAGAGTTGCCATTCTTCAACAGTTAACCAAACTTGTTGACCATGTGCAGCAGCTATCCAAAAGAGTTTACAATGCACAGCTGCTATCCAAAAGAGTTGACAATGTACAGCCGTTATTTAAGGGATTTGAAAACAGAAGCATTGATCCACGTATTCTACTTAATTAGAAAACTGCATGTCAAACTCACATCTTTGTGGACCTGGACCATCAACTGGTAGAGCATCATCAACATCCATTCCTTCATATTCTTCCACCCCACTTTTTGTTGGTCCATCTATAACAATATGTAAATAATAATTCAAAATCACTTATTCTAAAGCTTAGTGGTATCATGAATTTTGACTGTAACATCCACCTTGTCTTAAAGCTTTATCACAAAATCTGAAATATCCCAAGATCTTAATTTAAGACCTTCTCTAAATATAGATCGAATCATCTAGTCTCTCACTGCCTTCAGCAGAGAGACAGATGACCAAAATATGAAAATATCGTGAAATATTCGTCTTCCTTGGGTTTTTTCTTTTATCAAAAAGTTACAATTTTCTTATATGTTAATAGGTCAGCTACATACCACCACCCTATTTGACAGAATATACCACTGATATTTCACTCTAATCTAAGTTGAAATATTCAAGCGTCAAGCTATTTTTAAGATGGTTGCCATTTTAAATAAGACTTACTGTCATTGAAAATTTCAGCCAATCAAAAGACTTGTCTCAAAATCAATCATTTAGATCATGCGATTTTAATGTTTATTTGATAGATAGAGATGGCGACTTTGATTGTGTTAAGAATAGCCATCTATGAACATTTATCCAAATTGCACACAAGTACAGAATGTCATTTTGTTGAAAGGTACATATTTTCCCACAATTATATTTACTGTTTTCAAAAGGAAGTATTACAAAATTCCGTCTGTCTGTAAAATACATAGTATTAGGCCTATTTAGAGTCAACATGTCGGTCTACCGAAAACATAACTTATCAACGTTACATTGAAAAATAATGGCAATATGAGTTATTTCTATTTTATTTTATTGATTTACAAACCTGAACCAAACCCTCTCCCCTTTCTTTTCTTCGCCTTTTCTTTCAGTTTTACCAAACCCTCTGAAATAGAAACAGTCAATAGATAAAACCAAACTATAAACAAGACTACCACCACTACATTGCAGGTTAGATAAGGCTACTGTAGACATTATTTTGTCTCTTTATCATAACCAGAGGATTAGAAATAATGCCTCAAAACTTTTGCCAAATAGGCCAATGCCAATTAGTATAAGGCCGTACAAAGTAAATTGTCTGTTTTACAGGCCCCGCGCGCTCCAGTAAAATACCCCGCGCTCCGAAACTATTTATTGGCATTTTGAAATAATTAATAAATAATGCGCGCGCGTCCCCAAAATTGTGTGTAAAACAGAGTTATTTCCCCGTTCCCGTAAATATTTTTTACCATAATTATCTCCCTTGACGTTTAACGAAAAACCGGAAGTGGCTTAGAATGCGTTTTTCATCACCAATAAAAAGATTTTCTTATACAACTTAAAACTAAAATTGATTCTGATACAATTTAACGTTAGAAAATAAAATTATTTGCTGAAGGAAGCACAATTATGACAATTATTCACACTTTCGTGAGGATTCCAAACATTGGATTAATCTTAATAATTTCGTTTCTGGATAATAATGGTGGAACAAATCGAGACCCGTTACATTTACAAGTACAAGAATGCACCAGGTTTTTTTCTGCTATTGATTTGAAAAAGTTAATATTTATGGAAAAATGTGAACTAATACAAGAAAATACGAATTTTATACGTTCGAATACGATCGATTTTCTCAATATTGGTATCATTCAACACATTCCGCTTTTCTCAAGATAAAAAACCGGAAGTTCTCCGTAAGTACAAGTTATTGAAAAATCGGCATTTGTAACATGGTAAAAATTATTAAAATAGAAGTTCGATCTTTTCAGATTGTTTTGTTCTTGTCATGTGATGTGATGATGGATGACAATTTGTTCCAAAATTTCCAATAATAATAATTATTACCGTACCATACAATGGCATTTAAAAATACAGTTTATAGATGGATAAAAAATGGATTAGTACTGTACTGTAGTAGAATAACATAATCCTGACATAATATTATCAGCCCTGATGCACCCTAAGTGCATCATTGTCAGAGGTAGTAGATATCTTGGAATGATTTTATGTGTTTATGTGATGTTGAAAAGTAAAAAAGTTCTGTTATTTCTATCAACTATTTTCAATCGACCCCCAAAAACATCTGATAGTTGCATCTGAATGGTGATTTAAATCTATTTTTTAAATTTGTGGAAATAAATAATAAATACCTTCGCTCGCTCCAATTTTTTCTGGTACCCAATTTAAAAAAGCGCTTATAAATAATATATAATAAATTCGCCCTCTCGCCCCAATTTTTAAAAAAAAAGGCCTGTAAAACAGACAATTTACTTTGCATGGCCTAATACTAGCCTATTTATACTTATAGGCTACCGTACTAAACAAAAACATGATGAGATAATGGCGGCATGCGGCTACTACGATGCAACTTTCCAGGATTTGTTTCTCACAAATTCTGAACAAGTAACCTGTCAATCTATTTTTATACATTAAATGTAATATTTCTTACGGTCTCCTTCTTCATCAACTTCAAATTCATCACCATCTTCAACCTCAAGCATTACCTCCGCCATTTTTATTGTATTTCGGAAATCGTTTTCCACATGTATTATCAATGCGCATGTCTCAACTTTTCACCACCGAAAGAAATCAATACAGCCGAACAATACAAACTTCAAGGGTCGTTTCGTGCTGAACAGTAGAATTAAATTTTAAACAAAATAATTGCTGTTTTATTCATATAAAAAATAGCAACTCCGAGATGTTTAACAACGAATGCCCTACTATAAAGCTTGACATACCAATAAATATCTTGAATACTACTCCTGGGATTCAGTTCTTTTAACGTTTCAATAATATTGCGATCATCAGGTGAAAGTGAAACGAGTAAGTAAAATACATCAAATCCATATCATAAATTTAGTTTCTTCTTGTGACCAAGGCCAGTACTACTATAGGAGGGCAATTCCTATAGCAACTAATATAAGAAAGTGCATAATATAAAGATCTATTTAGAAAATACAGGTATATACGTAGACAATTGATACCTATATCACATTAAGAACCGAAATCCTTTAGGTTCGCTTTCCACCTCATATAATGGCTCGATGGAAGTTTAATGACAAGAGTTTTAATCATGTAATTGATGATATCTGCATAGCAGAATATAAGACCTTCATTACGTGACTTCTGTATATACGACCCAGAAAATAGAATGGACAGGACTGGCGCTCTGATATCAAATTCGGGACAAGAATGCTGCTTTCATCACTCATGGACACCAACGAAACTTGGCGAATGTTTAGCCATTAGGAAAGGCGGTGGAACAAATATCGGCAACATCATTTGACATAATAAATACTTAACAGTGCTCTTTACTTGAAAATCTAAGCATATTAATTGTGTATCTCTCTAATTGTGAGTAATGGACATTCTAAACAGATTGTATACACCTGAATCTACCCAGTTCCACAGATATTTCCCGTGAGGATATCACATCAGTTAAATGCGTCTGAGAAACTGAGTCAGATTCGTCGGACTATTTGCATCCAAATCAGAAAAGCAAATTTTTTAATGATTTTATCATAATTTAATTATTTTATGAAAATTACATAACAGAAAAATAAATAAGAAAATTAAACAAAACATAAAACAGTATCTTATCTCAATACTGTTATAGACTTATTAACTTGATTCACGATACCTTTGAGGAATAAACAAATGAAAGTTGGGGATGCATGGTTGAATTATTAGGAAAACAAACAACACATTATGCACGTTATTATTATGGTCTCTACAAATGTAACATAGCTATTCAATTATGGCGGGTATCCACAAATCCAATCTCGTATATTCAATATCTTCGCGTACACGTTAAAGATGGGATGTCCAAGAAAATTTGTCTGAAGACACGAGCATTATCATTATCATTGTGAGATTTTTGTCTTACAGTTCCTCTGAAAATTTGTAGTCATTGATAAATACCAACGATAATTTTTTTCAGAAGACAAGTTCTGGTTTTCACCCAAAGACTGTTCATACAATATGCAAGAAAATGGATAATTTAAAAATAAACCTCTGTGCCAAAAAATAAAACAACAGGTAATAAGAAGTTTGCTATCTAAGACAAAGTGTTTGATTGAACGGAATTCATCAAATAAAACAACAGTTTATAAGAAGTTTGCTATCTAAGACAAAATGTTTGACTGAATGGAATTCATCATTTGTTCAAATTTGATTGAGAGAATTTCTCAGCCAAGACAGACGCTAATTTCTTTCCTTTTGTTACTCTTGGTTTGATGTGTTTCGGTATCCAATCACTGTCATTTTCCAAGTCTGCTTCGTCTTCGCCTTCTTCATCATCTTCCTCTGATCCATCAGTGGTCAGTGACTTCTTTCTTCTCTTCTTGTCATACCTTTTTGAGTATTCATATTCATTATCCGAACCATCAGTAGTCGCTGACGCCTTCCTAATCTTTTTTGATGGTTTGCTCATAGACTCCGAATCTATTTCGTCTTCATCATCATCTTCAGCTTCGTCGGAATCGTGAGTTGCAATCGAGCGCTTCATGGCTAACAATTTACCACTGCTTCGCGGATGGTTTAGTGCTGTAAAAAATCTCGAACTCTGATTACTGTCTTCGCCATCCTTATCAACATCCTTCTCTCCATCTTCTACTTGATCTTCTTCATCTTCAACTGAATCAGAATCTGGTTGAGGGATCTTCCTCGGGATAGACTTTCTCTGCTTTCTTTGAAGACGACTGTCTGGTGATAAGAGTCCAGTTTCTGGACTGCTTTCATGTTGGTCTTCCGGGGGAACATTGATGGTCAAGCCATGATTTGCTCGACTGGACATGGTGCTTAGAAAACTGACCGCTTCCTCTTCCATACTTTCAGTGCTATCGTCTATACCATGTTTTACTTTCTTGTGTCTTTTCAGGTTTCCTGGAACAAACAAATTGACATTCGTTATTCAAGGAAGACGTCAGTTGGTTGAAAGAATCATGTTTGATATATTGTGAAGCTGGACACTTTGGAGCAGAAAAAAAACATGACATAATATACGTACACGTCAGACGGATAACATCCAATAAACAGAAATTAAAAAAAAAATGAAGGGAAATTTCAGTAAGAACATAATGACTACGAAATACCACAACCACAGAGATGAGATGGTGTTTTTTTTACTTACCTTTTAAAGTGAATGAACTTCCACAGAAGCAAAGGAAAGGCTTTGAATCACTATGCATATGCATATGAGCTTGTAAATTATGCTGTCTACCAAATTCTTTACCTGAAAAACATAAAATAAGAATAGGTCGAATTCATGAAGATTGCATATTATACTCTTCGTCAACCAATGATTTTGTCGTTCTGCGAATACCATTTGATAAACGTATTGAATATTTTATGTACATATTTGGGGTCACAATGATAGAACTACTATAACACAGACCACATAGATGACATTGGTGAGGCTTCTTTTCAGCGTGTACAACCATATGAGCTTTCAGAGTTTGAGGTTGAGTAAAAGACTTATCACATTCTTCACATTTATAGGCTCGATCATTACTATGTATCAACTGGTGTCGTATCATATTAGCTCTTTGGTTAAACGTCCGAGCACACTGAGGACATTCATACGGCCTCAATCCAGTGTGAGTGAATGCGTGTGCTTTGAGATGGTGCTCCTGAAAAGGGTCAAGATAAACAGTTATTAAAATCACGTTATTTATAGATGTGAAGAACTCCAGTAATACAATTATAAACCTGCTTTGGATCCTCAGGACACTAAATGCAACGTCTTCGGGGTTATTGAGGATAAAACAATAAAGAGCCTTACCTTTATAAAATCCATACCACATTCGGAGCAAATGAATGGTCTATGCCCAGAATGAGATGACAGATGATCCTTCAGTTGACTTGGATAACGAAACAATTTGTTACATTCGGGACACTCGTGGTCTTCTCTCTGTTCATGGCTAGCCAAATGGTCCTTCAGTTGTTTTATACTATCAAATACCTCGTCGCATTCTGGACATTTCTCTTTGCCTGGAACGTGTTGCCTTTGTTTGTGGATACGCAGTTCACTTGGATATGAAAACCCTCGATTACATACATCACAAACATGGGGCTTATTTTCAGTATGGACAGCTTGATGTCTTTTTACGTGACTTACTTGGGTAAATCCTTTACCGCAAATTGGACAGATGTTAGGCTTAACGTTCTCGTGAGTCAACATATGGGTGTTTAAATGACTGAGTTGTTTGAAATATTTCCCACATATCATGCATAAATGAGGTTTGATTCCATTGTGATCCATTACATGGGTCACTAGATTATGTTTTGTTGTGTAGGATTTCGGGCACTGATTACATTTCCAGCGTTTAGGACCATCATCAACTGAGACATATTGAGAATCGTCTATACGCACATTTATCTCCATTCTTTCCATTTCTGCATCTTTATCCTTCCCCTTGAAAGCCGCCAAAGGTAAGGAGTTGATCATTCCAGGAGCAAGGTTTCCCAGCTCAGGTAGTGGTATTTTTGGTATGAGCTTTTTCTGAGCATCATCATTTTCCGAGGAACCACTTTGTACTTCTGGCGTTTTGCTTTGAACATCCGTTGAATGCTCATCGATCTTGTTGCTCTTCGTCTTCTCCATTTCCATGTCCCTCGCGGCTTCAGAAATGTCTTCGCTTGGCTGGACTTTGTTGGGCTTTCTCTTATGGTTTTGATATTCATCAATGTCATCAGTAGATAAGATATTAAACGGTTTATCGGGTTTGTTGTCTGGCGGATTTCCTTCCTTATTTTCCTTTGATGCTTCCTTGATAGTATTTGGTGCTGGGTTGTTATATATTCTTCTCTTCAGTGTGGCAATGTTCAAATCATTTATCATCAAACTCTTGTCAGTTTGAATAGCGATATCACGACTTTCAATGGACAGATTAGATTTTGTCTTATTCATTTCCAGTTTACCTAACAAATTGAAAGCAACGAACGGTTTGTCCTTTTTTGTTGGTTTGGGATGCGAGATTCTTTTTCTAGCCTTCTTCGGGTGTTTCAATTTTTCCATTAAGCGATCATCGTCCGGATCTGACAACTGTAGTGGGTAAGGTTCCCGTGGAAAAGACGATGGAATGTTTTTGTAAGAGTCATATTTATGTTCATTTGATGCCGACATGGAAAGGTTGGTGGGTGTGCTGTATCTGTTGACTTCAGAATGTGGTGATGCAGTTTGGGGAGTGGAAAAAGTTATTTCCGACTCGGAATGAAGCCTTTGACTGGATATTTCCGGATATCGGCTGTAATTAGTAGGATGTTGAGCATATTGTTGTGAGGTATACGATTTTTGGATAGGATGTCTGGTTTGAGATAGAGCTGGAGAAGGCGATGGGCTTATTTCTGAGTGATCAATAGTATCCGTGAGTGGCGCATGTGTGACATATGCATGAGCAAGACTATTCGGGATTGCAGCGTTGTGACGTTTATTTTGTTGGTCTTGTGCAGGGTATGGGAATAGTTTCGGTACACCTTCGCTCATGGATGATACTATTGAACTGAATTCTGGTAGTGGTTCTCTTCTATCCGAGGAATGTGAAGATCCCAAATGAGATGGATAAGGTAGGTACGATAACGGGTCTGCAAAGTTTCCAATGCTTGGTAATGTGTTAGAAGATTGTCTTGATGGAATGAAGTTGTTGTATGAAGTTTGTGGAAAACCTGGAAATGGCATAGCTGGATTCTGGTACGAGGTTGGAAACCTTTCGAAGGAACTTCCTGCATGAACCTGTTGTTGATAGAATGCATCCATAGTTGATGGGTGCAGTCTTGAAGACTGTTCATTACTGGACATCGTGATTCAATCGACTGATGATTGTCAATAACGTTTGGACGTATCGACCTGGAAGTAAATATAGAATGAATATGGTTTTGAATACACCGTGCCACGAACGATTATTACGTATATTAACAATACAACTTAGATGATTTAAAACTTGGCAATGGCCTTACTGACGCACATCTCCAATTCAAAATTACTCGTCACTTAGTAATCATTTCATATTTACTAAACCAAGATGGCGGAGAGAACGATTGACAAAGGATGAATAAATCTAAATACCATTAAAATCATAGATGTCAGCTATAACATCTAATTTTGGCTTTAGGCACATGCCTTCAGGAGTCACAAATGTGCACAGCAAGATACTAAATGCGTAAATCTCGCCTAAATAAGATTACACACAAAGTTGTTTGTGGAAAGAGGGAGTGAAGAAGAAGACATTTTGAAGAATGAAATAGCAAATTCTATCGTCTGATGATCCTTTGGGATCATTAATTTTGGTCTGAAACGACAATCTTTGCCTTTGGATTGGATTCTGTATTCATTTAATGTGGAAAATGATTTGATTAACTGTAATATAACTCACCTAACTTATTGGATAGAGGGATGGTAGAAATCACATAGCCATCATAGCGGATGAATAGCGGAGGAACAGGTGCCCGGAGAAGAAATAAACAAATATATATATTTTTCGATTTGTCGGAATTTAGGAAAGTCAGTTCTACAGAACTAATGTTAATTATGATACGCCATTAATGAATTCTCAATATACAAATTCTTCAGACGACATTATCCTGTGAATTTACGGAACTCGTTTTTGAAGCGGAGTGATTTCTGAGTGAGTTAGTTAATAAAGCCGAGAAGCGACCGAACAGAAGATCCAAGTAGGTCAATATTTGCATCTCAAAGCATGGCCTATCAATGCCGATACAAAGAGTTATTTTATCATTATGAATCGTCAGTTCTGTACTGAAAAGACTGATTCTAACTAAAAGCACTTCAATGGAGTGCGTCATTCACTCATTAGATACACGGCATCATCACAGTCGATGTAAGAATTTTCAGAATTTGATAGAGGTGTGCAGTAAGTTATAGAAGTGCCCCAGAGAGGCTCTAAAAACAATAAAACATGGTAATTATTCATGATTTTTGCCAATGACATATGAAATTTTAGGACTAAAAATTACCATGTGTAAAATCATGTTTCCAGACCATAATATTTTTAGTTATCATTTTAATGGAACAAAAGATAGTATCCCAAATTTTGCCATAGTTTTTAAGTTGGCATTTCAATTCATGGTCATAACTCGACTGACATGTTGACTCTTAATAATACTACATATTGCTGAGGCAGTGAGAGACTAGATGATTCGGTCATAACTAGACCTGAAATATAAAGGTATTTAAAATTATTGTTATCTTTATTGTGGTCTGATACTGTAGTATTTTGAGTTGCTTCCCTTGTGTCATATACCACTTCTATCATGTTGAGTTAAATAAAGCCTGTGATTAATAGGAATAATAATAAAATAATAAGAAATAAGAATTATAGTTAAAGAGATTTAAAAGACATTTTGAACAATGTTTGTTTATCATATCAGGAAGCTTACACTTGTAACATTCTAATTTTCAGTAAGATGTCTGGACTTGCATATCCACTGAAACTGAGATTTTACGAGATCACTATCTCATAAAAACTAGTTTACCTGGAGTTGCAAGAATCATAGACTTCTGATTAAAAATCAAAATTGTAAATCTATTCTTTCAGTGTCCCTGATATACACATAATTTTTGTTTAAAAAACTTCTTTCAATTCCTTTCAAGTAGGCCTAAATGAATATCAGAAAAATTGTTGAGCAGGTCGCCAATATATTTTGCAGTTTATCAGGATAATTGTAGCATATCAAATTCCTCTCTCTTAAAGGTTACTTAGAAATGAAAAGTAGAAAAAAATGGAAGAAAACTGTTTGAAAAGGATCTCATGTGAAATAATTTAGGTTAAAGAGTTTTTAAGGCAAAAATTGTTAAATGAGGTGTGGAATTATCCTTGTTGTTACAAATTATTCCATTTCAATGCACAGTAATGATGTCTGGTAAGTTTCAAAGAGAAAAATGAAGACCGAGCCAGCTGATTCAAGGGGGGACACCATCAATTTTAAGTAGCTTTTGTAGTATATTTTGTCAGTTATAGTGATCTTCTCAGTAGGTTGTCACAAGACAGATTATAATTTGGTAGTTTAATATATCTTGAAAGAGATTTCTAGGGGGAATATATTTTAAACTTTCATTTTGTTATCAAATTAAAAAAAAAAATAGGTTAACATGAAAGACATGGAGATTTTTTTTTTTCTGTAAGTGCACTAAGAGAAACTTTAAGTTTGTCTAGATAATTTAAGAAAGAGACATTCCACTTTTCTGCTGAAAGGTGGTTTTATATTATTAGGAATTTAAAAGAAGAAAGTCGACTACATATTTTATCTATTGAGGATCGGAAAAAAAGCCATCAATATAGTGAGCCTAGACTCGCACTTTTCCATGTCGAATATAGTTTCACCCTCCAAAATAGCTTGATGTCATTCAAGGTTCTTTAAATTAGTTTGTTCAAATAGGTATTAGAACCCTGAGTATCCTCCATGAACTTCCTCAATCTTTTGGTCATATTCAGGAGCACAGGTCATGTAGGTAGAGTTCATGGAGGAAATGAAGCTTCTGACAAGTTGATACATATCGTCGAAGTATCGAGCTTGCAGATTTTACAAAGGATACCAATGGCGGCTAATACCTATTTGAAGGAACTGAAGAAATGGATGAATTGCATCAAGGTATTACAGAAGGTGAATTATACTGGACATGGAAAAGTGTGAGTCTGTGCTCAATACATAGACAACTTTTTTCCAATGCTCGCCTTAACAGCTCTCAAAATTAAAGGTAGGGCAGGGCATTTTGAACCAACCTGAGTGAAGCCCTTTCGGGGTCCATAAGGTTTGGTGGTTGTCAATGACATAAGGACATTGTCAGGAATGTCATAGAAAATATCCAGAGTAGGTATACTGACAAAGAATTTCTGGGGGGCATTTGAACCACATAGAACATCAGCTGCTACGAGCAATTTAACGATCTACCTTCTCTTCAGATTTCAACAAGGAAAAGTCACCAATTATCACTGCTGGATTATGACACGAATGGCCCATACATTGGAGGAAACTCTCCTTCTCTCAACTAGTAATAGATCTTACCCCAAAAAACATTGTTTCAAAAATTGTCTGATTGGGAAAAAAATTAATTAATAGCCCTGGTAGTAAGATCTGTATATTGACTATGTAAATAGTGATTGTTAAAAAATTGCAAACATTGAAAACTTAAAAATGGTAGGGTATATAATGGTTGAAGTTGTGCCAATAGATGACCTTTATAAAAACCTTTATATTCTACAGGATCTATGAATTAAGATCAGTGAATGTACTTTTCTTAAAAAGATTCACTAATTGATAGGTGGAAGACACTCTAAAAATTATTGTATTCACAAACTGATATAATTTGCTGACTCAAGTGGCTTATAATTGTGTGAAGGGCTATAATTTCCTCTCTTGAATTGAAAATAAGCACCAATTATATTGGTGAGCCCTGTACATATATTACCTTATTTGATCGAAAAAAAAAACATTTATTGAAACCTTCAAACATTTTGAACCTATTGCCTGTTTTATATTAGATTTGTAAAGTCACGAGTTTTTCATTGTTATTTGTTATTATTTGTTAAATGTGCATTATACAATATGAACTTTGTTCTAGGATAACAAACAGTTCCAACACCTTTTTTCTTGTTTCCTCAAAGTTTGTATTTTAGTTTGAATGTACACTAGCAATCACAACCAATCAGAGGCCTGTAAAACACAATTTACAACATGGCTGCACTATGAACTTTCTTTTATAGAATAAAATTGACATTTATAGAACAGTGCCTCACAATGTCAAGGTATGAGGCAGAGTTCATAATACCTTGACCTTGTTATTGTGAGGATGATGGACACATTTAAGGGCATAGTTGACATCCATTTTCTTGAATCTAATATGTTTCTTCTCGGGGTTTACCCATGTACGTCAATTTGGTTAAGTATGTAACCAGAAGAATATTATTCACAAAGGTTTTTAATTGGATCTTTTCAAGTGTCTTTCTATTATGAAGTATGTAAGTGACACTGCATGCCGAGTTCATTGTTCATAATGATAGGGTATGAGAATTATGAAAACCATATTATTTTTAACATTTGATGAGATACATATATGTTAGCAACTTGAGGAACATTTAAGATGGTTACTTTACATTTTTATCCTTTAAATGTAATGAAAATTTTAGGGCTGCAACGATTCACCGTAAAATCGATGAATCGCGATTCATTCCTGCTTATCGATGCATTTCGTTAGAAAAAAATAATCGCGATGCATCAGCACGATTCTGATATTTGATTACCTCCCTTCATTTTCCTATAAGAACACGGATTCCCTGCATATTTAAAAAATTCTGTTGGATATTAGAAAATTGTTTTTCATGTATTATTTGCAACAAAAAAAAAGAAATGATTTATTTATGTTTTGTCGAATAAAAGACAACACCAAAAACATATGTTGCTATTATGCTTATTTAGTAGTTTTTTAAAACACATTTTGACTTCGTAATGTCTGTTTGCATAGTTATCAATAATTTTTTCCAGGAAATAGCAGTATGGAATTGCACATGTCGTAATTATATATTTAATAAGATTCAAAGTAATGTCAAAAACCGTTGTCGGGTTTAAAAAGCCAGTGAAAAAAACGAAAACGAAAGCGCTGAGAGAAAATATAAATCCGAAGTTTGGAAGTCATTTGGTTTTACGGCACTGTTTAACTTACACACTCTCTAACATCCCGAAAAGGCTGTGAATATTCAGGACACATATAAGTACCCCTCTGCCAAGTTTCAAATCGATAGCCTTATGGGAAGTTGGAAAGGGGGGGGGGGGTTTGCGTAAGTAAAACAATGCTGATGAAAACAGAGTGATGCTCGTACAAAAAGACTGTACTTATTAATATTAATATCAGTTTCTCTTTCTTTTCCCTTTTAACAAAAAATCCCGATTTATTATCGCAATTAATTGTATCGTCGCACGGGTATCGTTTAGTGTATCGAATCGCCACTTCAGGAATCGTTGCAGCCCTAGAAAATCTATTTTATTTAAGGTTCCTGCAATACCACAAAAATAAGTGTTTGATTATGTCACAAATTGCCAAATATGCTTGTACTAATTCCCTTTGTGATAAGTAACTTCATAAAACAGTTTAAGTGGATTGCAGTACCAAAACAAATTTTTTGGGGGGGAGAACCCATTCAGATGCTGCATTTTAAACTTAACAGTTGTTCCCATATTAAGTTGTCTGTCCTATTTGCAACCCTCAGTCTTTGGGGGGCTGGCACTTTGAGTTCATTCTTTGCACTTTTATCATGATGCTATGAAAAGAGAAGAGCACTTCAGTATATATGATGGCCACCTTTCTTAATCAGACCTAGTTGTTCTATCAATCTGAAGATATTTGAATAGAAGTAAATCCTGATAAAATGTTTCTGAAATCGAAACTGGATTGAAATGTACCTGATAACCTTACATCATAATATTTTCAAATCAAACACAGTGTAAAATTAGGACTGGCTATGTCAACATCTTTATATTGACATCTGTAGTTGACAGATGATATGTCAAGTGTTGACAAAGTAAAAATCAAACTGTATAACTAGTAATTTTAATTGAAAATTACATATTTCTCTTTTGTCTCTGAATGAAGAATAAATATAATTAGACTGTTCCTGAAATTCAACCTTTTTCTGAGAAAACTTGCTGTGTGGCTCTAACCAATAAATAATACTTCTCTCAAAATTAACCATTTATTTTTGTTTTTCTGCTTTAAAGGCCATGGTTCGCCATTTTTGGGGATGAATTAGGTCTTGAAAATTTGAATATAGTCTAAAGGAGTAGTAGAAATGCACGAAAATTGCAAAATTTGTTTAAATGTACCTTCAACTATTGTTTCTATATATTTATTTTCTATATTGCAGAGTTTCAAGAAATAACAAGTCATAGTTTTAATTTTTAAACGCAGATCATGCTGGACACGCATAGAATTGAAGGCCCAAATATTGCTGTGAACACTATTACTGATTACCTAATCTAACTTTTTTCCTGTTTCTAAGGTATTTTTATTCAAATGAATTGTCTGGGAGTTTAAATGCATTATAATGCGGACTCATATCTTGTGGTCACCCCTGTCCATGAGTCCTTCCACAATTGCTAAGGTATGCAATAGCCACAACAGTTTTGATCGGAGCTAAACTTGTGACTAAAGAAGTTGCTATAATATCATCATGGGCGGGATTAATAATATTACGATTCAATAATTAAAGAAAGATATGTTTGATTAGTGTGTTATGAGAGTTGTATTCAAATGTTTTGGTCTGAGTCATATCATATGGTTTATTTAAAGCGTAAAATTTTTAAAAATGCTTTGAATTATTAACAATGACTGTTCAGACCGATATCATTTTGTTAGTCGTAGTTTTGTTGATTTTTCCCAAGATGCCCAACCAAACAATAACAACATAAAGTTGTGATCTTATAGTTGAGATGTTTTGTTTGATTGACATTTCCAAATCTGTAAGCATTATTTTTATATTTGTGTAGCTTTTGCCCCTGTCTGGCTGTCCATCTGTCCAAAATTGTTATGGACATGACAGATTACTAATTTCTTGATGGATTATGAAACTCTATTGAGTCCTCATAATTTTGGTTGAATTTATTATGGACTTGATAGCTGGTTTCTTGGTGGATTTGATGAA
Source organism: Nipponacmea schrenckii (assembly GCA_030562195.1). Lineage (NCBI taxonomy): Eukaryota > Metazoa > Mollusca > Gastropoda > Lottiidae > Nipponacmea > Nipponacmea schrenckii. Next base: position 12,314,520 of record CM060200.1, read on the forward strand.
ACTTGGTGTGAGTGTTTGTTATCAGCCATAGGATGAAGCTTACTGACAACTCTTGTCAACCTTCTGTACTAGTTGGCTGGCATCTTAAAAGTGGACGTTTAAAGATGGCTACCACTATTTTTTGATGGTTTTTGAATCCTTTATCTCAGTTATTCTGTATGTGATTTTCAATCAAATATGTTAAATGGATATATTGAATTAGATGTTGTTACTTTACGTGTGCTATATTCTCTTACAAACCCCACCACCAATCTCTTGTGTCTACATTAAACATGTCATATTTTCAGACATAAAAGCTAGGCCTGAAGTCTATCTTGTAACAGGAACTAATCTCTGTCAGGAAACAGTTTTCAAAATTGAATGCATTTCATTTGCATCTGGCCGCCGAATTATATGTATATGTTATAGCTATTAAAACCAGACTTGACATGGTCAAATGAGTTGTTAAAATTTAAACACTTTTAAATGTCTTATAGATCTCTTTGTGAATGAATAATGAGAAGGGATTGAAATGGATAAATGAAATGGCATTTATATACAGAAAAGTGTGCAATTATGATCATTAATCATAGAGTCCAGATTCTTACCTATCCTCTGAGAGTCAATCAGAGGTGAGATTTAGAATCAATGAGTTTGGCTTGTGTAATGATAATAAACTCCTTATTTTACATGTGTCAGAGTTAGGTTCAATACACAAGGACATGGTCCTGTCTAATATTCAGCCAGTGGGGGCAATACAATGAATAATATAAACAAATAAAAAAGAAAATACTTAAATATTTTAATGTATAATATATTTAAAATTACACAAGAATATGTGTATAAGATGTACAGATTTAAATTGCATCTATCAATTTCAGTAGTGTCTTGTTTACATATTTGTATTTTAAAAAGACCACGCTTTGTCTGAGTAATACCTAGTTATTGCTTGGTACAGCATATTTGATGTGAGCCAATGAAATTGCAATGAAAATGTTACATGAGCCTTTTTAGCTGCAGTAACTGATTTAATGTGTATAAAAGAATGGGTGTGGTCTTTTATTAGTATAAACAGTAGGCTTAAATATGATTGACATATGAAGTCCTGCCTCTTGCACATGTGTTTACGCAAACTTATATTTATTTGCATAATCACTTAAGCCCTGAAAAATCATGCAACAAACTTTATAATTAAATTCTGGTAAAATATCTATCCCATGTAATCTATGTTTAATTTTTGTTCAGAAACAGTTAATACTGGTTTAAATAACATTGTACAAAATAGAATCTGATCTGAGAATGTATAATTATAATGAAATTTATGGCTAAGGTTGAGAAATGTAAATGACTAGAATCTTAGAATTGATGTTGTTTAGTTGTATAGGTGGGTGTTCTTGTGAACATCTAGAATTTCTATTTTACATTAGCCAATAATTCAAGCTATTCTTATCTACAACTCAAATATCTGTCTAGTTGTTGTATGATGACAAGTAAGAAATCTGAAGAGTTACAGTTTTGAGACGTCTGGTAGGTTGATGTAGGAATATTGTTGAACACCAAGAATAATTGCACGTTACTTTTTGTTGTTAAAAAAAACTCTACCAATGAATTATCAAAATTCATCACATTTAAACTTGTTAAGATGGCAACCAAATTTTCTCAGTACATGTGAGCTATTGGGCAAAAGAAAGTTTTTATGATTTCCCCCACAAAAACAAAGGGTTTTATTATGATTAAATTATAACCAGCTATCATTTTCTTGGATTTAAAATAAAAAATGCAGATATTGGATTCTTTGCAATACACGAAGGAAGAATCCTCCTGGAAGAGTCAATTCCATTGCTACACAAATTCTGAAAATGCATTTTAAACTTTTTAAAATGGCAACCAAATTTCTTTTTACATATATTGTGAAGTAAATATTTTCTGATTTTTCAGTTTTTTGCTACAGAAACTTGCTAATTAATTTTCAAAATTATTATGATGGCAACCAGATTTTCTTAAAATTATGACAGAAAGCACTTTCTGAAGAAAATTCTTTCCTTAAGATTTTTCTATCCTCTTACTGCTACATAATTCTGTGTTGAATATTTATAATGTGATTTATTTCTGTTGCATGTATTTTATATAAAGTTTATTCTTTGTGAATTTTGGTTCATTAAAAAGACAATGTCTACAGCATATTCTTAAAAAATATACATTTAAAACTCTACAGATTGATGAAATTTGGCCATTTCTTCTTTGTTCCAAAAAAATATCTGATCAACCTTCACAGCTATATCTATAGAGATACATGTCTAAAATATTTTTCACACGCTTTCTATCTTAAAACACAATAAAGTCCTTTAGAAAGTGGTCATCTTTATTGTTGATCTTTTGATGAATGTTATTAGAAAGGTATTGTTGAAGGTGTTTGTATAGCAGATATTGAAAGGAGTTAGTGGGAAGTTGCGATGTTTTATGTCTGTATATAGGTACATGTTATCAAAGATGATAAGAAGCATGCTAAAGAGATTTACTAGGTGTTGATCCCACCTGCAGCTTCATCTCCTTTCAAACACCCAATTACTTATTCTAATGTGTCCAGTTAAAATCACAATAGGCAGACACAGTGGGTGATTTTTTTCACTTTTGATTGGATGGAGCGTGAACATATAAGATTGCTGTGATTCAGAGATATTGACAAGTCAGTTGCTCTTTAAAAATTTGAGATTAGAGAACCTAATTTGTGGATATGATGAGCAGAAGTGGAGGGGTTTTTTGTTGATATGCTTTCTTTTTTATGTTTTTCATTTGATTGGGTACCTGTACCTGTTTGTCTATAACAAGCAATTTGTAATTCCTTAGTTCTAAATAAATATTATATTAAAGTATAACCTTACTTATGGATGCAATGGACAGAATTCTAGGGGACTTTTTGTTGATATTTGATAGTTTTTGATTGGATTCAATTGGTACTTTACATGAAGTAGAATTTTACATGGCAAATACAATTGCATGTTTTTTGCTTTGAAAAGATTTTTTTACAGTAAACCTTACTTGTGAGTGCCATTTGTTGTTTTTTGTATGTTTTTGATTAAATTGAGCTGGTACTTGTTTTCAAATGTTAACATTTCTGCAGTGATACATGAAGTGAAATTTTAGAAGATAAATCCAAGCCATTTCCTTGTTTTTTGCTCTTAAAAAAAGATTTAATGTAGAATTACTGTAGTTTTTGAGTTATAATTTATGTTTGGTGTGCTTGCTATTAGATTTTCCAAGTATCTTTAGAACATGGTCATCATTAGTTCCTTTTGTTCACAGCTATGTGTTTTTTGTATGAAAATTCCTAAATGATCCTTACTTTTATTAGCTTTACTTGAATTGAAAATCGGTACAAAGAATTGAAATCCAATTCGTCTGTTTTATACCCATTGATGTTAACATGGGAGCCATTTAGGAGCTTAATGAGCCTTAATGTGATGAAAACATATATTTCATGTGTCGTTGGTGGGCTTAACCATCATTGTTAAAAACCTATAGCTGAACATTGATTACAATCAATTTGTGGTCATCAGACTGTTGTGTTTCCTACCATTACCCCCTTACCCCTAGTCACCAGCCGTGATACATGACAGCTCATAATTCATTTGATGGGAGGCAATTTATCCCTCTGATTGAGTCTTTACGCCTCCTTAATGGTCATTACCATTCTAGACTGTTGACGTCCCATTGTTAGGTAATTCTGTTTGCCTTCATTGACCCCTGCCTCCATTGTATTCATTGACTTTGAATTTCTCTAGAGTTTACCTCACAATGTCCTCTTTTATAATCAAAATGATCCCCTTATACACTTCTTTGTCTCACACTGCCCCCTTCATCCTTTCATACACTGGTCCTTTTATCACTTATATAAATTCTTTAGAGAAGTAAACATACTAAGCAAATTAGATTTGGAATTAGCTTCATAACATTGATTAAAGTTTGTAGTTTCTTTAAAAACATTAAGATGTAACTGTTTCCCATGATGTTGAGAAGTGAGTGAAAGTTTCTCAATCTCTCGATACCTTATTTGGGTAATGACAGTGGCATCAAAGAACCACTATTTTCCTCTTTCAACTTTACGCAGTGTTTTCCTTGACAAATCTGACTTATTCTTGAATGTTGATATTCCTTAAGAGATATTTAGGGGTAGAGATTAAATAACAAAACACAGTTTTATGGTATATTACATCTGGGTTTATTGTACACAATGTTTCCACAATTTACATTGCGTTTATCACTACTCCTGGGTTAGGACCATTTACTTTTTCATTATTAGACGATTGTAGAAATGTTTATAATAAAATCTAGGCATAGTATACCATAAAATTATGTTCCATTCTGTGTAAAGGTTGATAGGTACAGAATCTGATGTTGACATACATGTACACAACAGGCTAGATATTTTACCACAGTATATACCAGAACATGTGATCTTTCATGAAGTAGTGAAACACTTGTTGTTCTGATGAATGCTTGTTATAATCTGAAACTTCTTCCTTATAGTCCAAATATTTCTCAAAATTCTTACATCCTAGTCCTAGGATTAATTAACAGAATCTTCAATGTCTAACAAGTTGCACATTTTAATTATGTTTTTTAGTGTTTTTTATATGCCCACACGTAAGATGGGCGTATATTGTAATCGCCCTGTCTGTCCGTTCACATTTGGCTCATGCTCACTCTACAGGCTACAATTCTTTATGGATTCTTTTGATTTTTAATTTGTGGGTCAGTGTCATTATGAAGATGATCCCTATCGATTTTCGTGATGATCAGATAATTTTTCACCGAAATACTGCATCTGACTTAACATTTTTCACTTCATTAGCTATAGGGTGCAACTCGTGCTCACTCTACATGCTACAATTCTTTATGGATTCTTTTGATTTTATTTTGTTGGTCAGTGTCATTATGAAGATGATCCCTATTGATTTTCGTGATGATCAGATAATTTTTTAGTGAAATATCGTGTTTGACTTTGCTTTTTTAACTCTGTAACCTATAGGTTGCAACTCGTGCTTACTCTACAGGCTACAATTCTCTATGTATTCTTTTGATTGTTTTTATGTGTGTTGATATCATTTTGAAGATGTGCATGATGCTCCGATAATTTTCTAAGCCTAGGTATTATTCATAATCAATGCTGCCAGTGGGCGTATATCACCTTGCCTGGCAAGCTATCTTTTAAAAATATCTGAACTCTAAGCTCATCTTCGGTTCCATTACAAAAACTGTACAATTCTGTAAATTGTATGATGATGTTGAATTTGGTCTTTCTACCTCTATAAGTAAAAAAGTATTAGTTTCATGTACCAAAATACCGCCCTCTTCCTCCCAATTGTTGTATGGTTTTTTACGTGGTGATAAATCCCTTGTAATCCTATTTGTTGTTTTGTAGGTAGAAGATAGGGTTACCTATTTTGACCCCCATGTTTTCAATAGTTCATTGATGAATAGAGGTAGAAAAGACAAGATAGTGACACTGTAACTTCTAAGTTTCAAATCAATTTCCAACAAAATAAAAGTGAATGCACTATTTCTTATCAAATATTTTCTTCTTAAGCTTTAAGCTAATTCTTTTAATGAAATTCCTTTTGATGATGTTTATAGGATTAAGAGTACTAAATTGAGTTCATGCACGATCAAATACATGTATAGATATTGTGTTTTTTACTGTGCAAATTGGATCTGGCCAATAATTGCACACCTCTAGCTATTTTCAAGGTTTGCACTTGAAACATGTATATATATATATATATTATAGCATTACTATTTAAAGTCTTTGCAAATAAAAAAATCACTAGTTATATAGCACAATTATATCCCTCATTGCTCACTGCATGGCATTGCCTATTTTCGTAATCCTATTAGGAAGGGTAAAACTCATTTCATTTCATTTTTGCTTTAGGGTATAATAAAAATCAAATACTACTTCTGTAAGCTACAATATTGAAGGAAATGTATTTAAAGAAGTTCAGAACCAGTAAAAAATAGTAACCAACTCAAAACAGACTAGCTGTGTGACCAAAGTTGTATTGATCTCCCTCTTTGACAAGCATTATGTCCTGTTTCCCATGTTTCTTCAAACTCTTATTTTGAATTTCATGGGGTTTGTTGCAGTTCAGTTTGTTAGTACTTGAAAGATAAATTGAATAACAAGAGACCCTTCACCTCAAAATTTCATTATATTTTCAAAATCATTTATTATAGGATCCTTGCTGACATAGGCAAACAAAAGCCAAAGATTTTTAGTTTTCAAAGTTGTTTATTCTTGACGATAATTTAATATATAAATCTTGTCTATAAATATTGTCTCAATAGACCATGTCATGTAGTTGAGATATTTATTAGAAAATTATTCATGAGAAATTCTTTCAAAATGATGTTTTGGACACAGGCTGGGTGAAATTGTAACGTTTTTGAATCTATGTGTAAAATAATTTCTAGATGCTCATCTGGATAAATTTCAGTTTAAACTTTCAAAAGACAATGACAAAAAAAAAAAAAAATTGTATGAAGGATAAGTATTAATAAGGAAAATGTTAGGCAAATGCTAGAAATATTTCCCTTATTGCAAACTGCATGGTAGTCTATCTTCATTACTCCTTGTGTAGTAAAGTGGCTCTCATACACCACTTCATTTCATTTAATTTCTGATAATTTATGCATAAAGATTTTATATCTTATAAGATTAAAGATGTGGATTGAGATAATCTTCACATTGTGCTCTTGTCGTACCTCAATGTTAGTCTCCCCTTATTGTCTGGGCTTCAGATTAAGCTTATAGTGGATTTGTAAAGGCTGTGGCTGGCTGGGTATGGTAGGGACATGGCCTTCAGGCTAGTCAGCCCTTCACATAGCCACTCGGTTTTTATAACTATTTCATTTAAACTTCATTATTTGTACAATAAGTTCAGAACGTGATTGAAAAAGCTGTCACTTTCGATAAATTTAATTCATAATTTGAAATCAGTCAGGCATATTTATCTTAGTTCGGTCCATTTCCTGTGTTTCACCATGTCAGCCCTTTATTTATTTACAATTAAATAGAAAATTATTTTTTGAAGGATTTAATTAGAAATTATTTACCCAGCAATTTGATATCATAGATTTACAAAAGAGGGATTTTTTCACCCCTGTCAAATGTTCGTATTTTGATAGGAGCATTTAGTTTTGAATTTCATATTTAATGTAAAATAACTGCACAAAAGATGTTATTTTGAAATTATAGAGGAAATTTGAGTAATGAATTTTTAACCAAATTGAACCGAAGATAATCTCTAAAAAGAAAATTCACATACCAAAATTTTAGTATGTATTCACAGACTAGGTTAATCTTTGCAGCTTAGTATTCTTTTGGGTGGGCTCCTTGTATGTATATGAATGAAAACGTTATTCAGTGTAATATGTTGCAGTATCAGCTGTAAATGGGTACGGATAATCTGGGAAAGATCAATGCCAAGAGGTTTGGCCAAGGACCAGCTGGTAGAAAGGATCCCTGTCACGGTGGACTTGTGAAGTTGTTATCCTTGTAAAATATAGTTATTTCTTTCTTTCTTACTTTCCTTCACTAGTGAATTTCACAAATGCAAACTACAGAATACTTTTCAGAAACAAATACAGACATAAGGTTAACCTGGAATTAAGTTCAGTAACACAGTTAATTTTGATCTTCTTAAAGGGACAGATGTGCGAAAAGTTTGACCAATCATACCTCAGTCTCAGAAATCAGATGTGTTTGATAGCTTAGTTATTCAGTTCTAGTCTTCAAAGCTCACCATCGAATTTTATGCCTTTGAATCCATAGTGTCCAGAATTACTAGCATTTGGAAGTTTAAATGATGACTTGTCATTTCTTGAGACTATTTCTAGTGATATATAGAAGAGACATAAAGAATTGTGTGTCTTTGCATTTCAAGTTCTTTTGAAGACTTTTTACATTGTATTATATAAGACTCATATCAACCCCAGGAAATGGTGCACACTTTCCACTGTTGAAAATCCCCAAAATGTTCTGATAAAATACAAATCTAAATATTTTCTGTGTTTAAAATCCCCCAAAAGTCATGATAGAATTCAAATCTAAATTTTTCAGTGTTGGCGACTCAAAAAATTTGATAAAATTCAACTGAAAAAAGTAAGATGCTAAAAGGAAGTAAAAGATAATATCTAAACATTTTTTAATATTTTTAAAAACTTTTAAAAACAGTGAGTGGGACCCTTTTCAAAAATAATTTCTAAGATACATATTCTTTTACAATAATATTATAAACATTATGTAGATTGTTTGTCCTTTAAAACTATTATCCAATCAATTTTAAGATGTCTTGTGGCCAGCTCATTCCAAACTGTAAATTTAGTACACCTTGAGGGGGAGATATGACAATCAAGTATGGTAGATCATTGAAGCGTGTTGTCATACTGTTGTTATCCTATCCTATCTATTAACACAGTGTGTGTCTCTCATATTTAGTGTGTCGCTATCTGACCGCTACTATTCTGACCATTGTGTACAGTTCGGATTAAACTTAACTTGTTTCCTTGTTACAGGTAAGATCATATTTTTCACCTTTCTCAAGTGGTAATGAATATTTTAAAAGCTTTCTCTTTTCTTATCTGTTTGAAAATACTTGTAGAATTGAGATCACTTTACTGTGTTTGGCGTTGTTGTCACTTGTAGTGTAATGTTACTGTCTTTTTATATAATGTTTTCTTGAGTTATGTTTGTTGTACATTTTGTTGTTTCCACTGGTTAAATGGTCAATAGATATGATTTGTTTTAATTATCAGGGTGTCTTTAATATATCACACAAATTCTTGTGTATATTTCCTGTCCGCAGTATTTGAACTTTTCAACAAAAAAAGAAAAGGCAATATCAAATTGTTATGAAGATCAAAAAAAGCTGTTCATCAATCATATTCTGTCCAGATACCAACAGTTAAAATTGTTCTAAATTGTATGAAGATCAAAAAAAGCTGTTCTAAATTGTATGTGTATATATAAGAACATAGCCTAGTATTGCTATTATAACTAAATATTAGCAAAAGCTGTCTATATATTATTATTTGTCATGAATATGGTCTTTTGAAGAAAACATATTCACAAACATTTAATGAATCTAATAATACTAACATCACACAAGTGTGTGATACATATTTTTATACATGAAATGAAGAGTGTTAATGCCGTCACCCATGTTCTTCTTCCTGTAATTGTTATAGTGGTAAAATTTGAATATGAAGTAAACTGAAAATATTTCCAGTAGAAATTGAAGAACATATACAGGGATATACATTAGGGAAAATTGAACTAGAAATGTAGATTAAAGAGAATTGAAGAACATGGGATGTAGATCAGGGAGAAATTAGGAACAGAAAATGTAGATTATAGAGAGTTAAAGCACAGGAGTTGTAGATTAGAGGGACAATTGAAGAACATGAGATGTACATGTAGATTAGAGATAGTTAAAGCACAGGAGATGTAGATGTGGGAGAATTGAAGAACAGGAAATGTAGATTGGAGAGAAGAATAGGGATGTAGATTAGAGAGAATTGAAGAACATGGATGTAGATGAGAGAGAAATGAAGAAAAGGGGATGTTGATTAGGGAGAATTGAGGAAAGAAAATGTAGATTATAGAGAGTTAAAGATATGAGAGAGTTAAAGAACAGGAGATGTAGATTAGAGGGAATTGAAGAACAGGAGATGTTGGAGAATTGAAGAACAGTAAAATTAGATTATGGAGAAGGCAGGATATGTAGAGAAGAATAGGGATGTAGATTAGAGAGAATTGAAGAACATGGATGTAGATGAGGGAGAATTGAAGAAATGTAGAATATGTAGATTATAGGGAATTAAAGAACAGAAGATGTAGATTAGAGGGAATAGAAGAAAGGGAGATTTAGATTGGATGGCTTATGAAGAACAGGGATTTAGATTATATGGAACTGAAGAACAATAGATGTAGGTTAGAGAGAATTAAAGATGTAGATTGGAAGGAATTGGAGAACAGGTTAGAGGAACTGAAGAAAGGATACACTGATTAGAGAAAACTGAAAAAACAGGAGATTTAGATAAGAAGGAATTGAAGAACAAGATGTAGAGTGGAGATAAAGAGCAGAAAGATGTAGATTGGATAGAACTGGAGAGGTCCATGTAGATAAGAGTGGGTCGATGAACAAGAAAATGGAAGGAGATTGTGTTAAGCAGTAAATTTAGGGGAGATGTGGAATAGGTTTTAAGATTGGAGCAGAAGAAGGTCAAATTAAGGTGTAAGATAAGAAATGAATAGAGTAATGTCTTTTTAGGGAGTGTGGATTCTGCTTATATGATTTGAAGTGATACATAGTGTGTCACCGTGCAGTGCTCTAAAAGTCAATGCTCAAAGAGGCTTGATTAAAGGGGAAAAAATGAGTGGCTTATAGTAGCCTCATTCTATGTAAGGAGGTCTATTGACTGACATAGAGCCAAAAGAATTGCGCTTCTCTTAAATATAGATGTAAATGTTATACAGTGGTTCTTCAAAATGAATGTTCAAACTTGGCTATGGACTTATTTTTTCGAGGTATGGTCCAATAATAAATTTGGCTTAAATACATTTAACTTAATTTTTAGAAAAAATATTCTGGTATTTAATTGGGATTAAGAAGAATTTATTATTAATATTTAGGTATACTGTTTTTGACTGACCCAAGTTACATATCTTTGCATAATACTCTGGATTATCCAGGTCCTTTTCTAAAGCTTGTAGTTCCTGGATAACCAAGGCAAGGTCAGTTGAAATGGAGGCCAGCAGTTGATATTTTTGGAGGAAAATTGAATTTTCTAAGTTTATAGATTGTGGAAAGATCTGAGAGTCAGGAATACTCTCAAGAGAAGATGGTCTATAGATTTATAAATGGTGATACTGATTGCCAGGTAAACTTTAAATAGAGCTTTTAAAAAAATTGATGTTCCTTTCTCTAATATTTTGAAGAAATTGAGTTAATTGCTAAATGTGGTTTTATGAATTTCAAATTATTGAACATGTTAAAGAATGCACAGAATAATGTAGATCTGAGTGTAGATTATTTTTCAGATAGATTTATATATTTGCAAGACTAAGTATCCAAAAGAGATTTTCCACATTATTCTCTAAGGACAGGTAGAGCTCAGAATTTTTTTGGCATTCTGTTACTCATAAGTACTCTTAACCCAGAGGGATGTAAAGACTTGGTCTATTATTTACTGAATTTAGTGGATCTTTCTGTTTGTTTTCTGGCATCAATTCAAATTAACTGGAAAGTCATTGAATTCAAACACTATTGCTATACATATCTAGATTGAGAGACATATTTACACGTACTGAAGATGACTATCGGTCAACATTTTTGGTACTAAACATCCTTCTGACTTTTAACACTTAGACGCTCTACAATTAATTACCGTAAACTTTTGGTGGTCAGTCGTGAACACACAAACATTAGATTAATTAGGTGTTAAAATGATGTGAGTGTGAACGCTGTCGAACACTATTGATCACCTTTACCTACATATTCTAGCACCTCTATTATTGACTTAAACTCATTCAATACCTACCAGTCAAATAGTCAAACCAACTTTTAAAACCATTGTCAGCAAGGGGCAGAGCATTAGAAAAGGGTCACTGCAGACACACTCAGTATTCATCATGGCTGGTTATTGTAGTCCAGCAGTATAAAATAGATCTTCTGTCATTAAAACTATTCAAATCGGACTATTTAGTAGTGTTTAATCTTCATCAATAAATAATTTCTCAATTTGAATTAAAATTTGTGTTGAAACTGTTGACCCTTAGTGACCCCTGGCTGGTTTCAAGCTGTACATTTATATGATATATTAATAATACTGCATTGGCGGTTTTGACTTTCTAGTCAAAAGATGACAAGAAAAATGTTTCAAAGCATTTGTGCATATAATTATGAAGTTAGTGATAGGCTATTAATTTGCATTGTACAGGATGAGCATGGTAAAGATCCATGGGGCAATATACTCTTAAGAACTTTATTTGAACAAAAATCCAGATTTAAGAAATACAGTAATCTGAGTAATCTGATTAGATAACAAAACTAAAATCAAAATCAATTTAAAGTGATTGACCACTCAGTAGACCAGAACACTAAAACCATTTCAATCAAGCTTTGAGAATAATGCCCCTGGACAGTTGGAAATAAACAAAAAGAAGGCTCATGCAGTTGTCCCAAATTTCAAACTGCTCAGACATGGGTTCTTTCAACTGCAGAAAAGTTCATTTCAATTATAGAACAAAGTCTACTTTTGGCATAATTCCAGTTACCAGTAATACAGGTTCAAAGGGTTAAGGATAACCTTTTTAAAATGAACTCCAAAAAGGTTTGGTCAAGTTTTAGTTGATAGAAAAGGTCGTGGAGAATCAAGGTTGTAAAAAATAGTTACTTCTTTTTTTCTCCAAACCAAATCACTTTTTAAAAATTTTTTGAAGGTTTAATTAAACGACTCCAAAAATGATACGCTATGCTGGGTGATTCTTTTCACCTTTTATTTTCTTTGCTTATATTAGTTTATTTTCAGCGGAGGGAAATTGAATAGTCTACTTTCAAATAAAGCCACTTTAAATTAAAGCAAGAAGACATTGTAACATTGAATAAATATTTTCAATTTCCAACCCAATGGCTATTGGTTTACATGGGGTGTTATTTTAACTTATCCAATGTTTTCAGAGCTGACAGTTAATTCTAAGGCAGACGATGTTGATAAGGGGATTTGTGGTCACCTTCAAATTGAATGACAATATTTTTTACAATATAGTCATTGTATGCTTTGATTTGAAAAAGGGCTGGATTATATGAGAAATATATTGTGAGTTATGAGTGTTAATATCTTGTGTCCAAGGTATCAGGTGGATGGAGGCTGGACAGTTGACCGCTTGTTGATTGTTATAGATACTTATAAAATTACTTAGGGGCATCATTTTATACCCATATTAATATAAACTGAATATACAATGGCTTCTATTTGAGGTATTAAAATGAAATCTCCATAAACAAAAACTCTTTCTTAAAGAAGTTAAGAAATTTAAAGGGTCGCCATAGCTACAGGATATTAGTAGGGAATTTTTGTAAAATGAGGCAAATGGCACCATTATAGAGACCATTTGAATGGGAAATATGAAAATTTATGTACAATATAGCCTACAGAAGTGTATTCAAAATTGTAGTTTGCATGTTGAAATTTGGGAAACCATTGAATTTTCATAAAATAAACGTTCAAGTGATTCATATGTGGTTTCTCAGCCTGAAAATATTCCTATCATATGATTAATAAGAATTAGGTCAAGATTTATCTGAGTCTAATACCTTGACAACATTAGTTTATTTTCTTGTATGAAGGAAGTTTGTAGTGATTTGATTGGCTACCAATTCAATCAATCAGAGCCCTTGAACATCTGTCAACCATGATCCATAATGTTTACCTTCTTCATACATCGAAATGGTTGTTTTCTCTTGCTTACCATCTACATCATTTGCTTCATTTTGTGATACAAGAAAAGAGTCCATTGAAAGTTAAGGCAGTTTGTCAAGATAGCAAGATTCTTGCTCAGAAGGTTCATGTGAATTTTCCAAATACACAAACATGGAGTGACTATTTGATGTTGCTTTGTTAGGCAGTGGACTCCTATTTAAAGAGTGACAATCCCTCTACAAACTATTCACACCTGTGCTGTAACTATGTCTTTCCTTCACAACCTAAAACATGTGATGGGTCACAAGTTTTGAGGTGTTTGTTAAGTAAACACTCCTCAAGCATGCCAGGTTTCTTATGACCACAAAACGATTAAGAGTTTTGTCAAAAGTAAATGATGGACAAAATAACTTCTCTAAGCACAACATCAAATATATAAACCACAGAGGGGTTTGTGAAAGTCAATATGGTTTCCCTTTGATGGGATTGAGTGAGCCCTCACACAAGTAACTACATAATTATATCCGTAGAATAAAATACTTTTGCTATATGAACCATCACACAAGGCGCAATATATATCCTGCAAGATAACAAATATGGACATGCTATTACATACATTAATCAAAATATTAAATGTCTTGGAATTAAGTCTAAACCTCAGTCAAATCTAAGACTCTAGAATATAAAAGTGTACTTTTAAAGCAAGATACAGTTTTCTGGTTTGAATATTTCATTTCCAGTTCTGATTAACACATCCATTTTTTGTGTTGTATAATTAATGTGTTTGCATGATAAAATGTAATCTTTGTTTATAGCCAGTGGGTTTAACTAACTGATTTTTAGTTCCTTAGTTGCTGCAATCTTTGACTTTCTTCCAGGAACCACTGCAATTATTTGTTGAAAGACATGAATTATTGATAAATCTTTATTTTGTTGATAAGACATAAAATTCCACTGCTTTTTTTTAAACATCTATTTCTGTTCTTTATGGTGGGAAGGGTTTTATCGATATCAGTATAATAAACACTATTTTCACCTCCTGTCTTCTTGATAAACTCAGTATTTCCATCTTTATGCCTTTGCTGATAAAATGTCAGTGGTTAAGAGTTCAATTTCACTGTCTGGATCACTTCTCTGACTGAAAAATCTGACATCAGGTTTATGTACCATTAAACTAACATTTAAATTTGGAAGCATTCTAAATTCACAGGTTGTTACAACATTTTACTGATGTCATTGGTAATATAAGCATTGGAAATTAATAAGAATTAATAAGAGTGCCATATCCACTGATCCCAAACCAAACTTGGACTACATGGGGGGAGGGGGTAAAGATGTAAAGATCTTATTACAAAAAATTATCCCCTTCAACCATTGTATTACCAAAGTTCTGTGAGATGTTGTATACATTCATTCAAGAAAACCCTGTTTGACTCTATGCAGTCCTTTGAATGCTTTACTCAAAATTAACTCTACTCTTGAGTGCTATATTCATTATCAGTTTCATAAAATATCAACCACCTTATGCGAATTCAACAAGGAACACGAGCCTTGCAAGAATTTATGTAAATAAGTTTAGGTTTAGTATTGCCTTGTGGCTGTTTAAATCTAGACCAAGAATGAAGTAAATGTTTTTAGCCATCCAGATATGCAATCTGCATACATGCTCATTTTTTAAAATCTAGCCTCAAGGCATACATATCAAACCTATCATTTACTTATCTTATTACACTTAAATGTAAGGTAGGGCAACTCCCTCATCATTCATATCATTACAAAAGAAACTGAATGCAAACTCATGCTTTCACAATACTTGAAAAAGAATTGAGTGCAGACACCATTCAGTGCCAATGACTAAAGTTCAAAGTTTATATTATGACTATAAGATCTCCATGTTGAATATGTGTACATAATGTATGATTTTATGAATGTCATTTTCTGCTTTGAAGGAATGTTTATTGAAGTAGACCAACCTATAGAAATGTGTCTAGTTATTACGTAAAATGAACATGTAGATGTCATTGTAGTTTGGTCAATGTGTTCTAAAGGTAAATTATGATTATAATACATATATTATTGACCTCTAGAAAATGGCATATATTCTCTGTGTACATGTATATATTCCATATGAATGATAATATTTTACCAGTGTATGTTTAAAGATGTTTACTATTTATTTGACTCTGTAATGTTGACTATTTATTTATTTGACTCTGTAATGTTTACTATATATTTGACTTTGGAATTTTTCCTATTTATTTGCTTTTTATTTGACTCTTTAATGTTTTCTATTTATTTGACTCTAGAATTTTTACTATTTATTTGACTATGATGTTTACTATTTATTTGACTCTGTAATGTCTAATATTTATTTGACTTTGTGATGTTTACTATTTATTTGACTCTGGAATGTTTAGTATTTAATTGACTCTAGAATGTTTACTATTAATTTGACTCTGTAATGTTTAGTATATATATTTATTTGACTCTGTAATGTTTACTATTTATTTGACTCTGGAATATTTACTATTTATTTGACTCTGTAAGGTAAATATTATCGAAGAAGCTTGAAACCTTGGGGAGGTTAATGCTCGCTCTCCTGCTTACCTGGTAGTTTGAGTTTGATGTTTAATTATTTTTCAATGCTGGTCAAAGGTTCTTACACACATGCGTGTTAACACTTCACACCATTGTCCAATCAGGTGCCCTAAAGTGAAATTTGAATTCATTTGCAATTTTATTTCAGAGTTATCTTCAGAAGCTAAAAACATTTATTTGACAAGGGGTCAGTGGTGTCTTTTGAATAAAAACTTAGATAGTAGTTGACTGTTGACTTATATACTAGTATAATATTATACAGTGATATTAGGTTACATATAAACATGGTATATGGTAAATAAACACATACTAGGTAAAATGAGTACCGAAATGAATTAGAATATAACCAGATAGTCAAGTAGTAAGTGTTTAAGAAAGAGTTGGTCAAATAATTGCTATATAAACACTGTCAACACTTTTTATATGAGTATATTATCAATCCAAGCAAGGTAATTCCGTCACTCAAAATCTCATCCAAAGAATGGAAAAATTGCGAGTAAACATTGTATTGTAGTGGAAGAGAAGTGCCATCAGGTGTTTCGAAAAGAGCATTTAAATCTAAGAATAGTTATGTGATATTTTGTATCAGTATGTGTTATATATTTATTGGTTGTATTCAGTTTTTGTGTTCATTTGTTGAATATTGTGTTATTTAGTGTTCAGTTCATAATGATTTGTCAAACATTTAGCCTATGATTTGACTAATATGTTCTATTTGACTACCAGCAACCAATCAGTTGACACTGCTAAGCCTACCTCTCATCTTTACCTTCACGGATTAAATAAGTTCAGAGGAAAATTCTTGATAACTGCTAGCATTGTCACTCGGAAAATTCAGTTGCTATTTTCTAATGAATTTAATTATGGCCATGGATGTAGGCGCTTTTTTAGATAGTTACGGTAATTAATTTCAAAGCTAAAACAATTAGAAATCGAGATAATGCATATTATTTCCTCTGAGTCAGATAATTGGTCGCTGACTTGCATAAATACAGGTTAATTGTTGTCAAGTTAGAGAAATAAATTATAAAGAGTGATTCAATGTTAAGGCTTGCACCTGCATAACTAGCAAACACAGTTGTAATGAGCTATTCATATCCCGTACTCAAAAAAAAAAAAATTCTTGGAAGACAAGGATACAGAAAGGAAATTGTGTCACTTTACTTGGTCGAGTTCATTTCTAGACATGCATAGTAAAAATCAGAGTTTTTTTTTTATAGTGTAGACTTAAGTAGTGAAGGAAGTTTTAGCTTTGAAATGCTTAAAGGTATAGAAGGTCTTAGAATGCACTTGTCCTAAGGGTAATGTTTTATACCCATAGTCACTATTGGTTAAATAAGTATGCATTCCACACTTTTTCAATTTAGAAAACCGACAATGAAACTTTTTTCAAAAAGTAAGCTACCAATGTAGGCTATCTGTTCTGCAGTTTGAGAAAAAAGAAGAACCTGGATAATAATCGCTAAAACAGTCAATATGTTGAGGTCAATTTAAGAGCAGAGGTCAAGAAAACGCCCTTGTGAGAGTGACTCCTCTTTTTAAAGTCTCCCAATTTGAAAATTACTTATTGGATGTATTAAGCATTTTATGATTAAGTATTTGATTTTGTAGACTTATCTTATTATAGAGGGATTTTGATGTATAGTTATGAGGTAAATCCACTGATGGCTATTTACTGTTAATTGCCAAGTTTGAGCATAATTTAAATTACATGTTCATTCTAACACCATCTATGCCTTTAAAAAATGTTGACAGATTGTATAATGTACTTCAGCTTCAAATCAGTACAAATACTCGGTAAAGACTTTGTCTTAATATAAATTTGTGTTAATAAAAATATAATCTTACTCTAAAACTTTTCTGTGCAGAGTACAACTTAATGACATTGTATAGGATTTGACTTTTGAAATGTAATACACCATTAAAATGATCAGATTCTCTAAACAGTCAATCATGGTAGACAGGTGAAATAGTCAGTGTTATTTGTGTTAATTATATCTTACTTTCCACTTCATCTCATCTGATCCTCTATAATCTGTACTATCTATCAGATTCAGATCTGCTCCAATGAGCTTCAGGTATGTAAGGTAAGACATTTCGTGGTATATGAGCAATTAAATGGTGATACAATTATTGAATTCTGACACCAAAAGTACACATTTAAGTATATTTTCTCTTTCCTTGTCATAAAAGAAATACTTGAAATGTAATGCACAGATAAAAAAGTGATCCAAATATGATTTCTGACAAGTATATTAGGATTTTACATTTTTTGTGATACAATCTATGAAAATATAGGTGATAAAATTATCAGCTAATGACACCTTAAATACACATTTCAGCATTTTAAGCTCTCTTGTTTTGTGGAGTGGGGTATATACAGATTAGATTTTGGACAAGTGTTATTGAAAATGTAATACACCAATGATACTATACACTAGACACTTTCAAACTTTGGCTTGGATTTGATATTTTGTCCAAATGGTCCATTTCAATTTGAAAACATAGACTGGTAGTGAGCTGGTTTTGTTTTGACACCAAAAATACCAAACAATCAAGTACATTAAAATATACATTTACATCCAGAAATCTTGCAGAAAAAGGGGAATTTATAATTCTTGTTCAATTCAATATAGAGTATATCCTGCTCACAAAACCACCTTTAAGAGACCACCTTCAATAAGAAATCACCTTATATGCGACCACAATAAAGTCCTCCCTACGAGTTTCAAAATCGACATTTGAAGAAACAAAAGGCTTGTAATTAAAAAAAAGAGAATATGTAATACTTTGTTCAGTGCAAGAAGTCAACTACAAATTTCTTGTATTTCTTTTGGAAAAAGAGAATAGCATATGTAGTCTTGTAGATTATATTTTATTCATAAAGCAAGACAATTCAGTCAGGCTTCATTCTCCTTATAGCCCTTGTATAGCCTGAAGGCATCTTAGATAGTTCTCCACCTTAAAACATCATTTAAAAACTTTCAATTATGCTATTTGTAGTGAATTAAAAGAGTGTATTTGTATTTTTTGATGAAGCTTTCAAAAGATAAAAATGTAATGTTTGATTCTAAATATTTTTAAAGCACACTTACAATTTTGCTTTGAAAGGATAAATTTTGCAAGTGTTGGTTTAGAAGGTTTATTTCTTTAAGTTTCATCTAGAACATACTATAGGACAATATTTGTCTTTATTGTCAAAATTTGGACCCTTTGTAAACCTAGATGATAAAACATCTCTCTCCCTGAGCTCGGTCATGTTTCATTGCTGGGTAACTGCTGTTTCATATATCATGTAATGCTGGTAGAGCAACAATTTGTGTTCTACCTACACATACTAGCATTGGAAATTTAAAACTTGGCCCTAACAGTTAGTTCAACAGTGCACTTACTTGGTATCAAAACTATACAACAGAATCCCTCTATAATCAAATGAATCCGTAAAACTAAGTAATAATGCATAAAGTTATAGTCAAAATAATGACTTAGTTTAATGAAAATATTGTCTTAATAGAGAATATATTCTTTAGTCACGACACCTGTTAAGCCCAACTGTTGAATAAACATATTTTTATACTTATGAATCAAGTTTTATGTCCATTCTAAGGGCAGTTCTTAAAAAGAGTTATTTCTATATTTCTACATACATTTCTGTAATATCATACAAATTAAATTAACACAGTAAAATTTTGGGTCTTTTCTTTAAAGATGGGTCACTGTTTGAGTTTTTATGATTTATAGGGTAATATTTTGATGTTGAAAGAATATCAATATCATTTTGTTGGATTGTTATCATTGAAGATTGGCTTTAAGGAGATTTTAAAAAGAAAGTTAATAGGGTAATCTGACCATAGTGTTTTCATGTACATCTTGGATGAATGTTGAGGTCTGTTGGAAATCAAGTGGTGTTATATGATATTAAATGGGCACCTGAAAGACCCATACAAATTTTCGACAAGATA
The DNA here is from genome assembly GCA_030562195.1 of Nipponacmea schrenckii. NCBI lineage: Eukaryota > Metazoa > Mollusca > Gastropoda > Lottiidae > Nipponacmea > Nipponacmea schrenckii. Next base: position 12,334,541 of record CM060200.1, read on the forward strand.
CCCAACTGAGATATTATGTGCTTGATTGAGTGACGCATTTCCACCCCTGCCAGTATTGCTTTCAGAGTTCTAGACGAGCGTTACAGATTTGACAATGTATAATTTTTGAAGTTACTCATGTATGTAGTCAAACTAGTTCAGTTTATTGTGATAAGCCATTACAATGTCACTTGTCCTCAGGACCACAATTAAAATCACAATTGTATATTATCAAGATCACAATTTCATTTTTTTTGTACAACTTTGGAAGAATAGATAAAGATAGAGAGGTTTAATTGGACTTAAAGCTCAAAATTCTGAGTTAAAAAAAAATTGAGTGAATTTTTTCCTTACTGAAACAAGGCTACTGTCAGACTTGATTGTTGGTAAGGACAAGTAATATATCCTAAGGGGCAATAGGGTATGGTGAAGTAATGAAATTTTTTTTCAGAGGGGAAATCCATCTTGCAAACTTATGCCTCTTGTAAACTTATGCCTCTTACCAATATTTGACACTAAAATTCCTTTCTCTTGTTATTTCAGATTAACTAAAAAGAGTTTGAGAGACATTTTATCCAATTTCGGTGAGTATAATTTATGCCAAACTATTTATATCAGAATAGGGCTTATGTTATAGGAAATGAATGGAGTTTAAAGTCCTTCTCTTCTCTTCACAAACGAAGCGGGACTAAAAAATTAGTTAAAAGGAAAAACTGTCGTTTGAGATGAAATTTGTCAACTGTATGCAAATTTTTACACTAGAAAAAAAAACGCAACTGAAAGATCAAAAGATCTTAACAAAAGACGCGCTGATTGATTGCAATAATTTGAACTTTAACTCTAGAAGAAGTAAGGGTATTTCAATCAAACCTGTAATAAGACTTTCTGTAACCAAGCATGAAATAAGCCAAGTGGTTAAATCAGATGGGGATGGTGATAACGGTAATAGAGGCTGATAAGTCAACCAAGCAAGGTGAAAAACTTCAATTGTAACTGTATGGTATTGTGTTGTGAATAGATGATATACATGATATTGGGCGATTAGGATTACCGACTTAGTAATTTGTACCTACCAGGCTGGAGGTAATTGATAGGGAGCTACAATCATGGGTACATTAAAGTTTATTTAATTGCATTAATTAAATTGCATGTTATTTGCACAAAGGATTTATTTTAGTAGATTAAACATTTCTAAGTTGTGAGATTGTTTATGAGATCAACTCTAATGGGATCTTCATGTCATGTCAGTATGGCTTCAAAGTTTATTAATTCCTATAGATCAACTTATTTCATTATTAATCCTCTTAGCATAGGCAGTAGCAGCTTCTTTACCTGCCACTGGTGTGATGATTGAAACATCTATGACATCACATTATTTCAATGTTGTACATTCTATGTCACATAATGTGGAATGAAGAGTATTTAATGTTTTATTTTATCCACACTCTGTGTTCAAAGGGTTAAAGACAAACCCAGTACATACAAAATCATCAAACAAACAGCAGATAGTTTAATTTTACACCCACATATTTCTTATGAATGGGTTTTGTCCTCACAGACACATGTACATATCTGTTTGTCCATATATTCACACTTGCTTGTAAAAGTTTATAGCCTAACTTAATTGGATAGAACCTTCTATACCAGTACTTGAACATGTAATCAAAAACTAAAGAAATAGTTTGAATTTGAGCATGTTTCTTAGATGCTTGCTCAATAACCTTCAGATGAACTATAAGATTTCCAGCCTGATCTCCCCTTGTCAGTGGTAAGGTCAGAGGGGCTGAAATGTTACAAGCTGAGCACAATAAAGATCCTTATGGTATTAGGTTTATGCAACTGTACTGACAATTTTCCCTCATTGCATACTGCATGGCATTGTCTGTCTTCTTTAGCCCATAAGATGTAAAACTTGATTCATTTCGTTTCTTACAGAAACCGAGAATAAAGCTCTTAAAGTTACTAGTTTTCCATATGGCACGCGAACAGGTCTATTTCATTACAACTTCCAATCTATTAAAAAATTTACTTATTTCGCAATGTCATCATGTCTCAGTTGGACCTTGCATGAAGGTAAAACAATTTTATGGATTATGCTTTTGCCGTTGGGTGGGCAGGAAATGAGATACATCTTGTAACATTAAGTGTTAGGTTGTGTATGCAATTAAAAATGAAAAAGAAAGTTATTGGCTGATGTTAAAAGGATACAAAAATAAAATCATGCAGTTATCATAGTTGAACAGTTGCTTCAGAGACCTGGATGGCAGCCAATCCCCACAATTAGGAAATTCTAGAGGCATTCTTCTGGACAAATATGCATGCCCCCACAGTGCTAATAGCTGGTTATGTGTGATTTTAACAAACATAATGAGTGCATATTTGTTATGAATTCTTCCTATATTGTCTGACATTGAAGAGGTCATTTCAGAAATCATCAGGAACAAAGCTTTTTTTTCGAATGTTTGCCAAGTCTAAGAATAGGATAACACAATATGTTTGGTTGTAGCAGTTTTCATTGGAAGTGCCTCTTTGTATATCTTTTTCTTAAGTTTTGGATTAATGTATCCTTTTGAAATGATGTAAGTGAACATATTTTTGTTTGGCTCTGATCTGTCTAAGAATTCGATAACATAATATGTATGGTTGTAGCGGTTTTCATTGGAAGTTCCTTAGACACCAGCTTATTAGCCATACATGTACAAGGTAAATTTAAGTTTGCGGGCGGGGGGGCGCCTGCATCCACTAGCTTATTAGCCATATACGAGGTACATTTACGTTTGATACTTTACATGCAAAATTCTCCCTTAAATTTGTTTTTTCGTGAACAGCTAGATCCTAGACTAAGATAAAGAATGGAGCAATCAAAATTTATTCCTCAAAATCTTTCTACATGAACAAATACAATCAAACGTTAAAAATTATATCTAAATGTTGATAATATAAAGAAATATTACTGGTCTGCTCATTTGAGACTTCAAGGACATGATATTATAGAGATGGACCACCTGGACTGTATACATTTCAAGTTGAAGATCACCTGTTATTTCAGAAATGTTGATTTATCTACAATATTTCATGACAATGACATTTACAGGTACAAAATGTCACCAGTATTTTTTTCTTGGGCTAATAAATTGTCTTCTTGGGTCTATAGTTATTTTTCTGTCTGTCTTGTTAGCTGCATAATCTGTTTAATTATAAAATAGTTGACATGTAGGTACATACAGATTATAAACAGCTACTGGACACGAAATCAAGATTTTTCTTCGCAGAGTCCCTAAAATCCATCATCCATGTATAGGTACAGTATATCCGGCTCATACGACCACCTTTATTAAGAGCCCACCTTCAATAAGCGACCACAATAAATTCCCCCCTACAAGTTTTCAATGTAATTATCGACTAATAAGCGGCCACCTTCATTACGCGACCATCGGCCATGTATTTACACTCCCAATTGATTAAAATAACTCCATTAAGCAACCATGACACTTCTGATTATCTCCCGTAACAAAAATCACGTTCACGCGTCGGTGATATTCAATGAGATTATCGCTAATCGTTAATTAGATAATCTTCTACAGATTAATTTTATAGCTTGTTGCTGATTAATATTGAAAGATATCATCGTATTGACAATTATTATAAAGTACTGTAAAGGCTTCAATATTTCGTTTTTGGTAAAATTTAGACTACCGTAAATTTGATCAGAAAGCGAAAGTAGGTATACCAGATGTTGTTATAAAAACATATTAATCAGGTGAAAATGGAATAAAGCGTGTTACCGGGCAATTAAAATGCAAGTAAAGAAGGATATCTTATTGATTTAAGGTAGAGAATTTTTACTTTGAAAACGATAATAACTGTGAGAACTTTGGTATCTAATAGAAGATAAAATACGACAAAATAGAGTATCCCGTCGGTAGATAGGAGATAGCATGCAAAAGCAGTAGAAACTATACATGTATGAGTAAAAGTAAGATCCTATGATTTCCAAAATGTCAAAACGAAATGGTCTTGCAGTTCCTCTCTTAAGAGGCCACCTTCACTCAGCAACCGTTTTTGAATATTCCCTTGAGTGGTCTCTGAATGCAGGTTCTACTGTATTAACAACATGATCTTGTTAACCCGTATTGAACAAAACCCACTACAATATATTGTTTTGTAGGCGTGAAAACAACATGGTGCCTATAATGAGTGATTTGATTTGATTGGTTGAGATTCCTAAGATAGTTTCTAGGGCCAATATTGATCTCTTCAGGAAATTGAACTTGTATGATAAATAAAGGTGAGGTTTGAACATAAAATTCATAAAAATGAATGGGATGGAAGGTATCAGATTAAGGAATGATTTTTAAGAGGGTATTCAATTTTCATTTCTTGTTGAAAAAAAATCATATTTATTGCTCAATACCATGTCAACAAATTATTTTACTAAACGTGCGGTTACAATCCCAGTTGAGGTCAAGACAAAACCTTTGGATATTTTCATCTAGTTTTCCCTTGTCAGTGATGGAAGTGTGTTGCATTGGAAAATAGGCCCACTTTGCTTTGTGCTGGTACCCAATAATTGGATGCAGAAAAGTAGGATGTAAAACTCCATTTATTTATGAAATCTGGGTATATTAAGTGTAGAACAATCTGCTTATATAATTAATTTTAAAATGGTTTGTTCCAAAATAGATCACTACAGTAAAATTTGATTGGATTTACAGTACATGCACTTCTAGACATGATACTTACAGATTTTGAATGTCAGATAAATCTATAGAAAATTGAGGTAAAATTAGCAGATTTAGCGTACATGCTTCTTACATTATCAATTTCATAGACATTTATCCTTTGAATACAGGATTTTCAATTTTAAGTGTATGGAGTATAACAATTGTGCAATAAGTTTTAACCTTGCCTTGATTTAATTTAATTTTGAGAGAGGGTCTAATCCTCCATTTATGCCAATCCTTTTGTTTGAGCACAGACAGACTGTAACTGTAATGATTTCAAACCTTGATAGCTTACACATAATACAATTGAATAGGGGAGTAACTCATGACAAACTTACCTAACAAGAAAACAACATGTCATGCCAAACTACCCTGGCTGTAGTTTATGGGAGTAACTCCCTCATGTCATGCCAAACTTACCTTACAAGAGAATGTATGAGAAACTCAAAATGTCAGGATAAACTTACCTAACAGGAGAATGTATGAGTAACTCATAATGTCAGGACAAACTTACCTAACAAGAGAATGTATGAGTAACTCATAATGTCAGGACAAACTTACCTAACAATAGAATGTGTGAGTATCTCATAATGTCAGGATAAACTTACCTAACACAAGAATGTATGAGTAACTCATAATGTCAGGATAAACTTACCTTACACAACAAGAGAATGTATGAGTAACTTATAATGTCAGGACAAACTTACCTAACAAGAGAATGTATGAGTAACTCATAATGTCAGGACAAACTTACCTAACAAGAGAATGTATGAGTAACTCATAATGTCAGGACAAACTTACCTAACAAGAGAATGTAGGAGTAACTTATAATGTCAGTACAAACTTACTTAACATGAGAATGTATGAGTAATTCATAATGTCAGGACAAACTTACCTAACAAGAGAATGTATGAGTAACTCATAATGTCAGGACAAACTTACCTAACAAGAGAATGTATGAGTAACTTATAATGTCAGGACAAACTTACCTAACAAGAGAATGTATGAGTAACTTATAATGTCAGGACAAACTTACCTATCATGAGAATGTAGGAGTAACTCATAATGTCAGGACAAACTTACCTAACAAAAGAATGTATGAGTAACTCATAATGTCAGGTCAAACTTATCTAACAAGAGAATGTATGAGTAACTCATAATGTCAGGACAAACTTACCTAACAAGAGAATGTATGAGTAACTCATAATGTCAGGACAAACTTACCTAACAAGAGAATGTATGAGTAACTTATACTGTCATGCCAAACTTCCCTAACACAACAAGAGAATGTATGAGTAACTTAGAGAATGTATGAGTAACTCCCTCATGTCAAGAAAAACTTACCTAACCAGAAAATGTATGAGTGAAGCATTATGCCAAAAAAAACTTACCTAACCAGAAAACGTACGAGTTACTCAGGACAAACTTACCTAACAAGAGAATGTATGAGTAACTCCCTCATGTCAAAATAAACTTACCTAACCAGAAAATGTATGAGTAACTCAGGACAAACTTTCTAACAAGAGAATGTATGGGTAACTCATAATGTCAGGACAAACTTACCTAAGAAGAGAATGTTTGAGTAACTCATAATGTCAGGACAAACTTACCTAACAAGAGAATGTATGAGTAACTTATAATGTCAGGACAAACTTACCTAACAAGAGAATGTATGAGTAACTCATAATGTCAGGACAAACTTACCTAACAAGAGAATGTATGGGAACTTATAATGTCAGGACAAACTTACCTAACAAGAGAATGTATGAGTAACTCATAATGTCAGGATAAACTTACCTAACAATAGAATGTGTGAGTAATTCATAATGTCAGGACAAACTTACCTAACAAGAGAATGTATGAGTAACTCATAATGTCAGGACAAACTTACCTAACAAGAGAATGTATGAGTAACTCATAATGTCAGGACAAACTTACCTAACAAGAGAATGTATGAGTAACTCATAATGTCAGGACAAACTTACCTAACAAAAGAATGTATGAGTAACTCATAATGTCAGGATGAACTTACCTAACAAGAGAATGTATGAGTAACTCATGATGTCAGGACAACTTACCTAACAAGAGAATGTTGGAAGAACAACCTTATGGCGTGCCTAACTACCCTGACTACAGTCGAATGTGGGAGGTTAATAGAGAATATATTTAGATTATAAACACTATGTTAGAATCATTATGATAATTACAAGACAATGATATAAACAGAGACTGATATCTCTATCTTTCTAATTAACAATACATCGTAATTGTTTTCTATTTTTACTGAGGTAAGTAGTGGTGATGATAGACAATTTATTCTGTATATAGTCGACCTTGATGTTGCATGCAATTGATGTCTTGTCATTTCGTTGCTTCAAAGTGGATCTTGTCTTGTCTAGCCTTATTATACCGTAATAATAATAAACTCTTTATTGGGTCAGAATGGTCCTGTCTAACATTCAGCCCATAGGGCAAGAAATGGATAAAAAAACACGAAAAGATAAACAATATTTCAATATACAATTCATCTTAATATACACAAGCACATGTGCATTAAATGATCTATTTTCCTGCGATCAAGTACATGACTGCAAAAGAAATTGTGTACATGATGCACAAGGAACAAATTTGCTCCATTGACATGCTATGGAACTACATGTTAACGCAAATGTGTGTGTTTGTGTGAATTCTTCATTCATTTAAATATACTGTTAGCAGTGTGTGCATTAAGTCACAATGGTGGTATGAGTGGTTACACTCTCCTCGAGGGGGCAGACAGGCCAAAGCATGTGTCAATTCTCAGCTCTCAGACAGAAATCGAACAAGTATTAGGGTAGTCTACTCTTGGTTCAACTAGATTGTCTTTGAATTATTATTTGTGTAAAATATCAATTAACTGAGTGAACAAAAAATTTTGTCAAATTAAATTCTAAATTGCATAGTTTTAGGGAAATAATCAATGTTTTGAACAGCAAATCCCACTGTACACAACATGGCCAGGTGTGATTACATTCATTCGTCCTTGACAGACATAGTTTTAGATTTATTACTGACAATACTAACAATCAGATGTATAAACTATATTCAACATGGACACTGGTCATTATATTTCACTATGGTCATCTACTACTTCATCTTCTACATGATTAACTTAACACTGGTATTCTTACAAGTTTGTTGTATGTTTGGGGCTAACTTTTTATGGTCTATCTTACTTGTTGGAAATGTTCAAGGGATAATAGTTCTTAAAATGAACATAAAATTTTCAAATTTTAAACTTTGTCAATAAGAGCTCTATTAGTAAATATACCTGCCATCATAAATAATAAATAAATATATTATATTAAAAAAACTATGTTATTATTTAAAAAGTTGCATTTGAAGAAAGCTGAAAACCTTGACTAAGCATTTTTCAATAATTGTTAAGTTTTGGGAGTTTTCCAGATTTTAAGGGATTCTGTTACTTTTATGACACCTGGTAAGTTCACTGATGAATATATATTTATAATAACCATTCTTGAGAGCTACTGTGCTAATTTTTTTAACTCTTTACTTTGACAGTGTTATTTTGCCCTACAACCCATGCCTTAAATGCCTGTTATTCATAAGGACATTTGCAAAAATTTATATCCAATAAATTATGGGTGGTTTTGCCAACATTCATAGACTAATCTTTATCTTGGATATTTATTCAAATAAAATGAGTTTCTTTTCACCAAAGTGTTACAGTAAAACCTGGATTATCCGTCATGCGTCGGGATCGCCCGAAAATGCCGGTTTAGACAGGTTCTGGTCTGGCCAGGTTTTATGTAACAGAAGGGGGATAATCGTGATTTCCGGATGTGGATAAAAAACAGTTGAAGATAAAGGCATACATGTGTAATCTACCGATTTCGTCGGGTTTCTACCGCTTTTGCATGCTGACTCAAATCTACCGATTTTTTTTTTCTTTTCGTAACCATAATTTTCACGTGGCCTACCGTTTTCAATGTCAAAATTCTTTACCATATTCTTTACACGCGTTAATCTCACCCCGTAATAACATTATCATTGTGTGATTAATTAATCCCCCGATTAAGATGATAATTTGATCCATTTTTCACCCGATAACGTTTTTATAACAACATCCGGTACACTCTACTTTCGCTTTTATGATTAGCCTTAATTTTACCATAAACGAAATTTTGAAGTCTTCACGATAGTTTATGATAATCGTCAATTCTGTGTGATTTATAAATAGCATAGACATCGTTTCAAAATTTGTTTTGTATTATCAGTAGATTTTTAGTCTAAATTTAATAGTATCAGAACTTTGTTTCTTAAAAACGCTTTATTATTTGACTGTAGCATGTAAACAATCATTTATTACCTGCATAACAGGCTACTTTCGATATCAAAGTGTCAAAATGGAAGCGTATCACGTGAACAATAGCCGCCGCCTGAGACAATTAACAATTCAATTTTTGTCATAATCCACATTCATTCTTTTTAATTATCAATTGACATCTAATTAGGATATCTATTGTATAATGGTCTAATCATTATTTTATTATACGCCCACATGAAATGGGGGGCGTATATTGTCGTCACCCACATCCGTCCGTCCGTCCGTCCGTCCACAATTGCTTGTAAACACTCTACACGGTGTAATTCTTGACGGATTTAGATGAAACTTAATATGAGTACTTATGATCACGCAAGGATGAACCCTATTGAAAATCAGCGAAATCGGAAAAAAATTAGTATGAGTTTGTGCCCTTGTTCTTGAATGGCTCGTAAACACTCTACAAAGTGCAATTCTTGACCGATTTTGATGAAACTTGGTGTGAGAGTATGTTATAACTCAAGGATAAACCCTATCGAAAATCAGCGAAATCGAAAAACATTTAGTATGAGTTATTGCCCTTGTTCTTGAAAACGCGTTCAATTTTAGCTTGTAAACACTCTTGAGAGAACAATTTTTAATGGATTTTAATGAAACTTGGTCTGAGTATTTGTTATCACCCAAGGATGAAGCCTATTGAAAACCAGTCAAATCGAAAAAAAATTAATATCAGTTATTGCCCTTTTTTTTTAAAACGCGTTCAATTTTTAGCTTGTAAACACTCTACAAAGCACAGTTATTGACCGATTTTGACGAAACTTGCTGAAATTGTTTAATATCACCCAAGAATGAACCCTTTTGAAAATAGCACATATGGAAATATATTTAATAGGAATTATTGCCCTTGTTCTATAAAATGTGTTGGATTTTTGCCTTGTAAACACTCTACAAGTCACAATTCTTGAGCGATTTTGACATAACTTGGCATGAGTATTTGTAATCACCTAAGGATGAACCCTATTGAAATTCAGTTAAATCGAAAAATATTTAGTATCAGTTATTGCCCTTGTGTTTGAAAACGCGTTCAATTTTAGCTTGTAAGCACTCTAGAAAGAACAATTCTTAATGGATTTTGAAAAAACTTGGCTTGAGTATTTGTTTTTACCCAAGGATGAACCTTTTTGAAAATCAAATAAATCGAAATATATTTAGTGTCAGTTATTGCCCTTGTGTTTGAAAACGGGTTTAACTTTTTGGCTAATAAACACTCTAGAAGGTACAATTCATGACCAATGTTGACAAAACTCACTGAAATTGTTGGATATCGCAAGGGATGAGCCTAATTGAAAATTAAAAATATCAAAATATATCTAATATGAATTATTGCCCTTGTTCTTTAAAACACGTTCGATTTTTGTCTCGTAAACACTCTACATGGCACAATTCTTGATGGATTTCGATGAAACTTGGTGTGAGAGTGTATTATAACTCAAGGATGAACTCTATTGAAAATCAGCAAAATCGAAAAAATTTTTAGTATGAGTTACTGCCCTTGTTCTTGAAAACACATTAAATTTTAGCTTGTAAACACTCTAGAAAGAACTATTCTTAATGGATTTTGATTAACTTTGGCTTGAGTATTTGTTTTTACCCAAGGATGAACCCTATTATAAATAGAAGAAATATATTTAGTGTCAGTTATAGCCCTTGTTCTTGAAAACGCGTTCAATTTTAGCTTGTAAACACTCTAGAAAGAACAATTTTTAATGGATTTTGATGTAACTTGGCTGGAGTATTTGTTGTCTCCCAAGGATGAACCCTATTGAAAATCGAAAAATATTTAGTACAAGTTATTGACCTTATTTTTGAAAACGCGTTCAATTTAACTCGTAAACACTCTAGAAAGAACAATTTTGAATGGATTTTGATGAAACTTGGCTTTAGTATTTGTTTTCTCACAAGGATAAACCCTATTGAAAATCAGATAAATCGAAAAATATTTAGTGTCAGTTATTGCGCCTGTTTTCAAAAACGCTTTCAACTTTTGGCTTGTGAACACTCTAAATATTCCTTTTTGACAAAACTCGCTGAAATTGTTTAATATCAACCAAGGATGAGCCTTATTAAGAATTAAAAATATCAAAATATTATTAAGGGTGAACCCTATTGCAAATCTTAAAAATACCGAAAAATATTTAATGAGTTGTTATTAGGTACAATTCTTGACAGTTTTTAATGAAACTAGAGACCCTAGAAAAAAATAGGTTGGTAGGTTGAATAATTCATTCCACTTATTGTAACCTTACTGAAAAGTTTTTATTTGAAATAAATGCTGCCAGTGGGCGTATATTACCTTGCCTGGCAAGCTATCTTTTAACACTGTTATTTGGGACTGACGATCGATGCCAGTGCCGATGTATAGAGGTTGCCGGTTTACAGAGGTTAAATTTAGTTAAGCAATAGAGGAAAAATATAGGGACCGTAGAATTGTGCCGGTTTGAACAGGATTCCGGTACATCCAGGTTCCGGATAATCCAGGTTTTACTGTAATAAGTAAAGTCAGCACCATATAGTATGCATGAAGTACATTTCAAAAGGCAGAAGCATTAGCCTACTCTTCTTTGCTTTCAATTGTAGAAATCTTATTGATGCAGATACTTATTCCGTGTGGCTTTACCAAGTTTAAGGCTACATAGAAAACATTTCAAGGGATTGTTCGATGCTGTCAACTGGAGATTATTCAAATCAGGTAGATTGGTTCTGTCAAAATATAGAATTACATGCAACAATGTAGTTAATCTACTTGATTAATTGACAAGAGATATATTCTTACTATTGAAATAATGATTAATTAGATCTCATAATCCTTATTCATTATCCTGAGTATATTCAATATATTGTTAACCCTTGACAATCCATTCACAAATTGATAGATTGAGATTTCTCGTCTGCTTAAAGAATTATTGTTTGTGAAGTAAGTGGTATTTTCCCAGGAGTTAGGATTGCATGTCACTGATTGGGCTAGATTTAAAGTCTCAATATGTCATTGTGAAACAATGGATTTTTCTCACCAAAATGGAAAATTTTTTTTTTTTTTATAACTAAAGATACATTGAAAATGGTGGACGTAAGTTCTAATCTTGATCAGCGTGTAAAATTCTGATGACATTGTATAAGTCATCTTCACTCATAATTCCAGTCTACCCAGCTTTAAATGGGTACAGATAATCCAGGAAAGATCAATGCCAAGAGGTTTGGCCAAGTACCAACTGGTAGAAAGGATCCCTGTCACAGCGTACATAAGGGGTTTTCTTTTTGTTGCCTATCAAGTTTATATCTTTCCTTGTTTACAATGAATATTATACTGTGAGTTGTAATTGCCTTTGATCATTGAACTAATATTTCAGTTGAATGTTGAATATGATTCTCTTACTAATGATGTAATGTAGCTTGAATATTTGTAAGTAAAGGTTTTTAAAACCTTGCAGTGTTCTAATCTAGCACATTAATTATGATACATTAAGGGGCAACTTACGCTGAATAACACACATTTATGGCTGTTATTACAACAACCTATATATTAAGTATATTAAGTGCTGGTAAATTACCATTACCCCTTTATTGTAATGCATTTTGATATAACAAGGTCTAGTGCCTAGATAAGATCACCAAATTGCATTATGTTTTCTTGTACACTATATTATCAAAAATTGTAAAATTGATATGATACAGATCTTCAAATTGAATCCGAGAGATACTGACTAGATTAGATTTCTTAAGGATTTTTTAAAAACAAGATGTAAAAATTCCTGTCAAATTAAATAATTATACAATACTGTATTTCATTTAAACTTCAGCCATGTTCATTGAACTTAAAGGGATTCTAAAGGGGTTTTCTTTTAAAAATATATTTGTTCAAGGGACATTGATATAGCATTGTTTTGCACCATTCTTAATCAGATGTTCTTGCAATTTTAACTTTGAATTTAGTGACATTATTATATGGCGAAAGTTCTTTAAATGCAGTTTTTGCAATGGTGCCCTTAACCTTAAAGACGCCCCTAAAACGAGTTGACACAATCAGTAAGTTTGGTATCCTCATAAAACACTTATTTCTTGTGGAATAACAAGAGCCACAAATGATCATTATATAATAGAAAAATAGGCAGACGGGCAATACCTGATATCAGACGGTAAAAAATTCCCATTGAAATGATAGAACATTACAAACGTAACTTAAATGGATTCTTGACTCAACCTGCTTTACCATGTAATAGAAGCAGGTGTCTGACTGAAAATTGCAGTAGTGCAAGTTGAAAATAATTGGTCATATAATTGCTGATCAACAACTTCAGCTTCATTTTTGGCAGAAACCTGATTATGGATCCAATTTCTCATTTGATTTCCAATACTATTGGGAACAGTATTTTATGGTTGATGGTAGAAAACTATCATGTAATTCAGTCTAAATAATGTGTCTGATGTCTACTGTAGAGGAAATTATATTGACAAAGATTCATTTCAATTTCTCAGTAAGAAGATAAGCAGCAATCCAATAAGCTGATACAATATTTATTATAATTATTCTGCCACAAACCTACCATTACATAATAAATAAATTGAGTTGAAATAAATAAAGGAGATGAATAAGAAAACTGATATTTGTGAGAAGTTGTCTCAACATAAAGTAATTATATTGATATAGAAGATTTATATCTAACTGTGATATACTGTTGTACATGTAAAAAGAATTTCATCAAGATATATTGAGGATGTGGCAAATAGATCACACCAATCAGTGACTGTGAAATAGCTCGGTCAGTAGCATGTTGCTAGGTGAATAGCTGCCACGGGTTTAAAAATCCTCCTTAAGTATAGAAAGATTCTGTCACAACTTCTGAAAGTCTGCCTGTTTTTGACTTTCAAACCCTATCACCAGTCTTGTTTGGTTCTGAAAACTAAAAAATCTAATCATATCAGTGAGACATTGTCTTTAGTAATTGAAGGGGAGCAGCTGTGGCTCAGTGAGTACATTGTACATAGATATACATTGTAAAGTATAATTAAAAAATATAACTGCTATATTATTGTAATGTATGTGCTATTTAGCATCTTGTAAGGGTGCTTGATTCAGACTAATTTCTGCCAGGCATATATTCCAATATATTAGCAATGGTACCAACAGACATAGGTAGTGCTAGACAATTTTTCTTATCTGACATAAGATTCAATTTACCTGCTGTTTATAATGTTTATAATGTTTATAAATTTGTCATGGTTATTTTCAATCAGATGATTATCTCAAGCGAACACCCTGAACACCATGAATTTACAGTGTTAATAAGCATGTCAAGTAGATGTCTTGGTTGGGTGGTTTTGTCATGTTATCACCCACTATATCTAATAGACAAATAGTAAAAAGCGAATGATATCTTTAATATATATTGATAACTATCTAAATATGAAGGTAATGATGTTATTAGATATACAAATCTGGTTTCTCTAGAATAGAGGTGTGCCACAGATTTAATCATATGATAAGAAGTGTTTACATCTCATTGTAAAAGTGCATTTCATATTTAGATGGTAATTATTGTAAATTATGCATTATGACAAATGTCCAGCAAATGTGATGAAAACATCTCAACCAATTATCGCATTAGACGGAAGATCTGGCTTACAAAGCACTCTTTGCTTATCTCATTTAATAACTAGCATTATATTTCAAAATTAAACCAAAATGTAAGCTAACTGGTATTGTTGGTTGTGTCTATAAATTGTACCCCTGTTCTGTTAACCAAAACAGCTTAAATTAAGCTGCCAGTAATGCAAGTGCATTGGATGCTAGAATCATCAAATTATTACCAAGATGACCATATTTTCATCCAATCCCTTAGACAGAAGCTTCAGGTCAAATAGTTGGCTCTGACTCGTCTATTGTTGCACATCTCTAGATATGATAATGATATTGTAAAGTAGAGTGTGATATAGCTAGTAGTCAGTAAGGTGTAAAAGAAGCAATGATTGATGATAATGGTGAAGAAAAAATGTATATTAGCATAATATCATCATAATATATTAATATTAACCAACCAGAAACTTATTACATGCTTAAAACATTTCCCCGAAAGTATACAATCGTAAAAGTGTTTAAGTATTAAATTGAGAATTAAGTCCTTAGTTCTGCTCTGAAGATTTGACCATGTCATGATATTGTGTCATCTTACACTTCATTTGTAACACAAATTTTGAAGTCCATGTATGTGTAAAGAAACCATATTGCTAGAAATATTAGTGGTCTGTATCCAAATTAAAGATAATTTTTGAGAATAATCGGGACAAAGCATGAGAAATTGGATTGATTCATGTCTAACCCACCATTGGTCTAGTGTCCAATATACTCATGAAATTCTTCACAACCGGACACGCAAAATATCATATAACCCCTTGAAGAATATAAGATGAAGACCAATATGAGTCTTAAAATCAATGTACTCTTCTGCACCTTATGGGCTAATGAAGATGGACAATGCCATGCAGTGTGCTATGAGGGAATTTTGCAGGGGCAGCGTCATAAGCCTACCCCATTTGCAATTTCCAACTTTCAAGTGATCTTTTAACATGCAGAGTCTGTAGATTATTGTCCCATCAGAATGACTAGACTTTCTTTTACCCTTGTCAGTCCCTTAGGCCTCCATCACTGACAAGGGAAACCCAGGCTGAAAAATCCGAAACTTAAGATCATCAGATGGAATTCCTGACTATACCATAATGTTTATTTTATTGTTTGATTATTTCAAGTTATGAGTCTACAGTTATATATTTAGTATATCTGAGGCGACCTGGAGTCCACATTAAAACTGATTTATGTAATAAAGATTTGATAAGAGTTTACACTCATGTTAGACAAAGTATTGTTTGAGTGGCCCTCTCCAGAGTCTCTCTTCAACTCTTTATATAATTACTGTTATATATCTTACATTGTGTTTGCTCCTATTATCCTATTATCTACAAGTGCTCTCCTGATTACATTTACACTGACTGCAAATTTCAATTTTCAAATGATTCAGTGCAAATACTGTTATAGCAATTCTGTATAAGTAAAATTAATATGTAAAATGTATATATTGCAGCATTGAACTAAGCCTGCTCACAGCACTTGCACTGATTTTTTGGTAGTGTTTTTTTCTGTCTTGCTGGTAGCATATTGCAGGAACATATAGATCTATGTACATGTGTATTTTTAATCAATTATATTTTTATTATTAATCCATTAGAATTTTCTTAATAATTTGGCCTACATCTTGGGTTTGATAAAAGAATTGGCGAGAATTTTACCCACGAAAATAATTGCTAAAGGTTATCAATCTCACTTGTTTCTATTTTTTTTTCAGACATCTGATAAAGATTTTAGCAAATACTTGAATGAAAGTCTGTCTTATTACAAAAGATAGGTTTGAACAAAGAAAGTTAGCAATACTCTATTTGAGCAATGTATATTAATTTTGTAACAGTTTGCCATGAAACACATTTACATGTCTGTTTCTTTTTTTGTTTTTTAAAAAATAATAATAAAATAATTATTCTGTACACGTTTCATTGTAACATTTTAAATTTATCATTCATAAATTATGCCAAGTCGTTATGTTGAATAACTTAAAATTGTCTGTCTAGTCAAATTTTTATTCATTTTTTTTTCTTTCTTGGAGAACATTTATCCTTACGAAAGGAAATGATTCATATTAAAGTTATAGTAGTATGGCTCTATGCTAGAAGCTCAATGCTAGAAGCCTTCTTGGAAAACATTTATCCTTACGAAAGGAAATGATTCATATTAAAGTTATAGTAGTATGGCTCTATGCTAGAAGCTCAATGCTAAAAGCTCTTTGCTAGAAGCTCAATGCTAAAAGCTCTATGCTAGAAGCTCAATGCTAAAAGCTCTTTGCTAGAAGCTCAATGCTAAAAGCTCTTTGCTAGAAGCTCAATGCTAAAAGCTCTTTGCTAGAAGCTCAATGCTAAAAGCTCTATGCTAGAAGCTCAATGCTAAAAGCTCAATGCTAGACGCTCAATGCTAGACGCTCAATGGCTAGACGCTCAATGCTAACAGCTCTAAGCTAGTACTCATTATCAAAAGCTCTATGCTAGAAGCTCAATGCTAGAAGCTCAATGCTAGAAGCTCACTGCTAGAAGGACTTAAACAAGGGATAATGTGAATAGATTGTATGTGAAATTACACTTGTGTTGTATGTTATGCCTATAATAAGAATACAGAAATTTTGGATGTATTTTCAATACTTTATATATTCAAAGAACAGTAATATGGACCAGGGGCCTTAATCTCATAAACTCAAATAAGATATAGTTTAAAATTCATTTCATTGATTGACCTATCAGATGATAGGAACACTCAAATCTTCAACGAAATTTGAATCTCCCATGTGTCAAGAAACATCCATGTTTTTCCAAAGACAAATAAGAACCCTATTAAAAGTGTGATATTGCCATATATATATAAATGACAAAATGGCAAACCTGTCCCTTTAATTAAGTTTTGGAAAATAAGTCCCTTAGACTATTGAAATTGGAACAGAGTGATAGAGAACCATGATCTCAGACTTTATTATAGGAGTTATTTCCCATTCCAGAAATGGTCTCTAACTTAATCAGAAACACCAGTAAAAATCAATGAATCCTCAACACATTCTATCTCACTTGAAAAATCAAATCTTTTTCGCTGCGAATAACTCAAGTCAATAAAACCCAATTTTTTTGATTAAATAAAATGTTGAAGTGAATGCCAGCAAATAAGCGTGACAACTCAAGTCATGTAAAAGCTATACTCCTTTGCCAGTACAGTTTTATTGAATTTATGTCTCAATCATTTCAGCATGAAATTGCTCAATGATGCACACAAGTCCCAATGTGCTTGAACAAAAACTCTTTGAATTGTGAAGATGTTCTTCAGGGTGACAACCATTGGAAGGCATAAATAAAGATCTATGCTAGCAATAAAGACTTTCCAAACAGGTCTATAGAGATCAGTTTTGATTTTGAGCGGTGTTATTTATAGTCATTATTATACAGAGTTGATGGTCAACTCAACATCTGTACATTATTATTGAAATTATTAAATATAAAAGCAGTATGATATTATATTGGTGCATATACAAATTACGAGCCTCATAGGATTTTCCTATTGGTGATTTATCTACACTGTAGTCTGAATATGACCAGGAGGTATAAAAAATGTCCACCATATAAAACCATCATAGTTTAATATTCAAAACAACAGACTGTAAATTTCCTCTTTAAGATTAGAGTTGTCAACCTGAAAAAAGTTTTATGACTTTACACTAAAGCTATGTTTATGAATATTTATTTATTATGTTTCTCCGTCCAACTCATTGACCCAAGCTATATCCGCCTGCTTTCAATATACTTGATCAAAAGTGAAGCGTACTGAAAACATTAATTTGTTGATTAGCAGAAGTGAATCTATATTTTATCAATTGATTTGATTTTCTGCTGGATTAAATCTTGGATATTTCTGTACTTGAATGGTAAGGGTTATTACCAATTCTTAAGTTAATTAAATATTATTTTTTAATTTATATTTTTCCAGAAAAAATATTCACAAAGGGTTTGATATTTTCAATCATTTATATCATTTCATGAATGAAATTCAGTTTGACTTCTGTCCTGTACTTGATTTTAATAACATACATGTATTCTATATTGAGATTGGTTATGTATCGCCAGCTAGATATGTCACTTCCTTTGAATATAGTGTGACAGCATGTAAAACACTAATTCCTCATATATATTTCCCTCATTGTACACTCCTGTATTTATTAGCCCATAAGGTGCGGACGAGTAGGATGTAAAGCTCCATTCATTATATTTTTTGCAGTGTTGCCCTTCTTCATTAGCCAATTTAATGCAGAAGAGTGGGACATAAAACATTCAACATTTTTTAAATTGAACAAGTATAGAACAGTATTTATATTAGAAAAAGTTTCTAAACTTTTTGTGTTAACCTTCAAATTTGTTTTCCCGTCTTCATCGGCCCATAATGTGCAGAAGATTAGGACTTAAAACAACATTCATTTTATTTCAAACTTCTTTCAATTGACTCTATAGAACCCATAGCTTTAAACCATATATGAATGTCTATCAAATTTCCATGAATTTGTCATTCACCAGAAGGTCACCTTTCAAGAATTTTTCCAGTTGACCTTTTCAATGCTAGTGCATTCTATGATGCATGTGTCTTTATCAAATTGCAATGAAATTGTCAGTCACCAGAGGCTTATTACGTAACTTTTTCTCAAGTCTGATTCTCCTTTGACAATTTGTTTCACAGACAATGACTTTTCTGCATCACTTGTGTCCCTTGATAAAAACGCTGCCTGGTTTTCAACTTCCTGTAGGCATCCATCAAAATGTCAATTAGTCTCTGATATATTGATCTCAATGTTTAAAAACAATATGGCCTACTTCACATTAAACTTTTTATTAGTTTCAAATTTTCATGAAATTTGAAGAACATGAAGCCTTTGTCTCTCCTTAATTGGCATGTTGAGGACTTTTGTCTTGTCTTTTTTTGAACACTTAATGATCGGTTAGGTTTTGTCATCTTGGAATTCAGAAACCTTTCCGTCAATCTTCTTATTACAAAATTGAAAAAATGTTCACATTAATTAATTAAGTATGTTGAAAATATATTTTAGATTAGTTATTTCAAAAAATCAGAAAATTTTCATAGCAAAAATATGACTTCATGATCAATTTCTGCCAGTTTAAGATATTTTTTTATTTTACAAATGTTAGTTGTACATTTGGCATACATAAATTGTACTTGGATATTACATAACTTGAACATTGTATATATAAACTCATTATTGATTTCATCGGTCCATTATGTTGGAAAGAGTAGAACGTAAAACTCTATTCATTTCATTTCATTGTCCAAAATTACACATTATGGTAGATTGACAAAGGTGTTCTGACTTAACATGACTTGCTTTTGCGAAAAAAAAAAAGAAAAAAAAAAACAATCTCAGGTTAGTTATCAAGAAGCGTTGGTATAAAAAAAATACCTAAGTTTTTACATTTGTCATTCACTAAAAGCTCTTTTAACCATCAATATAATCTCACGTGAAGTGAGCATTTTGTCTTTATTTCTGCTTAAATGGAGACTGTTATATCTAATCTCTTCTAGAGTGCTAGTTTTTTTCCTAAATGTCAAGAGAGAAGTCATTTAGCCTGCAAGCAAGATGTTGGCTTTTTCAAGTACTACGCGGTTTGATTAAATACAGTTTGAGAAAGTTGTTACCATGTGCTGGAAGCAGATGTCAATAATAATTTGTTCATGAAGTGATTTTATCAAGTGTTGTATTGATGGAAAATATGATTGTATTCAGCTCAAGTCTCTATCACAATTTTAATAAATTTTCTCATCGTGAACTTATTGGATAGACTTCTTATCTATGAGCATTTCTCAATAAATTGATTCCATTGTTAAAAACACATGGATCAACTACATGTTAAGATAAGGTACAAGGAGATAACTATGGTGGCCCATGGCTATCACTCAGGCTTTTCAACATGGGACTACTTTATTTTCTAATTCATTCTATTTACTAAATTATTTATAAATAACACAAAAAAGAATAAAATAAAATAATAGTAATTGAAAAAAAAAGAATAAAATAAAATCAAAAGTAATAGAAAAAAAAAATGAAACAAGTTAAAATGAATTTGAAATAATTTTGAAAGTAAAATAAATTAAAAAAGAAAACATTCTGAGACTAAAAGTAAAACTGATTTCTTTTAAAGATTTTTTTAATCTATTTCATTAAAATATTATTTCAAAATTGAAATGAAAGTTAGTTGAATTTTAAATGATTTTAAAAGTGAAATAAATTAAATTAAAAAATCTGCAGAGCCTAGAGCTATCATAGTATACCATCATGCATTGTATGGTCGATGTGGATTGGAGACGATTTGACATAAAGGGAAATCACTCCAAAAATTTTGCCCACTGATCTGACATTGTCAATTCAATGAGAACTTTGACTGAAAAACAGATCTAGTGTCAATCATAGGCCTAATCAATCAACAATAAAAAGCTTTACCACAATCTAGGTTTATAGGCTATGATGGCAGCTATGTCATGGGGCATAAATCCTGTAAGCTTATCTAGGTCTACAACATGATTTAAAGGGGTCTCATAAATAAATCTACCTAGCCTAGGTCTAGCTAGGTGACTGGAATCAGCTACAAACAAGAAACAACTAGAGTATGGCCAAGTCGCTGATTCCAGTTACCTGTGGGCTGTGGCTAGCCCTAACTTTAAACCTAACCTAAGCCCTGACCGGAGTCTGCGCTCAGCGGTTAATGTAAAATTCCCAACGCCCAAAAGCGCCCAACACCAGAAAGACGTCTGGATAATCAAAACTACTGGTAGGATAAAAAAAGTTGGAATTTTCGGTGAAAGTAACAAGAAACGAAAAAAAAGGAGATGTTTTATATATGATTTACTTTTTTATCGAATTTGTGTTATAATAATAAATGATGTCTGTGGGTTGTTTGTCTTTAATAGCAATAGAATGAGAATTATAATATTAATAACAGCCAAGGTTCAAAGGTCACGTTCAGACCAACTCTCAAATAATGGGACCTTCAATTCTAATTCTAGACTAGTAAACAACTGACTGCTGCCTCCCAGGAAAATTATCAAAATATAATCTTGTTTTTCCTCAAAATTAAAGAGACAAAAATCTTACCGTATCAATTTCCCTTTATGTCAAATCGTCCCCAATCCACATCGACCATACAATGCATGATGGTATACTATGATAGCTCTAGGCTCTTCAGATTTTTTAATTTAATTTATTTCACTTTTAAAATCATTTTAAATTCACCTAACTTTCATTTCAATTTTAAAATAATATTTTAATGAAATAGATTAAAAAAATCTTTAAAAGAAATCAGTTTTACTTTTAGTCTTAGAATGTTTTCTTTTTTACTTTCAAAATTATATCAAATTCATTTTTCAATTACTTTTTATTTTATTTTATTTTTTTTTTCAATTACGTTTTATTTTATTTTATTATTTTTTTTGTGTTATTTATTTAGTTATTTCAATCTTTTTAAAGAATATTTTCTTTAAAAAAAAAAAATTAAAAATTTTAAAAATAGAATGAATTAGTCAGAAAATAAAGTAGGGCCATGTTGAAAAAACTGAGTGATAGCCATGGGCCACCATAGATAACAGATTATACAGTACAAATGAAAAACATGATACAGTACAAAAAGATATCATTCTAAAATATTATACAAAAGGATAACATTAAACAAAATTAATAACACAGTATAAAGTAGAAATGGAAAACATTATACAATATTATACAAAAAAGTGACATAATACAGTACAAAAAGATAACATCATAAACATTATACATTACAAACATGTTACGCATTATACAGTACAGAACATACATTACAAATAGATAACATTAGAAAGTACAAACAGTTGACATTATTCAGTATACAAAGGTAACATAATAAAGTACGAAAGATAGGCTAACATTATTCAGTATACAAAGATAACATTATAAAGTACTAAGTGAATTTAACATACAAATCATTACAGTTTGGCATTAGATTACATAAATAATGCTATCCTAAAAGTTTTACTGTCCAAAATTATTTATATCTTGTTTAAGTATATTGCATGATAATGCCTTGATTTATCTCATGTAACATGTAGGCTTGAATGTCCAGGATGCAGCCACTTCTGAAACAAAAAATAAAGCTGAACACGTACATCCAGAACATCTAATAGACAAGTTTTTCACGTTTTCAAATAATGGATAATCTGCCAGTTTTCAGACTAGCAAAATGAAAAAAATTAAAACAATTGGTTTTCAAGATTTCATGTCTGTAAATGTTATATTTTCAATCAAGGAAAAAAGAAATCAAAAAAAATTATTTAGACATTTTGAAACAAAGAAAGTTTCCATTCTTCATCAAAAATCATGTCTCAAGTGGCAGATGGTCTCAAGTGTCTGCTTCTAACTGAAAATAACAGAAGTGGCAAGTTCCCATCTAAACATTACTTGAAGATGATGGTTGGGTGGTAATTTTAAATTATCAATTTAATTGTACCCAGTAACTTGTTTAAAATAGTGCCTGAAGTATCATTGAGCGAATGACACTGTCACTAGTTCCAAGACAATGTGTATATTATGTCATTGTTCCTTTCTTCTATTTTCAGGAATGATGTTTTCAAATTGATTGAAAGTTTTTTGTTGGTTTATTGTCCCTGGTAAGTTATATTTTATTTCTATTTTAAATATCATTAAAAGTGGTAGCTGAAATTTAAGTCAGTTAAATATTTGTTATTTGTCCTCAATTTCAAGATGAGAGAGTTTGCGAAAATTGTGATTTTTAGAAGGCTGGGAAGAAAAGAAAAGGAAGAGATGATGCCATTCAATATGGAATTCGAAGTTCTTAGTTTAGTAGTTTGTTCAGTGAGATTCTGAGCTAGGTCATTATTTTTTTTCAAGGCTAAACTTTTATTATTTTATTCTTTATTAACATTCTTTTCATTTTGGCAACTACAAATCCTTAATCTTAGTAATGGTCATTCACAAATTAAAAGTATTTTTATTTTACACTTTTACACTGAACATTAATAAATATTCTCCAATGAGGCCCAGTTTGTTGGATTTTTCCGAAGTTTTATATTTTGTGATTTTCAAAATTAAAGAAATTTGAAACAACTTTCAGAGAAATGTTTTTGTATGAAAAATATCCAATGAGAAAAATTTGATCTTTTTGTTAAAGCTTGTGAAATTGAGATGAAGTAGAAATTAATTTTATTGACTGATATAAACTCAAACTTGCTGCAGTGAATTGGAATCATTTCTGCCAAGTCAATTCCATCATTGTCAGGAACGGAATAAAAAAAAAAGATCTGACACTGGATGCAGGAATTGTGAATAATGTCGAATAAGAAAACAGTGTTTGGTAGGGCAATTCTGTCTGATTAAATTTGTTGGCCAAGTTGGCATGAAGTTTTTGTAGAATGTTGTATTAAAGAGAGAGTAAAATCAATGCGATTGAAAGACAGCGCGAGATGAGAGTAAATAAACGCTCAATGTCTGTTGACGCCTGATGAATACTTCACTTCACTGTTACTAAATTCTTCTAGTATTATTACTATAACAAGCTACTCAAATAAACACCCAAATATTTCCTTGTCTTTTCTCACGAAGTCCAACTGATATCAAATAATTGTGCAAATAGAAAGCACATTTTTCTGTTTTCAGGATCAATTGGAAATTTCAAGATCTTTTTCATAAAACTTGAATTTGTCCTTTCGAATTTTGAATCTTCCTTTTTTTTTTAATCCTTTGAACACTGAAATATTCTGTATCCTGGAGTCCCCAAGTTGTATAAGGTATAGCATTTGGGTTCAGCATTTCTCACTTAGCTTGTGTAAATACCATGAAATTATGTAAAGCAAAGGCACCATCCAAAGAGCTATAATTGCTGTTAAATACAGTTAGCTTTGGTAGTAGGCAGCTGGATGGAGGGGATCAAAAAAGCTGTGCATATTTTAGATTTTAGAAATTTCATAAACTCATTATATCTTCATACTGAAAAATCATTCAAATTTCATTTAAGTACAGACTCCATTTCTTTGTGCTGATTTAACATTTCATCTTGTAATTATGGTTTGTAAGTGAACAAAATATTTCTAATACGAATAAGTGTGTTTTGTTGATCTTTCACACATACTAGAAGAAATGATCAGTTGTCATAAAGATTCAAATACACATTATTCTAGGCTCCTGGAATTGAAGGCTCAAGTGAGCTGTGAACAATAACTGATTAACTGAGCCAAAAATTTTGATTCTGAGACTACGGTATGATTGGTCGAACAACGGGCAAATCTGTCACTTTAAGAAACGGTTATTATGCAATTTAAATTTCTATTCTGTTAAATTGAGTGGGTAATTCTGAGAATTAAACTACATCTTTCTAAATTGTTTGATTCTGTCTAAACAAAAAGTAATTTGACAGACATGCATGCATCTGTGCAATGTATAATGAATAGAATTGTTTTTATAGCTTTAATTAAATTGGCTTAATTTTGCAATAAGCTGAATTGGAAAGCTTTGTGTTTTGAAATCCTTAGAGATTTAGTTAAAGAATAGAACTTGTGATAGCAGGTATATTATTAAACCGTCTCCTAGTTCAACTAGCCTTAGGAAATTTTGACTATTTGAATCTTGTAGATTGATAGTTGCCACATGCTTATCACTGCTGATAAGATGGTTGGTTTGTTTTGCCTTTGTTTCCCTTACTGCTTTAAGGACTACTATGGATCATTGATTTAGATAATATACAATTAGAAAATTGACTCTGGTGTAGGTGCATATACATTAAGATCTGAATATTCATTTCTGCTGTAGGATGCAGAAGGGGATTCACTTTGAAAACACTACCAGTACCAAAAGATTGGATGAGAATAACAAATATCTTAGAATTTTGCAAGTCAACAAAATTTTCTTATTTTAAACTGCACTGTCTGTCTTTATATATTTATTTCTCCAGAATTTGATATCCTTACGTTTTTAGCACTGGAGATGAAAAGCATGATGGTGAATTAAACCATCCGGTACTGAGACATTTCTAATCAACCTTAACATGGCTAAAAACTGGATGTATAATGTAAATTAGAAAAACAATAAACATAGTCAGTTTTCCTTCAGTGGTCATCTATGGACATGGTCATAATGAATTGGCTGGAGGGCGAGTTGTATACGGCTACTGACCTTATCGATATTACAGTATATTGCCCTAGGCTCTTTCTAATTGATACTATATCCAATCATTTCACTACCCATTTCTTTGTTAGCTTCACTGTTGACTTTCTCAATAAGGTGCATATTGCTATATATTATTAATAACATTTAGCTGTAGGCAGTTATTGGCATGTTGTTTTCTTGTGTGCAATATAAGAGAGGTTTATTCAGGGTTGTGATGTAATCATTAACATAAATTATGTAAAACATTATAATTAATTTCAATATGTTGTAGTGAGCTATGTTATGAGGCTAAATACGCCCTTAATAGAAATTTCTTATTTGCCTTAATAATTTTACATACATTTAATATGTGTGCAGTAAAAATTTATTATAATAAATTAAAAACCTAATTTCAAATATACAATATATGCCCAAAATCATTTTCATACATGTATATCAATATTACGTTGAAATTTTATTTCAATCACTTAAAAATAAAGTGTGCTTTATCTGATAGGAATATGTATGTATTCATCCTATTTAATGATCTGATATTGCTGTAGCCTTAAGGGGTTTTAACGGATTATGTTTTATTGGATATTCTGACAAAGATTTATGATGGACTTCAATATTAAATTGATCCTCTCTTTTGAAATGTTTTTAATTCCTTTTGGCAGTTAATTGAGCTAAATTAAACATTATTGAACCTTTATGCAAATTGCTCTCCAGTCTCTGAGGTAATAAAAACACTCTAGCCTTGAGCTTGGTATAAAAATATTAAATCTTGGAAATTAATTACATAATAATGCAAATGGTGATGAACCTTGTAGGACAAGTTTCTGACTACAATTTTTATTATGGATTTCCAATAATATTCATTCATATTATAGTTAAATGCCTGTTTTCCCAGTCCTTGGTTAAATTCCTGTTTCCCAATCCTTAATCTTGAGTTAAATACCTGTTTCCCATTCCTTAGTTAAATGCCTCTTTCCTAAACCATGATTTAATGTCTGTTTCCCAAACCTTGCTGAAATGCCTGTTTCCCAAACCTTGTTTAAATGCCTGTTTCCTAAACCTTGCTTAAATGCCTCGTTCCCAAACCTTGTTTAAATGGCTGTTCACTAATCCTTAATTTAATGCCTGTTTCTCAGTTCAAGTTAAATGCCTGTTTCCCAAACCATGTTTAAATGCCTGGTTCCTAAACCTTGCTTAAACGCCTCTTTTCCAAACCTTGTTTAAATGCCTGTTCACTAATCCCTAATTTAATGGCTGTTTCTCAGTTCAAGTTAAATGCCTGTTTCCCAAACCTTGTTTAAATGCCTGTTTCCTAATCCCTAATTCAAAGCCAGTTCTCAGTCTTTTTTATATTAAGTGAATAACATATTGTTGATTGTTGAAAACATAAATATATAAATTCACTGATATTTCAGCAGAAGAAATTTGAATCCAAGGAATCTACGTATTTTGTGTGAATCTGTGAATGATAAAAGATCTCTGTGAGAGTTTTTGTTAAAGCAAAAAATAATGCATTTTATGCAGTGCATGCTGTCTAAATTTGATGAAATATGTTATTCTTTCAAGTATTAAATTGGCATGCTTAACTTCAATAATTGACAACAATAATGCAAGATGAATGAGGTCACCGGAACCTTTAGTTGTATGTTATAATTGATATCATTTCAGGTTTTGTAATGTTTTGTATTTCAACCTAATTGTAGCCAGTTAAGCTCTGCAGACATTTTGCTTACTAAATTAGAGATCAAGATAACAGAAAAAGTTTAGGATAAAAAAAATGACAAAATTTTCATATTGTTCACTGCACAGCCAGTTCACATAAGCCCTATTACAGTCAGTAGCAGAAATAGGAATTAAAATATTATTTCTTTTCATAAAATTTTCAAACAAAAACTGTACACTTCAAACTCAATATATATTCGAACAAGGTTCTTTTGGAAACACTAAAAATTTAGAATACATCTTAGCAGTTACATGTATTTATAATAATCAAGATTTTGAAATATAATTTATTAGTTTATGAGAGGTTAATAATTATCAGTTATTTAGATAATGTGCTAATATCAACAATATCTAATTGATTATTTATGGCTATAATAGCAGTGGACAGTTTAATAACTGTTCAAATGAGCCTATAGTCATAGTCAATATTTAAAAGGAAATAAACACATAAATGATAATAAATAAATGATTTATGGAAGAAATTTGCCAATAATTGTACAATGACTATAACAAATATTTCCCCTCCTCACATTTCTGGCTTGGGTGTTGATGTATTCAGTGTTGATCTAAGCTGTTATCCCATTTATAGTTATTGAAGAAACAGAAAACTCAAATTGATATTGTACAAGTCAAAATAATCAAAAAGTGCAATGTTTTAAATACTAGTTACTGATTGGCTAAAGGTTAAGGTAAGGTAAACAATACAGAAATGGTTCACGTCTGCTCATCAAATAAACATGTGGTGCATCATTTTCTATGCCCGTCTGCTATTTTCAGATGCGTTTGATATTTAGGTGTTAAGTGTTAATAGTGTTATGAAACTATACTGCAGTAGTTTTGTACTCAGATAACAGAGAGAGGATACACTGATCCACTATAATGGACTCTTCAGATTGAAGTCTAAAATGTCTCTCATTATTGATTTGTGAGGAAGAAATAAGCTGGCTCCTACATGTTGGTCTGTTTACATTCACAGTGCTAGAGTGTAGTCAGCTAGACTCCATTTATATATCTTAGCTATTGTGTTTTGGATTTTTTCTTGACTTTTAGCAAGAAATTGTGTGTTTTATGTGATTTTTTTGTGGACTTAATAATGTAGGATTTGATAGATGGTTGTATTGGATAGTTTGAAGTCTAATCAATGGAGTAGAGCAGTTTGTTAAAAGGTGAGTCAGATAATGAAAAGAATACTAGGTCACACAGCTATTCAGGTCAAATCATTCCTTGCTTTTATTGAAAACTGGTCTATAGTCTATTAGTAGTCATGTTGGAAACTTAGTTACTTTGTTATTTGAGTATTTGAAAACATTTTAACCTACTTTTGCTGTTCATGGTAAATTTGTGTCTTGTCAGATTGAAATGAGAGAAGTTGAGGTCATCCCTTCCAAATCAGAGAATGAAATTGATTGTCTTATCTTTTTAGAAATCTCTACTAATATCATAACTCTTTGTTTTAAGAACCATCATGATAGCTTATGACTGAGCTATCTTTATATATTAACTTATGATTTAAACATTGACAAAGAAGTATGATTATGGACTTAACCAAATTTGATTATGCCTACCATCTCACTAACATTATGCAACATTAGGAATATTAGGGAGAAATAGGTACTAGCCCATTTTCCCTAAAAAAAAAACAAAAAAACAGATCCATTTCATGCATTCCCATGTTCAAATTACCAATCTTGGCACTTTTGATTTGTGATTACTGATGTAAACATACAGTGTAAACGGTGTCTATTTATAACTCACAGACTATCTTTATTATCTAAATGGTTCAAGATTCTTATCTTTAAAAGATTAAATATTAATCCTTCTAGATTAATTTAACATGTAGTCAGTTGTAGCCTGTTGTACAGATTTATAATTTGATGTTTGATAACAACCTGTGTTTATATTTTTTAACCTCTGATATTCATTCTTATTTTGCCTCTCAGTTCTACAAGTTCACTGATAATTTTTAAAAACTAAAAATGATGTAGCATGATATTAAACTAACTTTTAGCCTTTTAATTTTTTCAAACAATTACTTCCCCATATTTAAAAATAATTCATATTAACAGCAGTACATATAATTTAGAAACCATTACAAATATTTCTTATTTTTGATAATAGTGCATATACATTAGTTCTACTTGACCAACTTCAGTAGGGACACAGGCTGAAAATCATGTCAGTTGTCTGAACTTCACATAGCATTGGACTCTGAAATCTTTAAATTCTGTTTCATTAGTTCAAATTATATACCATATTAACATTACTTCTAATATTATTGATAATATATTAGTGTTCTATTCATTCTAAGGTAGTAGTTTTCCTTTAAGACCATATGGGGAGTTGATAAATTATTGGGTTTGCATGACCTTACATTGGTATTTTCACTGGTTGTGTAGGTGGATGGGTGGTAGAAATATGCTGGGTTAATAAATAATAAAAAACAGTTATTAAATATTTAATGATTTATTTATTAATGTTAAATTGTATATGATATATAAGAAGTAATCTAATCCAATGTTTAAGGTTATCCTATAATTCTATTATTATATCATGAAGTATATTGAGTATGTATTCCGTTTTTTACTCTGTGAAGACAATCATGGTAGATATGTGTACAATGTAATAGCATCCTTTGCACATCATGCAACCTCCATATGAAACATGGGCTCTCATATCAACTACGATTGCATTCTATAATGCTCTTATGTAAACTGAAGTTTATACAGCTGCAAACACTTTAAGCCTTACATGCCTTAGAATAAGTAAATAATAGGTTGTAGAGAGGAGGAAAAAAAAAGAATCAGGAGGCAATGTAAGAATCTCTTGTCAAGTTTTTTCTTCTTTTGATTCAAACCAGAAGGACAAAGAAGTGCATTTCATACAGTGTTCACAGTATATTTGTATCACATTACTACAATGGTTTATATCAGATGTCAAACTGGGCATTATGTATGTAATTATACATCATAATATAACCAGGAAAGGCCACACAATTTAAAGATACAGTCATTGAACAGAGACTGGTTGTCCATGTGCATATTGTCTATGTAATGCCAATAGTCCATACACTGCTTTATTGTCGATATGAGGCCTATAGATTATACGCTGCCTTATTATCCATATGATGCCTATAGTTTATACAATGCCTTATTATCCACATGATGCCTATAGTTTATACAATGCCTTATTATCCACATGATGCCTATAGTTTATACAATGCCTTATTGTCCATATGATGACTATAGTTGATACAATGCCTTTTTGTCCATATGATGCCTATAGTTGATACAATGCCTTATTGTCCATATGATGCCTATAGTTTATACAATGCCTTATTCTCCATATGATGCCTAAAGAGTACTGTTGTATAACATATGCAAATCGGTTGTCACCATGCTAGTCTCAGTTCTATTGATTAAAACTTCAATTTTTGTTCTTGTCAATTTGGTAAATTAAAAAAAAAAGATTTTTTGACAAACATAGACGTGTGCCTTTATCTTTGCATAACAAAAAGCATCCATAGTTTTTGTGTCATGCTGTTTTGGGGAAATCATGTATTTATCACTTACCAGCCTTTCCAGATTTGTTGCTTTTAATATAAAATATACTAGAATTGCTTACAATTATGAACGTATTTCGAGAGCCTTAAAATATTATGTAGGCTAAATTTGCAATTACCTACATCTAGACAATATATTGAATATCATTTGACCTAGTTTTCAAAGTCATAAAATAATTAGGTCACACCTTCCGTAACGGTTAATGATGGCGAAAATATAAAATTATCCATTTTTGCTGTAATTAAGTACACTTATCTCTATGAATTTTTTAAGTAAGCCAAATTAAAAAATATCTACTCATAGACAATATATTGAATATTATTTGACCTAATTTTCAAGGTCATAGATTAAGTGGGTCACACCTTCCGTACCCGTTAAAGTGACCTAATTTTGAAAAAATCGAAATTTAAATAATTCGAAAGAAAATACAAAATTTGAAAATCGGTCTCCAAGAAAAGGTAGATAATGATCCATTGTATCTATGTGCTAAATTTCATCAAAATCGGTCTATCAGTAGTGTCTGAATTTCGGATTTAAGAATTGTAACAAAAATTCAAAATGGCGGCCGATATGGCAGCTTGACCTAATTATTTAGGTCAAATCAATTACTATTGACAAGTTATTTATAAAACAGTTTTCACTTTTCACCTAGCAGTTATAGACCGGAAGTAACGTAATTACGTCATTTGAGGCTAAACCGGAAGTAGAATTTTTTTTTTCACATTTTTTCAAAAATTATAATCATATCGCCTATCAACTGGTAAAGTTTCAAAATTTTACCATTTATATTAAAGGAGAAATCACGGTCTGAAATTTTTGCCGATGACCCTTGAATATTGAATTGCAAATCGTGGGTAAAATATTTAACCTAATTGCATAAAACCTATAATTGTTAGTTGACAAATACATTGAAGTTTTCAAATCTGAAAATCCGGTCAAAATCGAACTGAAAATAAACTTGCTAAAGCAAAAAAACCTGAACTTCCGGTTCTCACTTCCTGTCAGAGATAGAACTTCCGGTTATGTTTTATTTGATTATAGAAATCATTCTAAGATCAACTGTAGATTTAGAATTTCTGCACCTTTTACCAGTTTGTCTGCAAACTCATCCAAGAATTACAAAAAAAAAAAAAAAAATAAAACTAGAATTGCTTACAATTATGAACGTATTTCGAGAGCCTTAAAATATTATGTAGGCTAAATTTGCAATTACCTACATCTAGACAATATATTGAATATCATTTGACCTAGTTTTCAAAGTCATAAAATAATTAGGTCACACCTTCCGTAACGGTTAATGATGGCGAAAATATGAAAATTATCAATTTTTGCTGTATTTAAGTACACTTATCTCTATGAATTTTTTAAGTAAGCCAAATTAAAAAATATCTACTCGTAGACAATATATTGAATATTATTTGACCTAATTTTCAAGGTCATAGATTGAGTGGGTCACACCTTCCGTACCCGTTAAAGTGACCTAATTTTGAAAAAATCGAAATTTAAATAATTCGAAAGAAAATACGAAATTTGAAAATCGGTCTCCAAGAAAAGGTAGATAATGATCCATTGTATCTATGTGCTAAATTTCATCAAAATCGGTCTATCAGTAGTGTCTGAATTTCGGATTTAAGAATTGTAACGAAAATTCAAAATGGCGGCCGATATGGCAGCTTGACCTAATTATTTAGGTCAAATCAATTACTATTGACAAGTTATTTATAAAACAGTTTTCACTTTTCACCTAGCAGTTATAGACCGGAAGTTACGTAATTACGTCATTTGAGGCTAAACCGGAAGTGGAATTTTTTTTTTCACATTTTTTCAAAAATTATAAACATATCGCCTATCAACTGGTAAAGTTTCAAAATTTTACCATTTATATTAAAGGAGAAATCACGGTCTGAAATTTTTGCCGATGACCCTTGAATATTGAATTGCAAATCGTGGATAAAATATTTAACCTAATTGCATAAAACCTATAATTGTTAGTTGACAAATACATTGAAGTTTTCAAATCTGAAAATCCGGTCAAAATCGAACTGAAAATAAACTTGCTAAAGCAAAAAAACCTGAACTTCCGGTTCTCACTTCCTGTCAGAGATAGAACTTCCGGTTTTGTTTTATTTGATAATAGAAATCATTCTAAGATCAACTGTAGATTTAGAATTTCTGCACCTTTTAACAGTTTGTCTGCAAACTCATCCAAGAATTACAAAAAAAAAAAAAAAAAAAAAAAATAAAATAATCCGAACGATTACAATACGTTTTCGCCAAAGTCGAAATACGTAATAATCCGAACGATTACAATACGTTTTCGCCAAAGTCGAAATACGTAATGAGGTGTTAGTTGATGGAATTATCATACAAATAAATAAAACACCAGAGATTGTACAATTTGAAAGGAATGCAGTAGTGATATTCGGCTTTCTTGTTTTGTAATAGAGGAATCTCAGGCGATTCAAAGCTTATTAAACTCAATGCAGTCGAATCTGACCTTAAAGTTTCTACTGTAATCTATTTATAGCATTTTCTGCTTTCTGTTATTGATTTGTTGTTGTTAAAACTTTTGTTTTCTAATTTCAAGAAACAATGGCAATGACAAAGCTTTGAAATCCTAATGAATTATTTATCAACCGCTGGTTTTAGTCCTGTTTAAGTACTTTATTGTCACCATTGTGGTTAATCTATTTAAATCATCATGGGTCATTTAAAGTGGTGATGAACCACAGCTGATATTGGATTTAACTTTGCAAGGCACTGAATAACAAATAATAAATTTCTCTAGTGCACTGTTTGTGGTGAAATTTATAGAGCATCATGATACCTCAATCTATATCCCTTCGTAAGAACATTTGCAAATTCTCATATTTTGAATAATTGTTGTCTTGAGTTTTGTCTGTAATCTTTCAAGAAGTGATAAAGTTAGGTCCCACCTTTAAATGGCCTCGAGCACATCACTAGAATATTTAATCTGCTTTAAAGGGCATCATAAAAGTGTCAGGTCTCACTTGTGTCATTTCATCAATGTCCACTAATAGGAAACCATGTCCGCCATCTTTCAATCTCATCATATTTATTAATAACTTTAAGGCAAACATTGGTTGATTTTCTGTTTTTCACATCAATCTGTAGGAACGAATTCTGGAATGACAACACAAGATTGAAGGCAGAGACCCTACAAAGGAAAGACACAGTCCTTTGTGATCAGCCAACTTTTTTTTTACCCACTATCAATTAATTTTTTGAAAAAAACAATTCCGTCATCAATTTTGACAATTATAATAGACTAGTCAACAGTGGCCATGTTTTTTGTCTTCCCATCAGAATGATCCTAAACCTTTTCCAACTTTCATGGCCTCTTAATTATCCATCACTGACAGGTTAAAATTTCTGACTTTGTGACTGTAGTACAAATCCTGGATCCATGTTTAAAAGCAAATGACTTAAGTAAGTCACTGAAAAAGATTTTAGATTTTAAAAATTTTGTAGGATATGATTAAAAATGTGTAGACGGGAGCAAACTGTAAACACAAATTTATTTTAATTAATTTGGCAACACATTTTTCTCAGATTTTGACAAATAAATTGGCAAGGCCTTACATTGGACTTTCAGGCCCAATTATTGATTTCTTCCTTGGGTCTAAATTGATACCATTTCTGTAGAAATCTAATAGATATGCACCAGTAATCAATTTATGTTGGCATGAATTATTGGCTATTGGATCACCCGTCAATAAATTCATCATCAATTTCAGACATAATTTGAATTAGTCTGAAGCCTGTTTTCTCTTCTCATTTAGTTTGATGATATCATTTAATGACTTGTTGAATCTGTTAGTTATTCACCCAAATTTGACTTTATATTCATAGATGTTGCTTGTTTTCATCACATAAAAATTTTGTTTGAAGCATATATGAATGCAATTATACATATATGAATATACCATACTAAATTAGCAATATCAGTAACCTGGTCTCTTTTAAATGAATGCTAAGATGACACCATTGGCTTTAATTCAATAGTCTTTGGAAACAATCGCTAATATAACACTTAGAATTTTGCTGCATCCACATTCTGACATTGGCCAAATCAGGAACAAACATTCACTCCCATCTCCATAACAATGTTTATGTTTATATACACACATTTTGTTTGTAATGCTGTTTACCTGTGAGATATGCTTGAGATGATATGAGGACACAATTAGCTCTACTTAAAATAATTGTAATTTTAAATGGCCAATGTAATTACTGTAATGAGAAGTAATGGGTATCATTTTGATTTCATAACTTGTCATCATTTAGCCCGGGGAAGATTGCCTTTAAGGTGTGCTGAAATCAGGTCAAACTTGGCTCTTTTGTTCAATTTATATCAACACTGTAAGTTGTGGGAAAGAACACCATTGTTTAAGGCCTGTTGATAAATGTAGTGAGCTTAATTACTATCTAAAACTCTCTTTGATTGGTTGTTTTGAAATCTCTAGGGGTCTGGTCCTAATGTAGCTATAATCGGCCAGTGTGTTAATGACATAATGAAAATCCTCAATTACTGAATTAATTTTGAGGCATATTTTCCTCTACTGACAGCATTTCTGGCCAGATTGGGACAAGATGGATGTTTTTTACTGATAATTGGAATTAAATGTCCATAACTGTCAGTCTGGTATAAATTTACCAAATAAGGGTTAAAATCTCATCACATTTGCATATTATCAGTAACTGTGTTTGAAAAATTCCAGCAATTTCCTACTTTAGACAGTTCAGTACATTTAGAAATTAGAACAACTTTTATCCCTTGTCTATTTAAACTGATATGTAGAAGGTAATGGAGAATGTTGAGGATTTATTTAGAGGTTAGAAAAACATTTACCTGCCTTTTGTTTAGAGATTATAAAAGTATAAAAGATGACAGACGCGAAAATACAACAAATTTGACTTCAATGAGTTAAGATGAAGAGTATTATACATTCTTGTCAGTTTTGACTCAATAACTTGAGAGGAACAATGGTATTTGAAAGTGATAAGTCAGACCAGAAATGTCAATAAAAATATCAAACAACCTGTTGGAGATAAAGGTGGTTTTTATTGTATCTTAAAAAGCTGTCTTATCATTCACAGACTGGATTGATAGGTGAGAACAGAAGAAGGCAATATCTACAAACTTTAGTACTTTGGTTAGTTCATTTTGCCTTTCATCATTTCAATTTAAAGGTTGTATTTTAGAGTCAAAAATATCAATGTACTCCAAAATGCAGAATACAAAGGAACATGGATTCTTTACAGTTTGAATTTTATATGGTGTTATCTAAATGAAATATTTTTGAATCTGTTGGCAATTATAAGAGTTTCTCATATAGATGTCAGTTTGGTACAAAAACTGCTTTAATGAAGCATAATGTACCCTATTGCAGGGTTCAATTTAGATTGAAATTTTGATTAGCAATTTATCACACCAAATTTGACTTTGGCTTATCAAGTAAGATTTTGATCTGCATTTCAAGATCATTTCTACACTAAAGACCACCTAGAGTTGCCATATATTTCTAAATTTGTCTAGAAGTTCCCACAAAACTATACAATTTGATTTCAGAACACTTCTAAGTTCTTCTTTGAATGAAATGATTGGAAATTAGAATACATGTACAAGTATCGAGATACGAATAAACTGAATTGGGCAAATTTGACTGACCATTCTAACTAACCAGAAAAAGATGTGATAGAAAATGTGGTAATGGCTAGTAACATACATTAACGTTAAAAGATTAGCGATAAAATCAAAGTCTAATATCAGTCAGATGGCTCCCAAATTACCTTTTATTCAGACATATCACTCGCATAACTTGACAACTCCAAATCTAATTTCTTGCCTTTTATTGGCCACATATTTCATCGTTATTAACTTAATAGCATGCTTTTGTTTCTACGTCTGTAGTATTATAAAGTAGAGTCTATTTCTGTCAACACAATCTTTCTTCTGATATTTAATATCTTTTTATTTTTTTAAGAAAGATTGGATTGATTACTTTTAATCACCAAACCCTTCCACAGTTAGAGTTTTGTTTTCAGAATTGATACAAGAGTGCAGACGTCTTTGTATTGTTTGATACCAGGGCGTATGTTTATTTTAGTCTCATAACACAACTCAGAGATATTCATCCGCCAATTAGATGAAATGGGAAGCATTTGGTGAAATATTTAACCAGAACGAGATATGCCAAATTAAAATAAAAAATCGCAAATAGGGAGATAATTTAGACATATTTGATGATTGATGTCTTGCATAAGAAACTATAATTTTAAATTGTTTATAATGAATACTTGATATTTAGGGAGGTGTTTACATTCGAGTGAGATGCTGATTATTATAAGTTACTGGTATAATTGTAACTGTAATCTTAAAGTGGAGTTTTAAGTCAAACATTATGTCAAAAGTATTTGTTTAATATTTCTTAATTTGTTGAATGAAAGATCTATATTATATACTGCACCCTTATACATTTTATTCTTTTTTGATTATTTTCTCACAATACAGATGGAAAGCATGAGAAAGTCAAACTTATTAATTTGAGGTCATATCAAATTTAAAGTGACATTTGCTCTAAGCTAGGCGGTTAATTGCTGAGAATTCACATGCTCTTAGTGATTTAAAAATATTCGGTCTCCCCTTTTGTATATCAGATATAAAGCTAAGAATTTTCCATGACAATCATACTAATAAACTCTTTATTTTACATGGGTCAGAATTAGGTCCAATACACAAGGACATGCCGATAGAGGCATGATATGAACAAATAAATACACAAATATTTCAATGTACAATTTGTTTAAATATACATAGTACATGGTTCTGTCTAACATTTAATCCATGTGGACAATACAATGAATAAAGTGAAGGAAGAAAAATGCACAAATATTTCAGTACATAATGAACAGTACAATCGCTCCCACTATAATTGCTGACATTGTTCTAGATTTGATTACATTGTCACTGCATTGCCTAGAATTGGCTTTGTTTGGGGATTCGCATTATGCCTACCTTGGAATCCAAAGACATAAATTGTGTCATAATCTTTGCATGATTATAACTGACACAACCACACCAAAGGTTGTGTGAAATACTTGATGTATGACTAAAGTATTATTAATATTATATTATTATTATATCATACTTTATTGACGTGTGACAACTCATTTAAAGGTTAATCGACAATCTGATCTTTTATCTACTATTCAATATTACAGGGTCACAGCACTTCAAAACACTCTATTCATATCACAGAAAATCTTCAATTTACCCTTGTGAATACGGTCTTTGTAACGTTATTAAATGTTGCTCATACTTACAAAGTACTTGGAGATAGGAATGAATGTTGAACTTTGTTGAACTGTTTGTTTTACTTTCAAACGGATATTTCAAAGTAAGTAGAACTAAGATAAATATCTATTATCCATGGACTCTCTTAAAATTGAAAAAAAAGGGTTTACTCCTAGTTGAAGATTATTGGAGTATTTCATAAAAAATAACAGTTTTATTAAAAAAGATTTTTTTTCGAAATTTGAATTTTTAAGTACAAATACATTAAGATAGATATTCTTAAAAAATTAATGTTTCTCAGCAATATAATTTAATTTTAAAAGTCCTTGATCCAATGAGGGCATGATATTGCAAAATTCTCATAAAATTTTTATTCATGCATCCAAACAATTGCACAAGAATTTAGAAATAGTAGTTTTGTGAAGGAGCAAGTTCTTCATTTTTTATTACTTATTGTCTTAGTTTCATACACAGGAATTTTAAGCTAAGTTTATCAGTAATTGTGTTCAAAGCTCATCAACCAAGTTTGTACATTCTGTGAGTCCAGAATTATTTCTGTTTGGAAGTTAAAATGACATCTCTTCATTTCTGAAGGGTTCAACAATTTATTGAAAAGACAGGAGAAATAGAAATAGAAAGTTAATCCCAGTTTAAGATATCTTTGGAGGAATAATGCAATTTTCCTACATGTCTTGTAGATTCTTCATTTACTTTTCTTTCCTCCTTATTTTAAACCATGTTTTCCACCCTCGCCTTCTTTTTCCCTTTATTTCCACCTTTCTTATTCAAGACTTAAATCAACCCCATAAATGCTGAATCTGTTCCTTTAAGCTTGAGTGTTTAAATGCATATAGTTATATAAAAAAAACTTCTTAAATGTAGATAATGGATAAAGTAAGATCCTATCTAATTCTGGAGATTATCAAGTGATAACTCAACTCTTCAACATGTCATCTAGCAATTACATACCGGTACTTAGTAACATCTAGAAAATAAGCCTACAGAAGGTCAAAGATGCATGTCAAAATGGTGTGTAATTATATCATTTAAAAGTAATTGACAAAGCCTGTTAAAAAACTTCAAACAAATCACTTTGATTTGATGTCAGTAAAATAAAAAATATCTTTCTTCAAGCAAGTCATACATTTGTCAATTTTGATCGCAAATTGACAAAAAACATCTATTTATTAGTCAATTTGTTAGTCACTGTTTATTGCATTTGTGAACAAATTTCTTTCATGGATGACTTAATAGTCATGTTTTAAAATTTGTTACATAAATCTTGCAAATTTTGAAGAAAAAAATACTTCAGCTGTTTATTGATATATCTAAACATGACACATGTTTCTGTAATGTCTTTTCTTAAAGTAAAACTGTCATATATCATCTGATGATTTTTTTCATCAATGTATTGACCATTAAATCTAGGGGTGCCATTGTTATTTAGTAAAGGCCAACGCACATGCGCGAGCAAAACAGCTGAGCGTGAAGCATTTTTTTTTTCATTCTGCTCTGCACAATTCCACCCGCTATCGCACACATAGCCGAGCGGAGCATTATTGATCCATAGGAGAGCGCCATCCAGCATATTGTCACATGATTTCAAAATGACCACGTCAAAGAATGTTCAGAAAAAAATTATTGCTGCTTCCTGTATTTTGATTTTGATGAGACGGAGATTGTCTAGAAAAGTTTGGGTTCGGCCGTGGGTCAATCGAAGGGCAAAGAAGAGGTTATTTCAAAACCTACTTGCCGAAGTCGAAGAAGAGGATACTATTATCTTTAATATGCAGCCCACGTTTCAACTAAAATATTTTCTGGCGCTACGTCCTATGTTGGCGTCATGGTAGTGTAATGTAATATGTCACATGATGAAACTCTGAATGCTGATATGCTTTCAGCTAAAAGCGTTTTGCTGTGCAGCTGAGCTCCTCATGCACACATCCGAGCGAAGCGAAGTTCGTTTCACATGTTTGATCGCCACAAACATGCTACGCTGAGCAATGTTTTCCGTTTTGCAGATCTGCTGAGCTGAACACTGTTTTGCTTCACTCTCAGCTGTTTTGTTCGCGCATGTGCCTTGGCCTTAAAATTGAGCCTTATGATTTTTCTCTTCAATCCTAACGCAGAAGTTTCAACAAACAATCTTGAAAAAAACCTTTCGATTGCAGAAAACTGTTCATGACAAAATGTTTGTGATATTAAACATGTTTGCTTTGACGAACATGTTCGCCTCCCGATTAATTATTTGTTTGTTGTCTTCGTTAATGCCGAACATTTTCACCAAACATTCATCGACGTAACACCAATCAGCTATCGGATGCAGATCACGTGACAATCATTATGGTGACATCTATTGATAACACCAATGTGCAGAAATAGAAAACAAAAATGTTTTTGTCCATCGACAGAATTAATGTCGTCTGTGTTAGGCCTTATACAAATAGAAGTGTTTCAAAACTGGTCACTGGTTATAATGGCAATGATGTTATTAAATTTTTTCATTTATTGCTGCTTTTTGTGAGTATATGAAGTAACTCCTAAACAGGTCTAATACACAAGAGAGAGTTGTCTGTCTTAAAAAATGTCTGAAATTCTATAACATGAAACTAAATTTTGTTTATTTTATTATTTACATTTTAAATTATTACCAAATCATGATTTGAAAGTTTCTATGTTCTCCAGGGAATGATATTAACTGCACTTGAAATATTATAACACATGTTTTCATAACTACAGGTCAAAAATTGTTATTTCTTTACCACTGTTTCCTCATGTTTGTGGGTGCAGGAATCTTGAACTGGTTTTTAAATTTATTTTCTCAAATTTCATACTAAGGGTTAAACCATCTAATTGTTTCAACAGGGCCAAATAATGACATGGAGGAGCAAGACAACTTGCACTTTTATCTGACACTACCTTAGATTATAAGAACACAGGATATACATGGATATACTATACTTCTGAACAACACGTTTGGAAATGAATCCTTAACAGGATATACATTGTCAGTTAAATTGTACATTTTCTATTTATATAAATGAGCGCAAAAGAATGATGAGTGCAAGAGTGTACATATGACTGGTTATTGCTTCATTCCTGAAAGTTTCCCCTCATTGCACACTGTATGGTGTCTTTAAGTCACCAAACAAGGTGTGTAGAATGTGGACTTCCATTCTCAAATTTTTATAAAAATATGCTTAAAATTTTGACAGCTACAATGTAACAATGGTGCGTTTATTTTTATAAAAAAAATAACATAAAACATTAGTTGCATAGTAGTAAATGGTATGTCCTTAATTGAAAACAACTAAATCAACATGTATTCCACCCACAAAGTTACTAAGACAAAAGATCTGGAACTATAATTATTCTTGTGCAATTGTTCTCCAATGTGAAACATGCATTGTGTTTCTTATTTACACATGTTCTAAATCAATCTTTTAGACTTTTCAAACTTCTTGATTAGACGGCTTGATGCTTCTTTATTAATCTTGATTCCATGGTTCAGATAAAATTTAGAATTCCTGCAAGAAGTGTCAATCAATGAATTATGGCATTCAAATTATATGCTGTGTTTTTCTAGCCAGTTTGTATGTGTAAGAGACATTGAGCACTGCA
This sequence comes from Nipponacmea schrenckii, assembly GCA_030562195.1. Lineage (NCBI taxonomy): Eukaryota > Metazoa > Mollusca > Gastropoda > Lottiidae > Nipponacmea > Nipponacmea schrenckii. Next base: position 12,376,627 of record CM060200.1, read on the forward strand.
TTCAGCGAAACTGACTTTGTGCAACAGCTCATAAAATATATTACAATCAAAAAATTGTATAAACAGGTTAAAAGAAAGGTCCAACATTTGTACATATTTTAGCCTTCAGAAGAAGAATTTAGAGTACTGATGTGCTACATGTATGAACACCATAATGTTCAATGATTTATTTATTTCATGCTTCATAGTGTAATCCTTTGAAGAATTGAACATTTTCTAAAAATTCAGAGTACTGATGTGCTATGAACACCATATTATTCAAGGATTGATTTATTTCATGCTTCAGAGTGTAATCCTTTGAAGAATTGAACATTTCCTAAAAATTCAGAGTACTGATGTGCTATGAACACCATATTATTCAAGGATTGATTTATTTCATGCTTCAGAGTGTAATCCTTTGAAGAATTGAACATTTCCTAAAAAGTTAGTGCTGATATGTTACGCAAACATTGTAATGTTTATGGATTTATTTATTTCATAGGAATTGAACATTTTCTAAAACTTAATGTTGGCATGTTATGAACACTGATTAGTGCTTAGCAGTGATTAATTCAGTGTTTCCACACTATGCCAAAAGCTCCTGAGCTATTTTTTTAAACCGTGCACAAGTAAATTTTATGTTGTTTATTTGAATACACTATAAATGATCATTGATTCTATTGTAGTTCAAGTGATTTTCTGTGAATACTGGGTTGTACCAATTATAAGAATAGCTAATAACATGCTTTCTAATCAATATCTTATAACAGAACAAGATGCTTTCATTGACTTCAGGAGAAAGTTCTATTAGAAATCAATCTTCTAAAACTAGGAAACATTTGCAGACAAAAGATTCAAGTCTGCAAATTATAAATTTTTTTTGCTTTGACTTTGACCAATAGGATCAAGGCATCTAGGATACAGCTAGAAAAGTTTCAATTGGTTCAAATGTCACTCTTCAAAATACATTTATGTACTATAGTGTATTTAGTCTAGGGCCCTTCTTCTCAAAAAACTTGATTTAATATGATTTTAGTGTTCTAGTCATATGATTGGTCAATCACTAAAATAAATTTTCAATTTGGTTTATTATGCAATAAGATAATTCTTAAAATCTGCATTTGATCTAAGCTATATTTTCAAGAATAAAGCACCAGAGAAAATCTAAGTTCATGAATGTGTAAGATTAAAATTTGACGATTATTGAACCTCATTACTGATCTAATGTGAGTATTCAATGGAGCACCAGGTGATAGAGCTCAACAGCACGCATTCAGCTCATAGTTTAGATTTAAACTTTGATGTCTGGTGCACTACATGGTTATACTAGTTTCATTTCATTGTCCTGAAAATGACAGAAATAGCAACCATACCAGTATGTTTTTGATGAATTTCAGGCTAACCAGACATTGCCTTTGTTCTGAAAAGCAGTACATTTGAATTTGGCTTCAATCAGCTGGTTGTCTTAATGACTGCCTGCACTAAAATGTCAAAACACAAGGTGTATGTCTTTTTTTACAATATGGAGTACAGAGGCCAGCTAAGTATATTTGCTTACATAAAAATGGTGTTTATTACAGACTACTTAGAAAGTAAAATAATGAAAGGTTACGTAAAATGTGTACATCTTGTGGTAGCCAGATTCAGTGTACTCTGTACAGTTTATGAAAATTATTTTGGAAGAGCAATGAAATTTGTGATATACTTTCATTTGTGGGAAGATATTCTTGATATATTTTGTCTTTGCCTACACATGTCTGTCTTTATTGAACAACAATGATGGGTCTTTTTACTCTTCTAGACTCCTGATACTGTTTTTCATTATGTAATACATGTACCTACTCATTATTGCTGGATAATTACTTTCTTGTACTGTGTACAAGGGAAGCAGGGCACCTCCTACATAATACTATATATAGGGCTATAGGGAGCTGATTTTGCTGAGACATCGGTAAGGAAGGTTACTTGAATGGGTTTAAATGAAATTTTTGGTACCATATATAAGTGAAACAAGAGAAATGTCAAATTAAAAAAAAAAAATTCCTATTAGCTGATGGGTGCAGTTAAAGGAGAGAAATAGAATCTGAAATTTAAAATTTGATAATAGTCAATTTTGAACTTTAAACATACAATTATATAAATGATTGAAATTATTTAAAGGTCAAAGGCCGGACTGGTTTGCTTGTATACAATTGTATAAACTGTTTGATTTAAAGCAGCGCTAGGTAATTATTGACTGTCTAGTCTAAAGGGTAAATTTTCACATTTGTGAGGAGATATTTAACAGTTATCTATCATTAATACATCACAAGATCCTTTTGATATATGTATGTGAAAGGGTCTGACATATTATATAGAATGTTCCCAAAGATTTCAGAAAACTTACTAGAGCCCACGGTACTGTGAATATAAGTGCTTAGAATTTCCCGAAATCTTGCAATCTTAATAGATTCATTTTTCATTAGGCACCTCTTATCATGTGTGTTTAGAGAATAATAAAGAAAGTGAATTTCCATTCACTGATCATTGTTAAAGGAATACCATCTCCTGAAATGAACAAGAATTTAACTGACTATGTTTTAGCATTAAGAGGTAGTCTGATTATGTTATCATATGCTATGTGAATCAGATTGCATTGGATTAGATGTTTTCAAAATAAAGAGTTGATTAGTGTCATTTGAAATGTATTTAATAGTATACTAGTGTCTAGTTAAACAAGTTAATTGAAAGATGTAATCAGTACCTATGTCATAATATAGTAATTATAGTGATTAGTCTAGGGGATATAGATTTCATTTGATACTTACCTCCCTTGAGACTTGGCAGCAGACACCCAGATGTAATTGTTTAGCAGCCATCAGTTTCTTCATCAGTTCTTTATCTTTAGACTACCCCTAGACTCATTACTGACACCTTTAGACCTTTAGATGTAGTAATTACCTAACTTTACCCAAACACACAAACACAACCAGCTTTCAAAGGAATAAAGGTTTGCTGTTATAATAAATATTAGTAAATTAAGTCTGCTGGTGGAATACATATTTAGTGTCAAGAAGTCCAAAGGATGGTAGAGATGATAAATTTTCAGTAGCATTTGTAATCTCAACTTAGATATATATACATTAACAAAGAATTGAACTTTTTTGAAAAGATGATGTCCTAATAAAATTATTATTTCTACCACTTTTGAATACTGCCTATGTGTGTCATATACCCTAAAATTCAGCTTATCTGTTGCCCATAAGGTGCAGAAGACTAAGATGTAAAACTCCATTCATTTCAATCCAGCTGATCTGTTGTAAGAGATTTGATGGTAACAGTTATGTGGCTGGTAGAGCTAACAATAGGGTTGTAACAGTTTAAGTCTACACAAGCAGCTTGTGAGGTGATATTTCAAAAACTATCTCCAATACAAAAGAACTAGACATCATCAGGTGCAGGAGTGCAGGGAAGGGCGGCTACGCCTTTCTAAAAAAATGGATTGCGCCCTTAAAAAAATTCTAAAAACCAACCAATTTCATGACTTCATTTAAGCCCATACCCCATTGCTCCTCAGGATATATTATTTGCCCCTCCAAACTATCAAGTCTGACTAAGGATCTGCACATCATTCATGTCTCTGTGCTGAAAACATGTTAACTAAAATGATTTTGTTAGATATTGAAAGAAAAGTACCTAGTGGCCAGTACTAATATTCCAATCCTCTGATCAATTACTGATAGTGATTTTCTCATTACTCGATAGATTAACTAGTAATCTAGATATCTAGTAGATATATTTGTTGACCTACACATACCCTCAGTATTGTTATTTTACTTCATTATAGCTCTAATCTCTAATTTAAACAAATCTCAATGTATATTGAAGTAACCATCTCAAATTTGACATTTGTAATAAGTCAAGTCATATCTATTTTCAATTACAATAAACCAGACTCTTGGGTTTGCTAGCAAATTTTAAATTTCAAAAGGATTTTCTTTCAATCTTTCTAAATTGATAACATGATCATTGAAATTGCCATTTGTTAAAGAATATCATATATACAGGGCCATTATTGATCTGAACAGGTTAATAGGATTATTGTATATCCTGTCTTTTACAAGTATTTAACATTTAGCATAGTAACATTATAGTGCACGGCCACTGGGGCTCTTTTTTATATAGAAATAATGAAAAAGAAACATAAATGTATGCAATATAAGTTTTTAAATGCGCTTCTGATCCAGCCTTTGAATTGCTATGTTTGAGCCAAGCATAGACATAGCACAGTTTGTTAGAGCGTTGATATTTTAATGACATCATTTGCATGCTTACTTCAAGCAAATAGCAGCTGTGGGTTTCGATCTAGGTCGACATGTGAATATCTAGTTGACTCATTATTGAAGTCAACTCAGTTTAAATGGGTTCAGATAATCCATGACATATCAATGCCAAGAGGTTTGGCTAAAAAGCAGCTGTTAAAAAGGATCCTTAACTGTGGACCTATCTTGAGATCCTTGTAAAATAAAGTAAATTCTCTTTTTTCTTCTATGAAGTTTAAGATAACTATTTGTAACAAACTAATATATATTTTCAATGTTCAACTGTTAAATGTTAAGAAAAAAACAGAGAATTGAATTTGGCATTAGGCCACTTTTATTCTATTATTGATGTATTTATATAGATTATGAGGCAATAAAAGTGTTCAATTACTTCAATGGGTGCACACTTTAACAATTAAATTCTAGTTAACTCCCTTCCTAAATAAAACATAACACTCAATGTTAAGTAATGATATGCTATTGTTAAAGGTAAAATTCTTGATCAAATTACAGTCTTCAGACATTAGGTTTTATTATGACTCCGTCTTAGGTATAGCCTACTTTCTAGACCAGGAATGTTGTACTTTCCTTAGAATTCTTCCGTGTCTGGCTTGTGCTGAAAATGTCTGATAAAAGTCTGTTGCAATAGTTCATGGATGAAATTTTATTTATTAGGAGAATAATGACATACAATTCATGTACTTCACTTACAATCCGTAAAGTTAATTGCATAAAAAAAATTGCTACAGCAATAAAAGCAGTCGTTGCCAAAGTCAGTGATGTTGTCCAAAATAAAATCTTCTATAAATATTATGACAAATTCTCATTTCCTCCACCATGGTGGAAAATTGTGGAGCATTATGTCCCAGACTTATTATGAATTTTATTACATGGAAACATTTACCTGGTAAGACAGACTTAACGATGTTTATTACAACATGGCTGCCTCATCTACCACATCAGTTAATTTAACCAGACGTCATAAACTCACTTATTATCATCAACCCTGTAGTTTCTGGCAAGTTAAAATCAGTGGCGAGTGTGTTTTTTTATCTTTAAAACATGGCCATTGTATGCTCATTGGAATGTTGATGGTGGTTAAAAGTCACTCCTACTAAACTACAAGGATCAGCCAGATCTTCAAGTTGCTGTATCATATCTATCACCTGAGATCATCTGAACATTTTCCACCAATTCTGGTCTAAAACCATATAATAGTTTTAAGCATCTGACCATCACAAAATGAAATGAAATGTTCTAAATCCTACTCTTCTGTACCTTATGAATGTCAATCACATTCATAGCTACTTTACAGACTTTTTTTTTTCCAAAAGTACTAAATGTCATCATATGGAGGGCTTAGTATTAAACAATTAAGAATGTCTTAACTATTTAAAAATCTTGGAATGTCTTGAGCCCATATTAAGGAATGTCTTGAGCCCATTTCAAGGAATGTCTTGAAAACATATCATGGAATGATACCAAATCCTGGAATGTCTTGATACCAAATCCTGGAATGTCTTGATACTAAATCCTGGAATGTCTTTTTATCAAATCATGGAATGTCTTGAAATCAAAGCTTGGATTGTCTTTATATCAAATCATGGAATGTCTTGAAATCAAATCTTGGATTGTCTTCATACCATACCTAATCATAGAATGTCTTGATATGAAATCTTGAAATATCTTGGTACCAAGTCCTGGATTGTCTTGATGTCAATACTTGGAATGTCTTATTAAGAACTTCCAGAAATACATGTGTCTAGTTGTTCACATGGGGGAAGACTGTTGAATCATAAATAGAGCTAGACTAATTCCAGGCTTATTTTAAATTTCTTGAGCTCAGGATCGTGGCAAGAACAGCTTTTGAAAATTGTCAATAAGACCACAATAGTGGGTTGTTAATTGTTAGGTCAATTTCAATTTGAGAGATGGCCTTTAAGCAATTCAGATTGTAACTAAATCTTCTATTTGTCTAGCTATTGTCCATCTGTGTTTAAGGTCAGTAAAGGGCTGGTAACTCTTGTTAGTTTCTGTTTTGTTCTCATTTATAACATGTTTGCGTAACTTTTAACAACTATTTGGTTTTTGGCCATTGTGCTAAACTTACTTAGTCAGTAATCAGTTTTCTCTTCCTTAAAAGGATAATAGGCGTTAGAACGAACATAAAATTTTAAGTTCACTCAAATTTGGACAATAACAGTATATATCCATCAGTGGACTTACCTATACATCAAAATCCCTCTAAAATCCGATAAATCCCCAAAATAAAGTAGTTAATCATAAAACGCTTGAGCCATCCATCAAGCGATTTTCAAATCGTGTAAATATAAAGGGAAGTAACTCTAATATGTGAGTTTACACGCGTCCTTGACCCCTACTGTTGAATTCCACAATGATGTTTTAGCGTTGATTTACCAGACGCTTTTATTCTCTGACTGAATGAAATCGTCGCTGGCTCACTTTTTTTAAAAAAATTCCGAATATATTTCTATTGTGGCTTTTTAAAATTTGGTAAAGTGTGGGATGCATACTTATTTAACTAATAGTCAATATGAAATACAAATATAAGCCGTAGGACGAGTGTATTCTAACGCCTATTATCCCTTTAATAATGGATTTAATTTTGAACTTTTGCCTTAAAAAAAAAGGCTGGTGATGGAACATTTCTGATAGCTTGCTGAAGAAGAGCGGAATCAAACAAGCATATGTTAAATCCTGATACTTTTGGAATCTGTACATGACATTAATTCTACTAACAGTTCCAAGCTTTCTAAAATCAACTCCCTGAATAAAAGAATTTGACATCTCCGCGATTTTTTCTGTGGTTTATGGTGGTTAATTTGACTTAATGACACTTCACATTTTAGACAAACCCTGTATTACCACCCATCATTTTTATCAGTGATGCAGTAAATTAGAAGAAATGAAGAGAGACTGACAATAATGCTGATAAGAAAAATGGAGGCAAGATAAGACCGTCTGCAAGTCTTATCCCATGTCAAGTTTATCATAAAGGTGACATTCTCGAAAACCTTCAATATATATCATAAATAAGCGAGAGTAATTTGTCTAGTTGGTATGGGTGTGTGAAGTAGTGAGAAATATCTATGATAAACATGATAATTTCTCCTCACTTGTATTATTAAACTGCCCACTTTACTTTGCATTTTATGACAAAATGGTGTACTTGCTTTAATGTTGTGGTGAAATATTGAAGAATTCATTATGGTTGGTCACCTCTTTTAATATTCATGAGTTTAGCAAGGAGAGAAGATATTTCACATAATTGTCAGTTTTCAAATAGATATCTTAAACTTAGTTTAAATTTGTATTGAAGTTTATGCATCTTGTGTACTTTGTAAACTTAGGTGTTATAAACATTAAATTTAAGAGGTATTAACTAACCATTATTGCAGTTTACATTTTAGTGTGAACTAGGCTATTCCAAAATCAAATCTTTCGAGGACTCCATGTAGAATAATAGAAAAGCCTCTTTTATACAACAAAACGCAAATTAAGACAAATTATTCACAATGCCAAACTTTGGCGAATTGTTTGTATTATAGCACTGTTGTTTTGTTAAATGAAAATTGAAAGATTTAGGATTTGTCATTATGTATAATTAGTGTCCAGCTGTTGTAGATGGTATTGTATATCCTTTCTATAGTTCTATAGTATCACATTTAAATAACACTTGTTTTACTACTCTCAAATGGGATGAGATTTCATTCGATTAAATGTGTTCCAGCCTTCTTGTATTCAATATCTGTTACATTGCTTAGCTATTCTACATAATTGTCATTGGTTGTAGATTTATTTCAAGGCATTTTTTGTTTAACATTTAAAGATATTTCATGTAAAAGAGTACTTGAATAATGATTAATGTAATCTTTTTATAATGTTATGTCAGGTATTTCATTTCAAATGAAGTTTTGGCATTTAGAAACCTAAATATTATGCTCTAAACAAGGAAATACAAAATCCTGTTTGTCTATTGTAAGAATACATGTATATGCTTGTAGGAGACTGTTTACAATCAAAAGGTAATAAATGATAATGAGACATTCTGATAGAGCCAATGTCAACAAAACCCTAGTCTGAACTACTAGGCAGGTGAAAGGAGTGGGAGGGGTTGCCATGAAAGGGAGGGACATCAAGTGAAAAGGAAAGGACAAGGTGATAGAAAAATAAATCAATGATAATTACAAGCCTATTGTCTTCTTTTATTTCAGATTGAACGTTTGAAGAGAGAGTGTGAACCACAGTGAAACTACTGAACACGTCTGCTCCCTCTTAAAGTTAGCCTCTCTTTCACACCACTATTATACCTTGTGTGAAGTTGTGAATCAAGTTCAGTACAGCAGACGATTTACTACAGGCAGTATGAGGACTAGATTTATACATGGATGATAAGATTTGATACAGTTAGTGGTTTTGTGAACAATATCGTTGAGTTGTGGATTATGAAATTACATTAATAGTTTGGATTAGTTAATGGGAGTGATATGATATGGTAAGTGAGTGTGTTATGAGTGATGATATTACATGAATGGGTGATTTGGATTCAGTTTATCTTCACTCATATATTGATCTAAAATTATTTCAATATTTTGTTGTACAAGTTGAACTTGGTTTATCTTGTTTCTGAATGTGATATCTTTTAACAGGAGATTTATTTTCATTTGGCATGTTTTTATTCGCCTACATCAAGTTTTTTTCAACAGCAATGTATAGTTTATAGGCAATTCACTTGATTTCAACTTCATGAAAGGGTTTCAAATCAAGTCATAAATCATGAATTTTCATTTGAAGTTTCATGTGAAATAGACATTGAATGACTATTATACAACAATATATGTAGATTTTGCATTGTGAAACTTTTAAGACCTTTGATCAAATGGAAATTTTTGCTCATTTTTTATTGACCACCTTAAAAGCCACATTTTGTCATATATAGAATTTGCATTGTAAAAACTTCTAAAGTTTTAGATCAAATGGATATTTTTGCTCATTTTTATTGACCACCTTATTTCCAATCAATTTGTAAAAAATAGTCTTTTCAGTTCAAAATGTATTATTTTGTGTCAATTTGTTCAGGTCTTAAACTTCAGTCTATTGTCAACGTACATTGAAATTAAAAAATTGTGTCAGATAGAAATCTCATTGACTTTTCCACTCTCACATTCAATCTCGTCACATTTTTTCAATTCATTATTTGAGAAAGGTGGGGATAAAAAATTGATGGCATTGTGATCACGTTTCATTAAGCGAGAAATTTCCAATCATGCTTTAGTAAGCCTGAAGGCATTTACTGCGGACTTAGGATGGAAAGTTAGAGGTGAATGTGATTGATGAAGTTTGAAGTCAATTTGATTCCGTAAGGATTTCTTTGATTTCTGGCCTAGTCTTACTCTTTAATCATTATTATCATTTTACAGATCATTGCCTGTTATTTTAACTGACTGACTCCTTCTTTCGTGTTAAATATAAACTAGGATTATCAATATACTATACCAGAAACTTTTGGAAACGTGTTTTAGAAACCGTGGGTGACTGATTTGCAATCTACTATGAAATTATTGTGACCATTTCTGAAAAGGATTAAGGAAATTTTTATAAGTGCTTTGAAAAGACATAAAAGCTGGAAGCATAATGTGTATCAACAGTCAACAATTTATGAAGATGGCCATGCTGTATGTGATAAGTGTATTAGTGGTGCTTCAATCAGTGCTTGCTACTATGGACTTAGAATCTTGTGAATCTGGAGCTTCTTTACAACACTCAGGTAAGTCTTTTCAATTCATACAGAATATAAAAACACAGTAATTGATATACTGCATTATTTACAGCAATATTTTATTTGACATTATCTACAAAACATAACAATACTTATTAACCTAATATACAATGTAATAACAAAAAACATTCACTGTTATAATAGTTCTCTAAACATCAGTTGTAAAGCAATATAATACAGAACCTGAAACATGTTATAGCTTTATTAAAACAGAACCTGAAACATGTCATAATTATGTTTGAAGATCTAGATGAAATTGATAACTTAATTTAAATCATCTAACATACATTTTCTTTTCAATTATTTAATTAAGGTATGTCCATTGTACATAAACCTCATTTAGGTGTGTTCCCTTATTTAATGAAAACTAGAGCAAGGCCCGACATGCTGACTTTTCCAGAAAATTTGCTCCTATCTAACAAGTAGTTTTCCAGTTTTGTGGCATCCACAAGGTTATTGATTATTATATTAAGTATTACCTTTAATTACATGGATTTAAAACCTGGATTTAATAAATACATTTCTCTTTCCCTTTTGAGGTTTAAATCTAAAGATGGATAATTATTTTGTGTCCATCTATTTTAAGTAAAAACATCTGAGATTGTAATAATTAGAGAAGAACAGTAAATGTATATTACGTATGAGACTAGCAGAAGACAGTCTCTTGTGTATTGACAAACTTCAATTAATTGCATATTTGAACAGAAATAGAAAGCTAAAAGGAACAGCAATCGTGTGTTTGTACAAAAATATCTAAGTCTAGAACGTGCCAAGTAAATTTAAACAGACATCTCTTTTTTTTAAAAATTCAAATTAATATTTATTTATCTGTATTTTTGGAACTGGTTGTAAATAAGAACTAGACTCTAAGTAGAAACTATTTGAAGTGAAGAACTATTTATGAAACAGTTAAGTGAAAGTAGGAACTAATTATGAAGAAAACCTAAGTATTTCTGGTACTATTTAAGAACTATTTGTCATGTAAACTGTTTGTAGAACAGTTGTTTTAAAGGAATCTTTCTTAACGAGTAAACAGTAAATCATGATATTTTCAGTGATTTATAAAAAAAATTGCAAAAGAATAAATCGTTTACTCGGAACTAATTGTGTATGAATAAAAATAGGAACTATTTGTAAAATAGGACATATAAATATTGAACATATGAAAGTAGATCTGAATAATACATCAGAAAGTAGGTCTGAATAATATACAAAAGTAGGCTTGAATAATATATACATGTATATTAAAGTAGGTCTGAAAGATATACGAAAGTAGGTCTGAATGAAATATATATTAAAGTAGGCCTGAAGGATATATATATGAAAAGCTTGAATAAAAATATGAAAGTGGGTCTGAATAATAAATACAAAAATAGGTTTTGAATTATATATATGAAAGTGGGTCTGAATAATATTTACAAAATAAGGTTTTGAATTATATATATAAAAGTACCAGTAGGTCTGAATAATATATATGAAAGTAGGTCTGAATGATATATATGAAAGTAGGTCTGAATAATATATATAAAAGTAGGTCTGAATAATAAAATAAAACTACAGACTATAAAATATGATTTATAATACCACTCAGCATGACAGTAATCAAACAAAAATGTTACTATCCCAACTAGTGATGACAGCCTCCATATTTTTTTTATATATTACTACTTAAATGTGATCTTTACAGGCCTGAATGAATGACTAACTTTAGCCATTATCTAATAGTAAAATACCATCAATCTTTGTATACTGGTACCACATTTGACATAGTAATTATTTTAACTTGCATTAATCAATAGTGATACAATAATCACTGCATTATGAAAATTAAGTTTTGTTTTGTATTATAATTTCATATCAAAAGAAGATATTGTACTTTTATACATTTATATAAATAATATTAAGACTAAAAGATTTCTTATGCATTTTAGCATGGCCTTAAACATATGACAAAAATCTTTTACGTTTTCAACCACTCACTTGGCCATGCTTAAAGGATCAAATTTATTCTGGATTAAAATGACTTTTGCTTATGGATTCTTGTTGGTTTGCTCCTGCCTTCATTTGTTTTGACTTTTTCCTGGCAATTTTTTATATTCAACTTTCAATCCAGACAGAAAGCATAAATATTGTCCAATTTTTTATAACTTCCATTCTGAGTTCTAAGAATTTAATGTCCTTTTAATCAAGATACAGGACTTGAATTAATTTATTCTGTCAAGTTTATTCAATGAGTCTTTTCCTCAAAGAATCATGGGGAAAAAATTCTCTTTAGATTCAGCGCCATCAAGTACACCTTGAAAGTGAAAAGAATGTTTAAAGATATAAAATTTGGCACTATCGTCTTATTACATACACTTAAATTGTTTTTGTTTAAGTATATTTACAATACAATGGCATGCATTAAAATATTCATGGAATCAAAAATTTGGCATTTTGAAAGATTTCTGTTAACTTTTGACTTCTGTGAAAGATTATTCAAGTGGTTCTTTGTGTATGTTATGCATTATTTAAAGTTATCATGACATAACAAAGGTAATGTTCTTAAATATATACTGTACAATTCAACTTGTATTTTACTCACAATTTCTGACTTTAATTTATACATGTCATTGTACAGTAAATTTGTGTTTTTTGAAAATTTCTGAATTGTATTTAATACTTGAAATTGTACAGTAAATTGGTGATTTTTGAATTATATTTGATACATGTTATTGTACAGTAAACTTATGATTTATATAAATTTAGTGCAAGAATTATTATGTACAAATCATATCATGATGGTGAGCATAAGCAATCACAATTTTGAAATTGATCTTTAAATGATGGAGAAATGACCTTGTTTGAATTTGATTTTGTCAACAATCAGGCATTACTATATTGCAGCATTATTTGTTCAATAGTAAGATTGCAAATCAGATGCACTTAATTGAGCTTTCCTACTGTTATTGACTTTTGACTGTGTAACAGATACATTAAAGTAGGCAAGATATTGCAACAAATTAGTCTTCACATTGACAATTTCTGCTTGTACTAGTGCTAAGAGATGCAGAAATTTTCTACAGAAATACCCTAATAATGAAAACAAAATATGATAAATTGTCTTCTCAGCGAAAAGAAATAAGTTGATTGAACCTTTTACAGCCTTGTTAGTGCTAAGAGAAAATCAACAATAAAGTCACTACATGAATCTAATTCTGTTAAAATCATGACTTGCTTTCTCTTCTGTTTCAAGAACAGTATGTAACATCAAAAGAGATGTAACTTCCCCAGAATCTAATCTTATTCTTGAATAGATGATTAACATTACTGACAGTCTGTAAAAGAAAGGTAAAGTGGAATGCGTCTTTAATAATGACTAAAGCTGTTTATTCCATTTAGATTATTTGAAGGCTTAATGGAATAAATCTGACTTGAGTTTTTATTAGCAAAATTATATGGATAACAATATATTTATAAAATAACTTATATATATTAAAGTAATTGTTATCTATATTATTGTGTCCAGTTTTTTTTTATTGACCAATTACTAAATGCAACTTAAGAAAGAATTTAACCTACGTTTTCTTGCAGAATTTCAAAAAAGCTCTTGATAACTTTGATAGGCTTCTCACCAGATAAAAATGGAGGTTACTTATGACTTTGCATAAGCTTCATTTATCAAGACTTTTTAACTGAATAAAATACAAGACAATTCTGCAGTTAAGGCCAGAATGAAAATATGTGGTCTTCTGAATGTTCAATAGTAGATATGTTTGACTACTATATGTTTTGGTACCGTACATGTACCACCAGCCTTTTAAAAACACTCTAGTTAGCCATTGATTATTTCATTAGACTAATGCATACCTTTCATCTGCTTAACTTGAAATCTCTTTTGCTTAAGATGTTTTTAAAAGGTTTTTGTTGAGACATTCTTGTAGTTTGTCAGAAATAACTTTCTTCAATAACATCAAATAAAACTTTAAATAGACAAGTCATTGCTTTTAACAGAGTGTTGTTGTTTTTCCAATACCTATGCATTTCTGTACAATTATTTAGTTCTACACTTCTTATCAACAATCACAAGGTTATGCAGTACACAGTAATCAGATTTTTTAGTTGCAGAAGCATTAATTTTCACACTCTTTATTCAATCTCAAATTGGTCCAAGGATCTTACATTGCACATATGTACTAAAGAATTTTTATTAATATAATACTTGTCAAAAGAATGACTATTAGAATGAAGGTATACTATGCACAAGTAGTGCTTCAGTTAATTGAAAAGAAAAAACAGAACAATGTGTTGGAAGTTTCAGGGGGCATTGGTGGCTCAGTGAGTTAGACGATTGCTCGTTAACCTGAAGGTCCAGGGTTCGAGATGAACTTTTTCAGCCCAGTTTCCCCTCGTCAGTGATGCAGTTCAGAGGGACTGACATATAAAAAGCGTCTAGTCATTCGGATTGGACGGATCGGACAATAAAGTGAGGCCCTTTGTGCTTCAGGCTGTGCACGTTAAAGATCCCTCGACATTTAGAAATCGCAAAAAGAGTAGGTTAATTCTGCTGTCCTGGCAAAATTTCCCTCATTGCACACTGCATGGCGTTGCTCGTCTTCATAAGCCCAAAGGGTGCAGAAGAGTAGAAGTTAAACACCATTCATTTCATTTTTACTTGAGATACAAAGGTAAATTCCACAAACTGTTTTGTGCTAATTTTTTTGGCTGACACTTGATTTTACTGCTTTGGAACCTTACACAAAGTAACTAAAATAATTTGTATTCAGCTTTATGCAGATACATGAAAAGAATAGTTTTACTTGATACATTTTGACCCATGACATAGTCATGTCAAATATTTGAGATAAGAAAAACACCAAAAGTGTAAAAATATGTGTTCTTGCATTCGGGGAGATCTTAAGACTTATATCTGTTGTTTCATCAAATTGCAGTATAGAAATATTCCTTTATGTAGGTAATATCTGGGGGTATATCAAGATGGTTCGTGTGTTCAGGTTTTTTGAAGTATAGTAGGCAGATAAGACACAAAGCAAACATCTGATAGAGATAATGCATCTTGTAAACATTGATAAACTTTACTGTTATGTATCTAGTGGAAGCGAAAATCAAGAAATCCAACCAAGTTATCTAAGAAATCTAAGAAATATAAATGTTGAAAATGAAATGGAATTTCACATCTTTTTCTATTTTTCTACATATGTTTGTGCTATTTAAAAAGGGGTTGACATCATGCAGTTGGGAAAATTTTGCCTCTATGGCCATATTAGAAAACTTTTGTTAGATTTTCATTGTAAGTTCAGAGCCTATAGCATGCATGATCTTGAAATACAGTTCCTCATCTGAAGAACTAAAAATCTTTTGCATGCTCTAGCAAACAAAAATAGTTTCAACATGCTGTGGTGCACTTATATGTTCAAAAAAGGCCAAAATAAAAACACACGAAAAGCTCAAAAGATGAATCAGTGTGATTAAGATAATCGCTTCATATCATATAGAATAATGATCTGTCTCTATATGACTTCACCTTGTGTAAATGATACTCACTTTTAATGTGATTTTATCATACAATTCTGGTATTATTGTAGATTTTATCATACATTTTTCTTATGTTATTGTATATTTTCAAGGGTTAATGTTTTCTTGATAATTTGAAACAACAGGACATCTTCAAGTTTCATATTTGTATTTGAGTACTGCACAGCAAGATTTCCTCCCTCTTATTTAAAATTTATTACATTTTTACAGATTATGCTATAAATATTAGAATACATTTTTAGGTTGGTACATGAGAAATTATAATGTAACGCATTGATACAAGATATTATATGCAAATTATGATAGCAGCCAGTGGGAGTCTGTTGACCTTGAATAAGTTTTGCTTTAATCATTTCTATTGACAAGTTGTAGATAAGTAGGAATAATTGATTGATCATTACCTCGACTCAATGCAAGAAGACATTATTCTTTATAGTTCAAAACAAAGACACCTATTTTAGCAATGAAATCTTCTTATACAGTTAAGGCAGTATCATGGACCAAATAGGTGGATCAGAGACCTGTTTCACAAAATTTCAAAAAAGATAAAACTAAGATTTTAAGAAATACAGTAACTTGATTGGTGTATAAAAACTTAAATTCAGTGATTGACCAATCTGACCATTGAAACACTAAAATCATCCTAAGTTAAGTTTTCATGAAACAGGCTCCAGATCTTACATAGTTTTATGTTGTATTTGATGTGATCACAATGTCAACTGTACTTTCCAGCCAGCATGAAAACAGTTTCTCTTACACATGCAATATTCAACCTTCTTTACGAAAGCTAGAAATCTTTAAGTAGCATCAGGTGGTATCGAAGGGTTTGACTTCTATCAGTGATATTAATCAGACTCCCAATACAAGGGATCAAATGATTCAAAATGGCCGCCTTAAATCACATCAAACCTTAATCAATAATAAGAAGTGAGTTGGGGTATCAAGTTGGGTTGAGATTGTAGAAATTCGAAGCTGAAGAAGTCTTTAACTAAATGGAACAGTTATTGATCTTTAGTAGTTAGTTAGTGACTACAAGTTTTCTTTAGCTACTTTAATTTACTGGACACAAAGGCAGTCTGATTACAAGTGGAGTCCTGCCATTGAGTTGTAACATGCTGAAATAATGGGCAGATTACTTCAGCTTATCTTCTCTACAACTTATTGTCAATTGATACCATAGTTCTGCTGATATCCATGTGAACCCTCTACAACCTTACTAATCATCTGATATAAAGATAGGATTGTTATCTGTGGAATTGGATTATTATTTATGTTTTACATTGTTATATTGTGATACAATTATGAAAATTTTAATCTGCGCAATTTATTATGACCTTTAAGGTTTTCTAGCCTTAATTTTTTTCTATTAGCTTATTAATTTTATTCACTTGTAAATTTTATTTGCACCATTCTCTTTTTAGACATCTGTTATTCCTATCACTAGCAAATTTTGACAACTGCAGAAGACGGTGAGATCAAAGTGGTGCAAGTAGAAGTGGTTCTTGATACTTAATTTACATAGATACAACCTTTTTTATATCTTTTTTTCTACATTATAAAAACAAATAAATTCTGAATTTCTAGTGGTTCATGATAGATATCAAAGATTTTAAACTTTGAAATACTCTCCTACTTTAAGAGAAAAAATTAAATGGTTGGTCGGTAGCGAATGGTTTTAAACGGCCACGGAAGTCTGCTTCAAGTTAAAATTATCCGTTCTAACCTCTCAATTTTCAGTCTGGATGAAATAGTTCTTGACAAGATGTAATTCTAATAGCCATTATTAGCACATTACTTTGACTCTTATCATACATGTCAGATATTAGACACCTTCAATAACACTGGAACTGTAATTAGGTGTATCTTGTTAATTACTTATTGACATTGATACAGCAGACTGTTGGTCTGTCTTCTGCATACAAAATACAATTCATTTGGGGTTTCTTTCTGAAATTCAAAAGAACCTTGAATGCTGACAAACAATTGTCTATATCAAGGTGTTCTTCAAAATCTCTTATAGTGATATTTTCTGAAGGGATTTTCAGTTAAAAGATGATCCTAAAATGAGATCAAGGTGGATCATTCAGATTGAATTTTCACCATACAGTGGAAGAAACGAGAACACAAGTAAATGTGTATGTTGCTTCAAGGCTCTTGTAGGTGTTCTTTTGGTCTGATAATGTCATGATAATGGTAATATTTGAAAAAGACAATAAGGTGACCTCTGAAAAGTGCTACAATTTGAGCTCCATTAAGCTAATTTTGAGCTCTATTTAGCTAATTGAACAAACGACTGTATCTCTTAATGCCTTAAAATTGCCTTCGAAGAAAATCATACAATTTGTCTCTTTATAAACTTCTTCAATATAAAGATGTCAACTGCTCTTTTTTCCAAGGTTGTTTTGATGATAAATATACTTCTAATTACCAGCCATAACATTTTATTATTCTTAATTTTATCTAATCCTATTTGATTCTTGTTCAGTTTACACTCTTTCTCTCTCTCTGTTGTGGCATTGCTCTCTGCCAAAGAAAATAATCATTGTTTAGAATCTGCTGGTGTTCTTTACAAAATTGTTAAAATTAAAAGCTTTTCGTGAGTTTTTTCTCCCTGATACAGCTAATTTAATTTGATGCTAAATACCTCGCACATTAAGAATGCATTGCACTTTTGTTTATTTCTTTCATTATAAACAGCCTGCATGTTGACAGGACTCCAGAAACCATGGTGCCAAAAATCACAGAAGTACTCCAAAGCATGTTCTAGTCAATTGAAATCTAATTATGCTCTTGAGACAGTCATGTTGTTTCAAAATCTGTTTTATGTTAGTTCAATTTGACATTTTCATTTTCAACTCAGTTGTGTTTCAAACACAATTTTTCACACTGTGAGTGAAAATTCTGAATCCCAGACATCTCTGACAGTTTCTGTCACATGGCTTTGTGTGGCTGATTGGTATATGCCTAAACTTGTCAGTTGTCAACTTGCCTGCTGACACATATCTAATGTACCTTGATTCTGTGCATTCATGTTTGAAAGGTTCTGAATTTGACTTCTTTTCTGGAAATTGCTACCAAAGAACCAAATAATCATCTTGAACTCCGAAGCATTGTAGCTTTGACGGTATATATGACTGTTGGTACTTATCTAACAGTAAACTTTGGTCATTTATTTATACATATCGAAGGTCATAGGAAATAGTAAGATTCTTTGAGAAACAAAGGCCCAATAATTATAGAATAAGAACAAAAGTATGCATATCAAAAGTTATACAAAATAGTAAGATTTTATTTAGGAACAAAGGCCGAATAATTAAAGAGTAGGAACAAGTATGCATATCAAAAATCATACGAAACAGTAAGATTCTTTGAGAAACAAGGACTGAATAATTAAAGAATAAGAACAAAAGCATGCATATCAAAAGTCATTAACCATGAAGAGAGCTTCATGAATTAAAATACTTGAATGTAATTTTATTCAACTCAGTTTTTATGACTTAAGTTTGTAGTCTCTAATTTGGCACTGTGTTTACAAGAACTTTTATTGGTAAGCAGCCAAAATTCCACAAAGCAGTTCCCAAAAGAAATCTTTCAACAGATTCCCTCTTTAATTCTGCTATCTCTATCTGAGAATAAAATACAAGGTAATAAATTTTGACTTTAAAGAAATTGCCATTAAAAAATGTAAGGAATTTGAGAATATCTGCTAAGAAGATGTTTTATTCCAAATAAATTCTGTTATTTGCCAATTATGTTTAATTCTTCTCAGTGGTATGGTTATCAAATTTTCCAATTTTAATTGTCTGAAAATCGCAGGAATAATAGCGTTGACTTTTTTCTTCAAGATGCCACCCTTCATAATTATTGGAAATAGTCTTAAGTTTTTAACAAGAATGGCACTTTCCCATATAATGAATTAGGCTAGTTACATTGCAATTTTTTTCATCTGAACTTTTTCAAATTTTTTTCAGTGATAAGTCCAGTTGATAGTAAATTTTTCTTATTGTTCAAACATGCCTTTTCAATACAATTGCAGGTTTAATCCTCACATCTTGACTCTAATCTAAAAACTTTTGAAATATTAGAAGTTAGAAATGTTCAGTGCTTAGAGAACCTATTGCATTGTTTAAAAACATCCTAGCAGTGACCTATACTGACTTAACGTGTTTATATTCAAATAACTGAATGCTCTCTATCTATACTCTGTGTGTGGCATATACTCGATTGTTTTTATCTTCTGCATGATCTGAATAATGAGTTGAAAATAGGTGAATTTGTTCACTAAGCTACTATTGATATTTCTCTGTATACAATGTATATCTATCAAAGCATCTAAGTAGATTTCAAATACAATGCGATAGGAATTATCGCTAGGATAATAGACATGAATCAACCATCTTTTTACGGCATTTAAAAGGTTGGGTTTTAATGGTTATGTGTATTTGGCACACTTTTACTTTTGAACTTATAATTATTTACTACCAGACAATTGTTCCTGCAATAATCATCTTGACCTGACATTCCTGACAATCTCAAATACCATTTAAGACAAATGTTCTGTGATTGTTGGTCATAATTTGGTTAAATTTGCTGATGGTGCAATAAAACTTGTGAGTGTCCCTGATACACATTCAAACTTGAGAGAAATTTGTTATTCTTAAGATGGTGTTGTGCATTTCTTTGTTCAGATTTTTTCACAATTGAGTAGAGTTACAAATAAGGTGGAAATGTTTGAGTTAAAACATAAAAAAACATTCCAATATTAGGTTTTGACAACCTTAAAATTTGAATTGTTCCCTGTATATACAGTAGATATTTAGCTAAAATCTTTTGATGAACATGCCAATTGACAAAGTAGACTGTAGACCAAAAAAAAACTCGAATTGTAGGTGTAAGAATTTGCCCTTAATGTCATTTACTACACCATTTCTAT
This sequence comes from Nipponacmea schrenckii, assembly GCA_030562195.1. Taxonomy (NCBI): domain Eukaryota; kingdom Metazoa; phylum Mollusca; class Gastropoda; family Lottiidae; genus Nipponacmea; species Nipponacmea schrenckii. Next base: position 12,397,175 of record CM060200.1, read on the forward strand.
CACCTTTGATGTCAAAACACATACTTAGACTATAATAGCTGACTTAGTTTGAAGACTTTTAATGTCTACTCTTGTGTCTTATTTATTGACTGAAATGTACACCCTTTTCTCTTGTTTCTTTTACATGGTCAACAAACATCATCTTAATAGGGGTCAGATTAAGGTGTTACTGTTTCTCAGGTCGTTGTGAAGAAAAATTGAAAAAGCAAGTGTGAATGAATAGAAACAGATTTTCTGCCTCATTTAAAGGATAAATAGTAGAATATGTGTTGCACTTGCTTTGAAACTTTTTACAAAAATGGGACAATAAACCAAGGCCCCATATGTGTTACAGGCTGTGCACTTAGTTGCAGCTGTTTACGGAAAGTGTCCCATTTACATACTGCATGGCATTGCTTATCTTCATTAGCACATCAAGTGCAAAAGAGTATTATGTACATATATTGCTTTAACATTGACATTGAATTGGATGCCTTTTCCATGCACGTGTAACATTGCCAACAGCTTTTGTAACATAAACAGATTTTGTGAGATTTCAAAAGAAACTTCAAACTGCACTTGAAATTTTAACACATGTGTGTAAATGAGTTTCATCTCTATTTACATGGTATGTATCCTCTTATACAAAAGATGTTTTATTTGCCTTGAAAACAAGTGTTGTCCAACTGTTTTATTTCATTTATATACAAGTTGCTGACAAGGGGTGAATTTATTTAAGGTCAACCGGAAATCTGAAATTTATTTCTGTTCAAATTGCAGAATGTTGAAGTTTATATTGTGACATGCACTATCATGATAGTAACTGAACTGAAAATGTTTTAGTGCCTTCTGATATCTTGGAACCTATCTCTGTAAACTTCCAGTTCAATTCAACTTTTCAGGTCGCCTTCCTTCGCTCATACATTTCGAAACCTTAAAGGGATGATTTTTTGAAATCTGAAGCACTATAAGTAGAATTCTATCATATTTTGCATTTTTATAATAGATTGAATTTGTGAATATGAAAGCCGAGAGTCAAAGATTGTTAAATTAATTTCTTATAAATATGCTGATATGAAAGTTTTTCTCACGTTAAAACATATTAAGTAACACAGAATGAGGTAAACCACATTCTGGTTACATTTTCTTCTAACTTAAATTTCCATATTACATGTAAATTCTAACTGCCTTTGAAGTTTCTTAATATAGTAGCAATTGAATTAATTGTACATTATATATTTAAGGAGTAAGCTATTGTGAAATATAAGTCTAACATGTCTTTAACAATACATAGTTTTAAACTTGCAAATAGTTTGAATTGCATTTATAACAAACCATTCTATTCAATTCCCCCTGTTTACTTTATACATTTATACTTTTAATTGCCTGTAATGTTATATAAGAAAAGTGAAGAACAGTTTCATATAATTGAATAAATCCATATACCACTTGAAATTGCATGCACTTCATATAATTAAAGTCAAATGTTTGTTCTGTAAAACTATACACACATTTCAGCTGCTCTGTAGAATTATAATTGATATACAAATTAAGAATACAATCATATACAATAAATATAAAGGAATGGAAATTAACAAGGATAGCAGCTTCAGCCTTCTCTTTATTTCGATTTCCAACTGTCAACGGATCTTGAAAGAACCGCACACAATGCCTCGGTTCATTGTCCAATCTATACTATATAAAATAACAGAAAATTTTGCATTACTTTGACTGTTTGAATGCAGTACCGGTAGCTTACTGATGCCTTAAATCATGCTTGCCCATTTGCTAACATGACCTGGTCGATTTGAAATGAATGATTGAGATGATAACACCTTTGTTTGATTGGATTTGTCAACTTGGCATTTAGAGAGGTTACATAGCTAATAATATTTTCAGTATGTTTTGCTCACAAAACAAATATTTCATTGTATGTTATACATGTTTCAGTTTAAATTGCAGGTTGCACATGGTGTGCACATGTTTCTATAAATTGATTTTTTCTTATGTCAGGATGCAGAAATTTTTTTTTTATAATTTTATTAGACACGCAAGAAATACATGTAACGTTAAAGAAATATTCCCAAATGATTCTCAGTATCTGCACTTCCGTTTTCCTGTACTTAAAGTTAGTCTCTGATATCAACCACATTGAACTCATAATCCAGTTTCGTATGGCATCGCGAATTTATCAATTTCTAAAAAGTTTATATTCCACCTGTCTGTGGCACGAGTCTTTAGCTATGATATTCCACATTTACCTAGTAATTTTACTCTTGTATCAATTAATACAACTTATACCAGGGTTAAGACAAGGTTACCATATGTTGCCTTGCTCTTTCTCAAGATGAATGAAATGTTTTGGGTTCTTTATACAAACATTATGTCAGTTGAGAAAATTGAATATATAATTAGATTATGTGGTTTTAACATCAAGTGCTAGTATTTCAAAGAAATGTTCAAGGTTAACTTCTACTTTCATTCTGTGAATTTTTGCCATTCCTTACTAAAAAGTATTTAGTCATGTTTTGCCTCTCTATAATTTATAGGAATTCTGCCTTGGACTCTAATGTATGAATTGGATGTTAATTTGATTGAAACTTGTCTGAACTGTACTTTACTCCTACTAGGTATCAAACAATCTCAAATTCCTTTCAGTGTCAGAAAAGCAAATTAGAAGTCGTGAAGACATGTCCATAACTCAGACTTAGGTTCGGTAGTTTCTGGCAACAGTTTATGTTCCTGTTCTGAAAGATGTACATTTGTCAACATTCTAGGGCCAATTTTGATCGCACAATATTTAGATATGAATCTGTAATTCCTCGAGAAGGAATGAAAAATGAGTGTGTGGATTGGACACAATGTTTCAAACACAGATAGCACATTAGTTAACTTACTGTTTTGGAACAATAAATTATTGAATTGAATGGATTGAACATTAGGTTGATCTTCAAGGCAAAGGTTGTGGTATTGAAATTTTTATTACCAAGGTTTATTGTGTTATCTACTAACTTGGCCCAGAAAACTCTCCCTTTTCTTAAGGCCTGAAAGACAAAAAATTTGGTTAATCAAATTCCTTAATTAGTTATCTGTTGTCTGTTTATGGCACAGCATGCAATGCTGAGTAACAACTAACTTAAGTATAGCTATTTTCATACATTGCGATGCTTGTATTTCTGATTACTTGTTCAGAAGGAGTACAAACCTATATTTCTTTCAACTGTGTATCAGTTTGTAATCTTTGTACCTGTAGAAAACTATGATAAATACTAATAAATCTTTCTCGGTTACACCTGAGTATACCTGAAAATACAGAATCAGAAACTATTTAGATCTGTGATATACAGCTGTTGTAGTGTGTGGAAATTTATACCCTGGAAAATTGTTCATACTTACTCTTTGAGCAGACACATTAGCATTTCATTTGCACTTTGGATGATTGAAAATATTCATGACACTTAATAATTGATTTAATTGTAAATGTGTTCACCTACATACAACTACTGTTAGAACTTGTGTCAAATCTTAAGCTATTTAAACACCATCAATAAAGGCAGATTGAGGTTCAGAATTGCCTTCGAACCTGAATTAACTATCAAGAAATGTATGCACACAAGACTATAAAGTGATAATAAAAGTGTTGGCTAGACCAGGTTTAGCATCAGTTTATGGTTTAATAATTATAATATAATGACTATGGAAGTCTCTATGGTTGTAAGATAGTTTAACACATTATTAATATCACTTCATTAATTCACCTTTATTATGATTAATAGTTTTATTGATACTTCTGTTTTCTGTATTAACATTGGCCAAGATTTTGCTTGGAGGTTTGTTTCTGGCTTGATGCTGGTACTTTTTTCCCACTTTTCTAGTTCTCATGTGGACCAGTAACCAAATGTGATTCAGTGGTGGTTTGCAGACAGGTGGCATAGGGATAAGAGAGGCAAGGATATTGGCATCCACGTTTAAATTTATTATCGTATTACATAGTGAAATATTAGCCTGTTGAGTTCTTGGAAAATTAAGCAAAAATTTGTTCAGATCCCTCAACTAATTCTCCTTGGACCACTGATGTGTTTCATAATTTGCATAAGGGAGCAGATTAAAAATTCGGTTCAAGACTAGGGGTAACTATCAAGAAAAGCAATACTACCATAACAAAAACTCTGAACTTTTTGACTTATTATTGCTACTATTTAAGACTCTACATTAACATAATTGTACAGTGAGACCCCTCTAAACCATCATCTATATCTAAGCCAACAAAAATGCCAGCTTAGAAGGGTGGTTTGTTTGGAAGGGTTTAACTGTATATCTTGAACAATGAAAAGGCATCAAGACTAAACATTATATTACAACAGAAGAATTATAATATATAGATATTAGTGTCTAAATGTTTTAGTATCAGTACTGGCCATCTTCCATAGTTGATTGATAGTCCAATAAAGTAATTAGTAAATAATATAATAAAGTACTATAGTAATGGTATTATTTACTATATATCTGTCAATACCTATATTTATCTTTATATATCTCTTTCTGGTTGATTTGTTTGATTAGTAGAATGCTCTGAACTACCCTGCCCACCTTGCTAAAGACATTGTTTTGCTTGGACTTAGACTGCAGCAATGCCAATGCCTATCAAACTTTTAAAAAAGCGTAGATCAATGCACTGAGCCCAATATATATCCCGTATTTCACATTACAATTTGGAGCAGAATGAGTAGCATTCAAAGCAATTCAATTCCATTCAGTTGCATTAAACTGTTGAAACCTACAGCCCAATTAGATGGTAAAGCTGGTTTGAAAGTGATTAGGTTCTATTTTTGGAACCAACTGCTTTCCTTTTGATTTGAATTTAGATACACCCACAATTTCCTCACTATACTTCAAGATGTAATTGAATTACACAGTCTACGGCTCAGTATTATCTTCCCAAGATCACAGGACTGATCAGAAATATTGCCAAGATTTCAAGCTCAAGCCTCAGTCTTGAAGACTCATTGTTCTCTACATGTATGGTATAACCTTGCATTCTTAAAACTTCATTTGATTTATAGGAATACTGCATCTCAGAATATTCAATATTCATCAGTGAATTTACCTGGTGTCATAAAGCAACAGAAAACCTTAAATCCGGAAAAACTCACAAAACTAAGTCATTTTTTACAAACGCCTAATCAATTTAATAAGCGTTTTTCAATAATCAAATGCATCTTTATTGATAATTACTTAGTTTTTTGGATATTTTTTGGGGGGATATTTTATGTTATTTATGGCAGTACATGTATACTTTCTTTCTTATTGGCCAAGTTTCAAATTTTATGTTCATTCTAAGACCTATTATCCCTTCAAGGATTCATAATGGTACATAATACTCAAGTCCAAAAGATGACTTGGTTGTTCAGGAATAAATAAAAGTTCTCAAGCTTCTGGTAGTCCAGAAGATTCATTGTTCTTCACTATGCTGTTGCATTCTAGGTAGAACCTCTCTTCTTGAAACCTGCATTGTATTTGCTTTGTGAATTCATATAAAAGCGCATAATACCCCAGTCATTAGCAATTTGGAAAATTTATATACATGTATGAACGTATATATCCAAAGCATCTATCATCATAAGAATCTGCCAATCATGTCAACAATTTGAGAGGAGATTATGACTATTTCTGGCACTGTCTTCTTACAAATGAACATATTGGGTCTTAAAAAAGAAACTTTTCTCAGTGGGTCTAGTTTCTAAGACTCTTTATATTTAATTGTAGACAAACTTTTTATTTTTAATTATACATTATTTATTCTATGTGTTAATTGTATTAAAACTTTGCTCTGTGAAGTTACATTACTTAACTTCAAACAAATAACCAGGGTCTTCTTTGAGAAACATTAAATACAGAAGACCGCCTTTCATGTTTATATTTCAAAGGTGTTTTATGGAATATTTCATTTAGTTACATGTGTATTTCATTTATTATAGTTTTTTATTTCTCCCAAGTGTACAACAAAAGATGGTAAAAAACGTTTATGTTTATCATTTGTTAAGTATTTACCCCATCTTGTTCTGCCTGACGTCATAATCAACTGACTGAAACCAATATAATTGAATTCTTAGACTTCAATAACTTCATCAGAAGTTTGTGAACACAGTTAGAATTTATAGCTTATGCTTACTCTTTTAGTCAAGATGCCGTATTGAAAACTTTACGATGTTCAGAATTTAGTCGTTGGTCTGGCCTAATAAAAGATAAGAGATACTAATACAAACTTGATTGATGCTGAGCAAAGTCTGGATCCCTTAACCACATGCTCAGTCCATGAAGATGATATAATACACAATAATACATAAGATGTACAGTTAGTTAGTAAATAAACAAGTAAAGGTTTATTAGATGGACAGATTATGTTTCAGTGATCCAGTACATGACCACAAGATGTACAAGTGGTTAAAGAAAGATAAATCAGTACATGTCCACAAGATGTACAAGTGGTTAAAGAAAGATAAATCAGTACATGACCACAAGATGTACAAGTGGTTAAAGAAAGATAAATCAGTACATGACCACCAGATGTACATGAGGTTCAAGATAGATAGATCAGTACATGACCACAAGATGTACAAGTGGTTAAAGAAAGATAAATCAGTACATGTCCACAAGATGTACAAGTGGTTAAAGAAAGATAAATCAGTACATGACCACAAGATGTACAAGTGGTTAAAGAAAGATAAATCAGTACATGACCACCAGATGTACATGAGGTTCAAGATAGATAGATCAGTACATGACCACAATATGAACAGTAAATAATAATCAGATGGTACAATATATGTACATGTACAGCATTTAATTTGTTGACACTATCATAAGCATGAGTGGTAGAAAAAAAACAAGAATAAGAACTTAGTTTCTGGGGGATCCTTTCTACCAGCTGGTCAAACCTCTTGGCATTTATATTTCGTAGATTATCCTTACCCAATTATAGACTGGTTGACTGTCATAAAGAGGAAATAAAAGTTATTCAAGGTGATCATTTTCAGCTAACATGTTAGTTGTTAATACACATTTATTGAATCCGTTCGCTAACAAATGATTCCAACTGATCCAGAAGCAATGTTTAATGTATTCAGATGGGTTATTGTTCCATGCTTTAAACAGAACAGTTCAATCTACATAAAAATTTTATGATAAAATAGCCCATATGGAGCAAAAGAGTAGGATGTAAAACTCCATTTCATTTCATTTTGAACTGAAGTTACTTTATCCATATTAAGCTATAATTGAACAAAGGAAGTTACATTTTACATATCTGGGATCTTGGCTATGCTTCTATATTGTGATATTTTTTTTATATCACTGTTTTGTTAGAAAATTACTGAAGTTTAGTTGTACATTCTGTTTTCTCATTGATTGAAAAAATATAACCAATTTGATTTATTTATATTAAGCTATAATCAAACAAGAAAGTTACATTTAACATATCTGGGATCTTGGCTATGCTTCTATATTGTAATATTTTTTTTTATATTGCTGTTTTGTTAGAAAATTACTGAAGTTTAGTTGTACATTGTATTTTCTTATTGATTGAAAAAATCAAACCCAATTTGATTTATTTTTAGCAGAAAATTGATTTTGCCATTAAGCGATTAGAGAATCTATTTTATCAGTGCTATATATGTTTTGGTATTGATGAATGTGATCTCTGTTGTTGCTTTTAAATTGCTTTCAGTTCAACTTATAGTTGTTGGTATTAAAATGTGATTCCCATCACTTGGTTGGGTTGTTTATTGATTTGTTTATGAGTCTGTCAAAAGAATAAGGGCAATTTACATGCATAAAAGACTTGAACTACATATATTTTGCAACTGATGCCCGAAAAATTAGTTACAGCTTTTGTGAAATGAAAATGAAATGAATGGAGTTTTACATCTACTTTTCCGAACCCCATGGGCTAATGAAGACGAGCAAAGGCATTCAGTGAGCTATGAGGGAACATCCGCATCAGCCTACTCTTTCTTCTATATCTGAGGCTGTCGAGGAATATTTAACATGCATAGCCTAAAGCGAAAGGGAATCAAATTATTCTTCCATCTGTATAACTACCGGTAGATGCTTTTGCCATGTCAGTCCCAAAGATTTGATCACTGACATGGGGAAACCGGGTTGAAAAATCTAAAGGCATTATCTTGGCATTTGCTACCTGCAGCTTCTTGGCAAATCCAGAACTAAATTGCTTCTCTTATCAAGATAATGATTGCTTGATCCTAAGAGGTTGCATCTGCTAAATCATTGCCACTTTTTGACTGATCAAATTTTGTTCTGTATCAATTTTGTGGTTGTCTCTTTAGCCAAATATTGTATTTGTCATCTATCTCATTGATTTTTTCATCTTTCTGGATTTTGACTTTTCAATCTATTGGCTGCATCAATTCAATGCTAAATTTTGATAAATTGATAAATACCTCCAATGGAATGAAAGTAATTGAAATGTCAACTTGTGGTAAAAGTATAGTTTAATTATGAGGATGGCAGAAAATAGGATAGAAATATGAATGCTATAAGTTTTGAACTGTTTGTGATGATTATCTAACATATTGATAGGAAATGGTTTTATAGCTCTATTGGGACTTGACAATTTTACTAATGATTCTCGTCTTACTACATCAATCATCCAGACGTAGTTTTTTCTCCCTTACAAATGACTTGCATCTATTACAGATTGGAAAATTGACGAGATTCTAGAGAGAAAAAAAGGTTTTATGGTAATTATGGATCTATAGTGTATCTGGTAAACACAGATTGGCAAACTCAAGTGATTTATGACAGATGCAAGTAGAATCGATTCTTTAAGGGCAAATAATTCTCTTCTTTTAATGTGTTTCTTGTTATTAATGGAAATATTAATGTTAAAATATTTGTAGTACACATTTTTTTTTACATCAAATGGTTTCTAGGGTGATACACAATACTAATTTTTTAGGAATAAAAGCTAAAATATAAATTAAAGAAGAATGCATAAAAGCTGCCTTTGCATCTGATGATATAAAAGGATACAAAAGAAAGAAAGAAACTACTATATTTTACAAGGATAACAACTTAGGTTCACAAGTCGACCGTGAAAGGGATCCAGTTGGTCCTTGGCCAAACCTCTTGGCATTGATCTTTCCTTGATTATCTGTAAAAATTTACAGCTGGGTGGACTGGAATTATGAGTGAAAATGACTAATACAAGGTCATTTGACTTTCTTTCTCCAGTCTGCACATCCGATATTTTTAATGTATCCAAGCAAAAGAACCAATGCTCTTAACTGCTGTGCTATAGAACCGCTTTTGCATCAAATTTTAATGAACATACTTTTTGGTGCATCTATTTTTACTCTGTTGAATTTCTTGATATTTAAAATGCATGTACGTGTCAAGGTCATCTGAATTCTTTTTTTAAATTCAATCCATAATGAAGACAGTATAAATGGGTGTGTGAAGAGATCTTGATAATTTAAAATTTATTTTGAATTTGATGAAAGTGTTGAAAGATCTGATGCTATCTAGATGAGAAATATGTAAGAGAACACACGTTTTATATATTTGCAGGAGGTTCTATACAATAATAGTTCACATGTTTATGTATGTCCTTATATTTACAAAGAGTCAAATTTAAAAAGAAGTTTTTTAATTTTGTATCTTGAAAGAAATACAGAAAAGAAACAACTAATATTTTACAAGGACAAGAACATGGGTTCGATCTTTCCTGGATTATACATACAGCTTGGTTGACTTAATGAGTAAAGATGACTTATTCAAGGTGATCAGACTTAAATACCACAATCAAGATCGGAAATCAGAGCCACCATATATATCTAATCCATTATCATTATTGCTCCTGTAAATCCAAGGCCATTTTGACCAGATTTGGATGTTGCAAGTGAAGCTATTTTTTTCCTTCCTTGAAGCAAGTAGAAACACCCAATCGAAACCTGAAACCTCAACTCAAAAAAATAAATGGAATTCAAAGAACAAATTGCTCAAGATGATGGTCTGTATGACACTGAGAAAGAAGACTTGGTATCTAACTTCATGTGGAGTTCTGAACACAGATCACTAATGATAAACTGATAACCTTTCACACTGCTGTCTGCAAATGAAATCGAAAGCAGACATCTTGTTTTGTGTGTGTTGTGAAATCTATATAGTGAAATATGAAAAATGATTATTACATGAATCTAATGCCAGGTCTAATTGTTGGAGTTTAGGGCTAGTCTCCAGACATCTGGAATTAGTTGAATGTTTTTCAAGATGGTTTGTTTATGCACATGTTATTTATTTACTTGTACCAAGTTAGGTAGTCTCCACACCCCCTTGATGCTTCGAAAAAAAATTCAACCTTGCAGACGTTTAGCATTATTGAAGCACTCAAGAGCCAAAAAAAACTATTGTGAATTTCCTATGAAATGTGACTTTCATGCAATTTTCTGCAAAAAATGTATGCATCCATACCAGAAGAATGTTTGTGAAGCTTTCTCTTTTACATTTTATCATTTTGTATCTATAGAACCCCAGCATCAGTGTGTTGAAATTGTCGCTGCACCCCATGATGATGCTTTTAAAGAAAAATTCATCAACACTAACTTGAAGTAATATTCATTTATTCATGTTATAAAAAAATCCCTCAAAAAACAGAAATAGAATTCAAAACCTTGTCAAATACAGAACAAATCTCTTTCATAAGTATCATTTGAAGAATTAAAACACGGACATATTTAGTTATAGGGTATGTGAACCTGTATGGTTCTCATTATCTCTAAAGGTTGTCCACTGTTGCCAGTTACCACAGGGGGTTCTGGAAGGGCTATCTTCATATGTTTATATTAAAACACAAGCAAGCCCCAGTATTCCCTGAAAATTAACTCCCCACTGGTGCAAAACATTGATAAAAAAATAAAGTGGAAGATTGGTACCCAGTTTCTGATAAACACATCAATTTGACGTGAAATCCAATACTTTTCTTAATCTTTTCCTTTTATCCTTTGTTTTGAAAACAAATATATTGCTCCACAGTAAGCTGGATCTTTTGAAGGATTTTCAGAAAGAAATTGAGATTTTCATGGATGGCAATGCAAAATAATTTTATTTTATTTTATATTCAATGGTTAAAAAAGGACATTTGATTATTTCAATACACAAACAATATTTTATTTTCCTGACTCAGGACATTGTAAAAACAACCTTGTTGTCATTCTACATTACTCAATATTCGGCATATTTATCAACTATATTAGGTGAAAATAAAATCTAACTATTACTACCGGTACTTACAACATCATATGCATTTGGATGATTATTTCTGGAAAAATTTCCAAAGATTATAATGAGTATAAAGCTCAACTGGCTCCTGGTAGCTCTTGATTATGAAGCTATCATTTAGTCGAACTCTTGTGGACGGTTCCTCTTGCTCACTTTTTGTTGTATAACAGATACCACTGATAACATAAAACTCAGAAAATTCATTTATTTGTAACATTTCCAGTAACTCATCTGGACGAAATATTTGATAATACTATGTTGATAAATAAATTCTTGTGATAGAATTATAAAGTAATTATAGGAGATGTCAAGGAAGTTTGAACTTCTTGTTTATTTTCACTTTTTCCACCCAAAATACAATAAAGGGTTGTTCTTTAAGATTCAACTTCCTTTATATGAAAAAAATAGAGTATATTCTTCTGTTCCTTATAATGTTAACAAGAAATATACTATATATTAAAGAGGCCCAGGCTTGATTTTTAGGGGTCGTTTTGGGCCTTTGTTACATTTAAACAGTCCTCAGAAATACTCAAGCTCTTAGAAAATCGCAAAATACCTTGAAATATACCTCAAACAAAAAATTTCACTTTTCATTTTTTTCCCGTGCTGTACGCGGCTGGTCTCCAGTCAGTCTGAAAATTGTGTGTCCTGTTTACAAAGTCTACAATTGAAAAATGCGTTGTAGTCTGTTTATATAGATGACCGCTATTGCACAACGGGAAGGATAACTCATTGATTATCAAGACAAACCGTTTTCCAATATGGCGGGACGTTCGTAATTTCTTAGGACATTATGATTTTTCAAACACGGATAATTATGGATACACATGGATTTGAAGGCTCAAATTTCAAAGGTAAGCTCTGTAGACTATTTCTGATTAGCTAACCAAAAGATTTCATGTGTTTGAGGCTGTCGGATGATTGTCCGAAGCAAATAAAGCCTGGGCTCCTTTAATGGTATTTGCTGTTTATGATGTCAGTATCTATAAATGGTATTAGCTGTTTACGATGTCAGTATCAATAAATGGTATTAGCTGTTAATGATGTCAATATTTATAAATTGTATTTGCTGTTTATGATGTCAGTATCTATAAATGGTATTAGCTATTAATGATGTTGATATTTATAAATGGTATTAGCTGTTTACAATGTCAGTATCTATAAATAGTATTAGCTGTTTATGATGTCAGTATTGCTAAATGATATTAATGGTTTATGATGTTAGTATCAATAAATGGTTATATCGGTTCATTATAGTACTATCTCTTAATGGTATTGGCAGTTTATGATGTCAGTATCTATAAATGTTATTAGCTTTTTATGATGCCAGTATCTATAAATGGTACATGTACAGCAACTTTATAACTTATCTTCGTCGCCGGCGACGGTCTGCAGTTCGTCGGCAAAATAAGCTCAGACGGTCGCCAGTTCGTCGCCAGTTCGTCGCCAGTTCGTCGGCAGTTCGTCGGCAGTTCGTCGGCGACGGTCTGCAGACGGTCGCCAGTTCGTCGCCAGTTCGTCGGCGACGGTCTGCAGACGGTCGCCAGTTCGTCGTCAAAATTTCTATAATCTTTGTGTACATCATGACGTCAAGACTTTGCTTGACAACAGACTAGTTTCTAAATATAGCTACATGTATTGTTAGTCTACAACGCAACTTTCTTTTTTTTCTACCAACAATGGTTCAGAAACTTTAAATATTACTTTTCATATTTTTCACAATTGCATTCTAATGATCGGTAACTAGTCTACGAAAGACATTTCCTTGGTCAGCCTGATTAACAAGGAACATTGCTTTACCTCACAATGTCATTCAAATCGACCTTAGCATTAATTATTGAGATTGTTTCAATTGTGAAAAAAATATACAATGAGAAATATTGTCAAACTGAGCTTGCTATTCGTTCTGATATTTTACCGTAGGTCAACTCATAAAAAGCGTTTCCGGATAAACGATGGTGAAATTCTAACCGGTTGCCCGTGAAATCCTAATATAGTTACTATTACACCTGACAAATTCCGATATCAGAACCTGAGACTGGATTCATTACAACGTTAGTAGTGATAATCCTTTCAATATGGTGCCCAAAGAACTTAAAAGTAGTGCTTGGATTGACGCTTTCAAACGAAACTAAGCCCAAATGTATCTTGGCACGCAGTTACGAAGAAGTAGGCGTGGTTTCTCAAAACGTCAATCCCGACATCGTTGTTTTACCATTGGATGATGAAAATAGAACAAAGCGTTTATTGGTTATAATTTATACTCATTCATATGCATGAGAATGAAATATACCGAAGTAGGTGGGTCTCATAGAGTTATTTATAATAATAGGCGGTGCCAGCAAAATGATGAATGTCTACCTATTAATATTATAATAGAGAAAAAAAAAGAAGAATAAATATTAATAATCCGTCAATGAGCGCAGTCGGAACTGGTTAAGCATCATTGCTATATTGACCGCTGTAGATTTAGGCTGGGTTGGGCGTCGTGATTTTAAATATATCCCCCGTGATAAGTTTGAATTTAAAATTATAAAAATAGAGCCGGTGGCCCGAGAATTAATTTATTATAAAGTCCGAGGTCGTAGGCCTAGTCCCGAAAAGCCATGGTAAAAGGGTTGTTACACTTTCTTTTCATCGAATTGAGAATCTGCTTGATATCCTAGTTTCTATGGTTAAATAATCTGTTATAGGCTTTACATTTCTACGTTCTTTGGTTGGACACGATCAAGACTGGGCCTACTAGGTCTATTTGAGGTTTTCTACAGGTACCTCTTACAACAGTAGCCTTTTTTGTAACCATAAACGGCCTGATTACCGGGAACAAAGTAATGCACCCTCAGACCTTATTGATCACCAAAATAAAGTATTTTATTGTTTCAAAAAATTACTGTAGACCAAGCTTACATCCCAAGTGCCCCAACACGCATTCCGTGGAGGGTTGAAGTATAGGCTCCACCCATTGTTCTCCTCTTGTCACTCTCAGTCTCATAGGCCAGCTATCGTTGTTTAATCTTTTGACGAAAAAAATAGATTGATGAAGCCTTTATTGGGCACATTCTGCATATCAACTCAAAACTAAGGTTTTTTCCATGCATGTGTACATAATAAAAATTCTGATGACATGTATTTCAAAATAATAGGCTTAGCCTAGTAGTAGTGGCGCAGGCCTAGCGCATTGTTAATTTCGCTCATGAAAGAATTATGATTCTTGGCGTCAAAAGATGAAGATTTGGATCGTGACGTGATGGTCATTAAATTATGACATCAGCTCTTCTTGACAACGGAAAGCGATGGATTTTCTTTCTGGAAGTGGCGACGAACTGGCGACGAAGTGGCGACGAACTGGCGACCGTCTGCAGACGAACTGGCGACCGTCTGCAGACGAACTGGCGACGAACTGGCGACCGTCGCCAGTCCGTCTGCAGACGGTCGCCAGTTCGTCGGCAAATGTTCTGCCGACCATCTGCAGATGATCTGCAGATAAAGATAAGTTATAAAGTTGCTGTACTATAAATGGTACATGTATGAAGGTTTATGATGTCAGTATCATTAAACTGTGTTATGGTTTATGATGCCAATTATGATATTATCAGTTTGTGGTGTCTGTATAGCTAAATAAAGCAGTGTTTGCCATAGTGCACTCATATAAAGTTTAATTTTATGAACCATGTACTACAGACTGAAAATTAGATGAAAAAAAAATTAATGCTCTGAGTGTACTTGATACACATAAAAAGTTGAGAATTCTTCAATCCCTTTAAGGCTGCTTTGATTATATAATTGCCTGGTATATTTGCCTCTTGACATGTAACCATATAACCAAAACATAGTAAAAACTAAAAAAAATGGGTCACATTTCATAGTGAGCATTATGTTAATGGAATTTCCTTTGCCAGGTGTGAACTATTTTTTCTGACATTCTACAATATTTACAGTATTTTCCTAATTCTCTGTCAAAAGGAGAACTGGTATTATATGAATGTTACATTTCTACATCCTAAGTTCTTTAAGACAAGACTTGAATGTTTCCACCTTTCTAGGGGATAGTCTTCACCTTTAGTAGCCATATCAGATAGCTTACAATGATCTTTCTGGCAATGCCATTTGGTCAGCTGAAGACTAGTGAGGGTCAAAGGTACATGAGTAAGATCAACCCAGCCTTAAGGATCCATTAGGGTAATATTTTGAGGATTTTCAAAAACTTGCATATGCATGAAAGCAAAATTCTGAATTTGCATACTGGTTTTTACTTTTTGTTATATACTGTTACTTTCAGAGAAAATAAAAGTGATAATGCAAAATTTGTAAAAAACAATTATATATTATTTAATGTAGAAGAAATGTGAATTGAAATTAGCACCCTAAAAAGTAATTGAATTATGAATATGAAAATCTTTCTGTTCTTCATTTGGATTTTTAGTTTGGCTTCAGAACAAACAGTTTTGAAGTGAATCAAAGCGAATCAGTTTTGTAACAATGTGCTATATTTTGAGATCACAAAGCCAATCATTATTTTCATTAGTTTTCTTAGAATTCCAGCTAGAGAACAGAACACTCTGTTCACATTCTCTGTATTATCATAAGATCTATATAGTACTAACATAAACTAGGTTTCTGCTCTGGGCTAAGACTAGTTTGCAGTCTTTTTATCATGCCTTGACCAGTCCATTGGCATTCATTAGAGTTTATTTAAGTGCCTATGTAAACCTTATATACCCCTAAACACCTGAAGGCATGCCTTTTCTTCCTCCTTCAATGGCTGACAAAGAATTCTGAGTATTTTGTCTGTCTGGCATCAGACAGTACAAAAAAATGGCTGAATTAATACTATATAGGAGTGATTAATTAACTGCATGTTTTCACTATTGATTTTAGTGAAGAGAATATGACAGATTTCTGAAGTTGATAGCTTGTATGTAAAAGATGTGGGTACTGAAATGTAATCATGCTGTTCTGAAACAATTCCTCTCATTGCACACTGCATGGTTTTGCGTTCAGCTAAATCTGGATTCAATTTCAATAATTTTGTGGATTTTTTTTTATTGCAGCTATTTTCATTTTAATGCCCTTGACAGATAATGAACATGATTCTGTATTTAAGGGGTACCAAATAGCGGGTACAAATCTGAAAAGAACTTCTCAAAACAATAACCGGTAGGCATGTGAGGACCACCTGTTCTGGCCTCTGACCAACTAACCATCTAATGGAATGACATCAATTTATAGTTAGATAAACAAAGAATAAATATTGTTGATTTTTCAATAAATACTTATCTTGACCTAATATTAGTCAATTGGCTGACATTTTCATAAGAATGTAGCTAGAATGGTGTAGATACATAAATACAAGGGGCATTGAGTAATGTGAACATCTCCAAACCATTTACTTGATAGAAAATCACCACATTGCTTTCATCTTGATAAAATAAGCTGCCTTTGTTTTCTATTCTGGCTGGTAATTTGATTTTGATGTACTAGGACCTCTGGTATCTCTAGCTCTCCTGTTCTATCAAGAAGCAAATCATACACTTTCATTATCTTCTCATGTCTCTGTGGATTACTTTACCTTCTATCCAAATCTACCTTCAAAGATTGAATAGTTAATGTAATATTTGCTTATGTTAGAGATACAAGTAAAAAGACTATAGTGAGTATCATATGTAACTATTGGTAACAACTTGTGTTAAAAGCAAGTAATATCTAATGTGTTTAGATCATGTATCTTGTACCATGAAGATAAGAAAATGTTGGAAGCGTTAAGATTGTCAAGTGTTACATGTGTTACCAATCAAGGATGACTAGGTTTCTTGTAGAGGTGTACCTATATCTCAAGTACCAACTTCTCTACACTTGCTAATTTACACTGGCTAGGAATTCTCATAAATAACTTGTTCCTTTAGATGATGATTTCTTTTTATCTGAACCCATTTCTCATTACTAAAATTATCCATTCCTAAAAAGAGAATTGAAGGGATGAATTTTGTGTACCAGTAATTCATGGAGGCAATTGATCACAGAACTGTTTCAATACAGGTCCTCCTCAAGGAAGTGGTCTCAGAAAGGTTCTTAGTCAGAATTAACCTTCGCCTTTATCCTCAGAATTTCATCATTGTTCGGTGCAATCTTTGTGACTACCAAGACTAATTCTTACTTCTTTAAAAAAGAGTTCTGTGCAGAGAATGGTCTCCATTTACTTTGAACCTTTGAAGAAAATATGCCTTTTGTTAGTGTGGCTAATTATTTGTTCATAATTTATGCAAAAGATTGTCTTATTTTGATTGAATTATTTGTCTGATACATGGAATCAATATATTTTGTATATTTCAGTATTGTCTTGTTCACAACAACCTTATATTTCATCATTCTGTATAGTATAAATTTTTTGCATAAGAAATTATGGAATCAGTTTCTAGAATAAAGATAAATCATTTATATTTTAGTGATAGACTATCATGACAACAACATTGGAACCATCTATGTCAAGCTCTTTGAGAAAGTAGCCACCAATATAACAGCATTCCTATTTGGCCAAAAAGTCAGATTAAAGCTAGCTTTTCTGTGTTTCCACTTGTTAAATTGCCGAAAATCTTTCTTTTTGCTTTAGCAATTTATCAGGGTCAAAATGAAAGCTAGCTTTAAAAGAAGGCACAATATAGGTAGTCTTGTACATCGCGAGCTGTCAATAATGTGACACTTTTTTAATTGAGACTTAAGTGGCTCAGCAATAAAGCTGGCCTGGCTTTTAAAGCTAGCTTTCCTTCACGATTCAAAGTGGAAATGAGGTTTATGTCTCATGAAATTTTGGAAAATGTCAGCTGAAGACAATAGTTAGGTTGATATATTCCTACAATCTATGTTAACATGTTGAAGTTGAGACAGTGTTGACATTTGAACAAGACCTGTTGTTGTAAACCATGCTATAATATATTGTAATATGTTAAAATAATGTTAATTAGATTAGTATAACCTTTAAACACCAAACCACCTCTAATCAGATCACAGCTGAAAAATTATGAGACAGCTAGTTCAAGAGTCAGCCATGATGCAATTTCCGTGTAAACAGTTAATAGCACCATTATAGCAACAAGATGGCTGCCTTTAATTAACCTACTTGCGCCTCTACCAGAACTTCACAGATCATCTGAGGACATTAGCCAATACATCATTGTGCAGACACAATTTTGGCCGCCTGCTGCATGCAACCTTTAACCCTGACAACATGTCTGAATCAAAATGGTCAATTAATCATTGTCACACTGATCAAATTAGTTGACTGAAATTCTGACATGTAAAAGATTTTTCCCAAAGGATGAAGTAGTTTAAAAAGAAGAACTTCTCAAAGAGATTATTTCTATCAAAATGTTGATCATTTCCAAAATCTTTATTAATGGCGGTGTGATGATATAAATAAGGCCTACTGTATTTTAGTTGCCAAAATCTGACACACACTTATCACTTTGAATTGATTGATGACAAAAAAAGAGATAATGTGACAACAAGTGATTGAGAATGGGCAAAAATTCCAAAACTTAAGGACCATTTATATATTGATCCTGTTGAGCCACATGAGTTTTCTCTGTATTTTTTACCACTGATATATATTGTACCTTCTGCTCAGATTTTTCATATAAGTTGTCCATATTGAGTAAAGGTATTTGAATTCTGGAGCCTGTTTCACAAAACAATCAAGATTTTAAGAAATACAGTAACCTGATTGGTTAATAAAAACTCAATTTTAGTGATTGACCAATCTGATCATTGGAACACTAAAATCATCCTAAGTTAAGTTTTTGTGAAACAGGCTCCAGACTGAATTAAAGCAGAGAAATTTATTACAGATCTGGTGGTGGAAAATGATTTAGTAGACACTTTTCAGACAAACAAAATTTCTTATCCACTTCATAATAATGTAGGTTAGCTTTGTCTACATATATTCATTTCCTCATTTATTGATCAATTTGACCCCTTAACCCTCAAATATCCCATATATTTGGCTTGACTCTTAGTTTGACATTTGGCATCATGTCAGTTGTCTTTGGAGAATGAAATGCTATATCTCTTATTGCTCCTCAAATTTGATATATTGAATTAGGTTACTATTATATCATTTCTTTGATGATCCTACTGATGGATGGTTAGCCTTTTCAAACGGTTGTTTTGTCTAGATACATTCTGTGCCTAGCACCATAATTAATAATGTATGTCTATATATCATCAAGTGTGAAGTTTGAACAATTTTGTGGGTACAGGCCATTTCTTGTCAGTACAGGCCATTTCTTTTCAACTGACTGTGATGAACAAGTCTTTCTACTGCTTGAAAAAAGATGCTTGAAGCTGTAATGGGTAGGCCTACTCATGTAGTATTAGTTTGATAATGCCATTAGTTTGCAAAATAGAAAAATTTCATTTTTGATGCAGATCAGTTTGTGTAAAATATGTACTCCAATGGCAGGAACTTTCTGTTTCTCATGAATATTTATATGTGTAAAACTCAGGCATGGACTTAGACTGCCAAGGATTTTTTGTTAAAAAAGTAGAATTTTATTCTCATGTAGCCATACATAGGTCTAAAACTTGTACATGATCTCTGACCATAAACAAAGACTTACTATATTTGGTGAATGATTGACACTTGATGAAAGGAAAAGTAAAGTATAGAAAAGCAGGTGTGGCTGCTGATAATCAAAAGTTTTTATTAGTTCAAGAATAGTACATACAAAAAACGACTCTGAATTAGTACCTTAATCCTTGATTCTATATAATTTAATATAATAAATTCTCATCTTGCCTACTAATAAAACACTATAGTACTATAGGGGGTTATGACCTGTTATATGAATAGTATTAATATATCAGATACCATTTACATTGTCCATATCAATTAGGTCCTGCTTGACCACTCATTATTATTGACACAAGATAATATTTTTCCATTTGTGGAACTAATGACCAGTACTTGGGCAAATAGATACTGGACATACTAATGTGGATTGACCATTGTGTGGTCATTTTCATACTCTGTCATCAATTTTTACTAACCTATTTGTGCTCTCTTGGGTATCAGTTGATGATATAGTATTATACAGAACTGCTGTGTGAAACAAATTTTAGGGTTTCAGATTCGTCTAGTTATAATCTCAAGAAACATCTGAAAATATTCTGAAAAATAATCGAATTAGTTCCTTGAAGAAATAGTTGTAATAAGGCATTGAGGTTCAGAATATAGTCTTCATTTTTTTTAAGTTGTTATCCCAGAGACAAGTCAATTTTTTATGCCAAACGGAGAGATTTATTTGTTATTTTGAACACTAAGTGTAGATAATAAAAATTTAAGTCTTGTGCTGAAGTAATGAGTCTTTCAGGGTATTGACATTGACATTTTGGGAATTCACGTGGTAAAGTACCATACAGCTGTTAGTGTAGAATTGGCATGTCTCTTATCAAAATGGTTCTTCAGAATTGATTTAAAAAACAAAAGGGAAATTAATTTATGTATTTTGCTATATTTGTTAATGGAGAATAAAAAAACCTTCCACCTGTATTTTGTCTTGAACTCCCAGTAGCCTTGATCTGTTGTAGTTTTATAGCAATTAGAAATATATACATCAGTAAAACACCACTTATTGTCAGTTTCACTTCTGCTGAAATTATCCAGCTGCTAAGGTTACCTACAAACCATTAGCTGATATTCAACATTCTTTTTTTCTGTTTATGTACACATTGGTTGGTTCCACTGACACTGACAAAATTCTAGAAATATTAATTCGATTTAGATTTTAGATGACATTTTTTGTGGAGTTTTATGAACCATGGAAGGAAAATGAGATGTTCAGAAAAAAGGCTTGGAGTGTTTATTCAAGACAAAGAGCTCTTCTTAATATGAAACCTGAAATATGATGTACCATATTAGTAAGAAAGGAGATGCATGTTTAGGCTTTGGGCTATCTGATGGTTTTAACTAACTAATGCAACTATGTAAATCCTATCCTGAAATATCAATTGAGATCTTTGGCTACCGTGTTTGATATAAAGTGACCAACTGATAGAATATGACAAACTGGATCTGTTACAAGGATAGTTTCCAATTTGTGTGAGATCTTAGATTTTCTGTACGCAAAATTTCATTTCATGAACAATTTTGCCATAGTATGACACATCTGATAGTAAAATTCCACAAATTTACGACTAATTCTAATTCAAAAGATCTTTTTGGGAGGACTGGACTCTGGAGTGTATGATGAACTGTGTGGTTTTTGACAGTTAAAGACTGGATGTACCTGTGATTTTAACTACATGATGAACTGTGTGGTTTTTGACAGTTAAAGACTGGATGTACCTGTGTAAACTGTATAATAATCAGTGTGGTTTTTGACAGTTGAAATTTGTATCATAATCTATTAAAATAATGACAGGAACATTATGATTTAGGTATTTTAAGCAGGATTATATTGTTAATACTGTAATAATAGACAGATAATTTGTTTGGAGGAAAAAGTTGCTCATATTTAATCTGCTGACACTAGGAAAACAGGATATGGTCTTTAAATCATTGCCTCTGTTTACTTATACCATATTTCTCTTGATATAAATGATTATAATGATGATTTAAAGGTCTGGTTAGGGTTGTCAAAATTCTCTGCTGTTCACATATAACTGTGGTTATATAAATTAGAGAATATTTGAAGAAAAGCTTTAAAGAAATGGGGTCACAGACTCCATAAAACAATATAAGAAGAAAGTTGAATTTTAACTGAATTTTCAAATTTGGTGTTTTAAAATTAGAATTATTTAAGCAAAATGAAAGCGTATAAGAGCTTAAAATAAATTTACCATATTATCAGTTAAAAAATTTGCAACTCAGAATCAAACAATTATATGTTTAAGATTGATTTTTTATTTTAAACTTGGACTTTTCTTCATTTCGATTTGTAACATTTTAAATCTTGTTCTCAAACTTGAATATATTTTTTTCTTGACAAATAAAACTTATCCTTTAATATTGGAATTTATTGATATGTTAGCATGTTTCTCTTTAGTTTTGAATTATCAAGATTTAACTTCCTATCATTTTACATTAAATAAATAAAATTAACATTCCCAGTTCCAGCTTGCTGACAGTTTTTGCCATTTCATACCTGATTCGATCTTGGTAATCATTTCATATTTTCAGCAAATTATCCAAATCAAAGAGTTGCCAAAATTTGATAGACTCTAATTGAGGGATAGGTTGATTTCATCCTGAACTTGATTCTGGTAATAAAACAAAATGATCTGATTTTAATAAGTTGTATTCTTTACCTTGTGTAACTTAAGAAATAGATCGTAAGATTTCAGTAAAAATAATGTTTTATTAAAGCACACCTTATTTTAATCTTCAAAATAAGAGACTGCTGTATCACCCATGTAATATTACCATAACTTTATTTGTAACCTTTCACACTATTTCTAGTCAAAGGCAATACATAAATAGGATTGTAATTAGATATAAATTGACAGAATCAAGAACAAATTGATGACAATAATAATGGTTAAATACAGTGGATGGATTACAATGCAAATTGACAAGATAAAATTCCAAGTGATGCCATATAACAGTTAAGTCATACCTCTTAACAAATACATTTCTGTACATGATGTTCCATGTTAATTTACATGAAATATCAAACTAAATTTTTATGGTTATTTTATGTGATCTCTACCTCTAAATGTCGCTAAAGGGTTACGATATTCAGTTGGATTATAATTATTTATTAAGTAAATAGATAAATTTCAATACATTAATTTGCCTTAAGCACTATAATTTGGTCTTTTTGACAGTTTCATTAAGGAATGATTAACCAAACAATCATCCTAATAAATACACTTTGACATACTTTGTCAGTATATTACAAGATTCCTGAATTAAAATAACAGTTCATTTTAGAACAGCCAATAGAATAGAGTTGCTTAAAGAGGCCGCAGGGGTTAGAAAGTTTCAAATTTATTTTTGTAGGTATATATTCAATGACCAGTTTAGAACCACCTTACAAATCTTTGAGTATTTGCAGCCCTTGACTATTAATTTATCGGTTTAGTTGATGTATCTTACTCGACAACCACTTTACTTGGCAACCACCTTGCCTTGCCTAACTGTCATCAAAGTTCTTTCAGAAATGTGCCATTCTTCAAACATAAACTGAACTTCCATCAGACAGAGTATGAATTATAGATGTTGATGTGACAGTAGATACATATTATGTATTCCAGACTAAATTTGAAAGATGAAAGGTTCATATAGATAGAGAAATGTATTAAGAAGATCTAGCAATGTTGATTCTATACATATTTATATAATGAAGACCAATAAGGTTGAGGCTGGAGACAGGTAATTAGTAGATGGGTTATGATAGGTAGAATCTATTTCTATAGATTTCACCCATGCTCAATTAGTCAGTTAGTCTGACAGATGTGACTGATAGTAAATACTCTGTCTGTCTGATTGAGGGAAATTGAATACTATGGTTTCTTCTTATTATAAGTATATAAGAGAGCCTTGGCTCTGTGAGTTAGAAGCTGGGTCCAAGGTTCAATCCTGGTAAAGGTTAAGAAAAATGAAGGTCAGATGGACTGACATGGAAAAGCTTAGGAGTCTTTCAGATAGGACAAAATATCAAGGCCATGTGTTCTACAGGCTGTGCATGTTTAAAATCCCTTGACAGGTTAATATCCCTGTCATTTCAGGGCATTGTCTGTCTTCATTTGCTTTTTAGGTGTAAAACTCCTTTCATTTTGTATATTTCTTATTAAAGTGTGTTATGGTACCACACTTTCAGAAAATATCAATGATTAAATTACTTGAAGCTGTTTTGAATAAATTTATAAAACAGTGTTCGTAATGCTCTTATGAAAAGGTAGTGTAGAAATAGTGATACAGAATTAACCAGTATATTAGACAAGACTATCAAATAATCCAGTTTCAGGGGTTACCATTGAGTTTGTTCAGTAGAATTTTTGGTTTGTGAGTCTATGATCAACACTCATATGTAAGTAACAGTAAACCATACATGCAAAAAGTTTGGTTAAAAATAATTTTTTTCAACCACATTTTAGTAAACCCCTATACTTACTGAACTTGCAGTCTGAATGTATATTTGTGTATATTTGGAGGTTTACACATTATGTAATTGTACTGGATAACATTTCTATATGATATCCTAATAAAACAGCTGTATTTATATTACAATTTTAACATCAAATATACACAACACACAAGTAGCTGTTACATTCATACATGTTTTCATTTCAAAGTGCATTGTACTTCTGCCATCAAAACTTGGTAATATTTGAAAGACTTAGTATATTGTAACATTACTAATGTTGAAGTCCTTATACTGATGGATATTGTTAATTTAGCAAATTTAAAATAAGTTATTTGAATAAGTGGGACAGTTCCAAACCTGAATTAGTTTTATTCCCCATTCAGTATGTACCTGGAGTATATTGACTTTTTAATTTTTATATTATTCCACTGACTAATTAGCTGACTAGTGCACAGATCAAGAAATCCAGTTTTAATTTCTGCATTTATAAAGATCTGGCTCCTGTACAGATATTTTATGAGCTATTTCAGCAGAAGGTAACAGTTTTTTTTTATGTGCAGAAGCGTGCATCAATGAAGATAATATATATTTCTATTCTGGACTATAAAATATCATTACTGTTTGATATATATGTATAATGTACTGAGAGTTTATTGGCTTACTGATTTTTAAGTTCTATATAAATCACAGACTAACTTTCACTCTATCTGTTTTCTTGATAATAAACCTTGCCAAAATGTAGATTTTAATGGACAAATTACTGGTATCTAACTAGATTAGGTAGTGAACTTTAAACACATATAGTGACTTGTATGTTTTCACAACTGATTTAGAAAAGTTATATACTTGTTCCTGTCTAGTCTACAAATAGTGGGTGGTGGTAGAATTCAGTTAGTCAATTACTTACTAAGCATTACTTGTTATTAAGCATAGACCGAAAATGTAGTCAATTACTTATTATAAAGCATATACTAAAATTTAGTCAATTACTTATTAAGCATATACTGAATTTGTAGTCAATTACTTATTAAGCATATATACTAGATATGTAGTCAATTACTTATTAAGCATATACTAAAAAATGTAGTTAATTACTTATAAAGCACATACTTAAAATGTAGTCAATTACTTATTTTTTATATACTAAAAATGCTGTAACTCCATGACCAAGGCAACTGTTTAATCTGCTTTTTATTGGGTTTGTTGACTCTGCTCTCATTGAAGATATTTGTAGTTGTTTAATCATATATTTATAATGAATAAAAATGTTGATAGCATGGGCGGTTAACAGAATGACATATATCTCTTTACATCCGTATACATGTATATTGCTTAAGAATATGCCAATTTTACATTTGAAATTGCTAAGGTTATTATAGAAATGAGATTGAGCATTTAAAATAATTTTACAGTTCTGACGTATTATGGCCGAAGCCACAGAACTGACATGATTCTCATTAAAATAAATGTATTTATCATGTCTAGATAAGTCTGTAGACATTCTTCCAAAATTTGATTGAAAAATATTACAGACGTAAAGTGGCAGAGGGTGTCTGGATGTTACAGTAAGACTTTCATTTGTGAGATGGGTTTACCGTGTTGAAGTTAATTCCATTAATGAGAATTGGTGTACATGTTAAGAATGGTCAAACAGTATAGGAAGGGTTAAAAGTTTGGATTGCTGTTCCAAGATTTACTGTCATTAGTTGTTTATCATACAGGTCTGAGGGGCTTTGATGGAGTTTGCTGCAGTCTGGATGTCAAAAACCCCCAGATAGTTAGTGTTGAGTATAAGATTTGAACAAAATTTAGAAGCCAGGAGTGGAAATAACAAAACACTAATGCAATATTATGGTATAACTCACTTTAATAACAAAGCCCATAACATTTTAACACGCATTTGTAAATTGTATTATTATTTTCCTGGGTATTGCAAGAAGTTTGAATCATGTGCAATCAATGGAAAAAATGTTTGCAGGATGTTTATTTACTTCATTAAGATAACGTTATCAGATACACTGGTTTATAATTAGTTTTAATTCATATACGCCTTAGTCAGCATGATACAAGTTCATGATGAATTTAGTGGTTCATGTTGGTTGAAGATTATGGCAGTGTCTAATCTGTTGTTAATTCATTTCTGTTGTGCTATGTTTGTGTCTATTCAATTCACAACTATATTTTACAAGGATAACTTAGATTCACAAGTCTATTGTGACAGGGATCCTTTCTACCAGCTGGTCCTTGGCTAAACCACTTGGTATTAATCTTTCCCGGATTATCCATACCAATTTACAGCTGAGTGGATTGGAAGTGTGATTGAAGATGACTTATTCAAGGTCACCGGACTTTCACACTCTGGTCGAGATTAGAAAAAAAGAAAATGGCTATACTTCTTTGGTAGCAAATTGGCTTTTAGTTTACTTTTGGAAGTTCACCAGCATAATTTTGAAAACAAATGGTTGTGGTGGGTTCTTATCTCAGTTGGCATGTGAAAATTTGGTGACCTTTAATAATTCTTTCCTTACTATTCTAGTCAAGCTAACTGTAATGGGTAAGGATAATCTAAGAAGTATCAAGGACAAGGTCCAACTAGATTGCCATAAAAAGTGGTTTCTGTAATGTCCTTGTTGCTGATGTTAAACAACTTTGCTGGGATGATCATTTTGCAGCTCCAGAATGTCATAAGCAACTTTATGTTACCTCTGGGAATTACTTTACATATTAAACTGTAGTTGCACATTAGTTAACAAGTCCATGAACTTATTCTGTACTGTGATGAATGATAAATAAGTCAAGATAACCAAAGATAAACAGTTATATTGTTATTATATTATTATTACACAGACGCTATTGTTGACTATATGACTAGTATGATAAAAAAAATACCATAACATGACTAATATAATCATTATAAAATGTGTTTACAAACATCTGGCAACTTTGGTTTTGTCATCTGTGTGTCTTGTCATGTCTGCTGAATACAGTTTTGCACAAGATTTCTTCTATTGAAGATGCTGTCAAAAGAAAAGACTTGATGATGTAGCAATTATATAACTATGACATCTGCTATTGGTTTATAAAGGAAATGAAATGAATGGAGTTTTATGTTCTACTATTCTGCACCTTATGAGCTAATGAAGACGGGCAAGGCCATTTAGTGTGCTATGAAGGAAATTTTGCCAGGACAGAGGCATTAGCCTGCTCCTCCCACTGAGCCACCACAGCTCCCTGCCATTGGTTTATAAATTAGTCATCATATCATGTGGTGTGATAAAGTGTTAACATGATGTCAATTTTGTGTTTAAAGGGTTACTACTTTAAATGCATACAATATGTTGTTCAGAATATGGTGTCTGTGGCATTTCTATACACATATTGGAATGTCATTTACAAATAAAACTTTAAGAAACTTAATTACAAACAATCCAACTGGCAAAACATAACCCAAAATTGAAAACAGTATATTGGCAATACATTGGTAGAAGCTTAAATTTTTAAACATGACTAAAGGTAATATGCAAAGCAAGGCAAAAGTCTTGTCCAACAGGCGTCACTGCCGTCTTAGCTCATCTGAAACAGTTTTCTCGTTTTCTTTTGCATTGTAAATCTTAATTGCAGATCATTGCATCAGGCTTTGTACAAGTCAATAAGCACCATCGTGATAGGCTATCCTAATGAATAATAGGAAATCTGTACTCAGTGTTTGATCTGTTTAGGAAGGAAGGCTGGTTATATTGGTTGAATATTATTATATTACATATCCTATGAAAATATCATTAATAATAGTCGACATTCGGGTCAAGACTACTGTTATATTCTAGCCACATTTCCTTTGTATTTGTTTGGTAACAGGAAAGACAATTATTCTAAGTATCATTATCAAACACGAGCACAATTTGAAACCATTGTGTTTTCAATGACTTTTAAAAAATTAAAATAAATTCTTCTTTTGATATGAAGATATTTTGTCAATTTCTTTCGTGTGGCGTTTCCTTTTTAACACTTTAAACAGTGACCAAGCACTCCCAGTTCAAGTGGATGTGTTTCCAAAATTAGTTTTTTCAAAACGATTCCGATCTGATAACATGATGACCTTTTAGAAACTTAGATTAGGGAACTTGAATATTATGATTGTAACAATTTCTAAGGCAGACAGGCTCTTGAACTTGAAGTGACATTATAGAGCACTTGGCCATCATTTCAAGTTGGTCCTTTTGGACTAGGTCAATAAAGTATGAAATTATTAGTAGTCAGTGTTGTTGCTAACTTCTTGTTATGTTAACGACCTTAATATAGAGAATAAATTGGGGTATATCCAAAAGTAGTAGGTCTTGTTGATTAAGTTTATAAGAGACAAAAAATTTGGATATATCTGAAGGTATTACGTCTTGTTGATTAAGTCTATAAGACAGAATAATTGGTGTATATCTGAAAGTTGTACGTCTTATTGATAAGGTCTATAAGAAAGAATAAATTGGGGTATCTGAAAATTGTACGTCTTATTGATAAGGTCTATAAGAAAGAATAAATTGGGGTATCTGAAAATTGTACGTCTTATTGATTAGGTCTATAAGACAGAATAAATTGGGGTATATCTGAAAGTAGTAGGTCTTGTTGTTTAAGTCTATAAGAAAGAATAAATTGGGGTATCTGAAAATTGTACGTCTTATTGATTAGGTCTATAAGAGCAAATATTATGATGTTACTGTTTAATACTTTTTGATTTATTATTTCTTCAACAGTTCTTTAAAATAACTTTCAAACATGGACAATTTATTGGTCATAACCCGGAGGTCACTTGGTGATTCTGATTGAATAATTTTGGATACATATGATTGACAAAAGAAAATCATGAATCTTTCAATTAAAAAAAAATGAGAGTGGCTGTAATTCTCATGACCTATTTCTCTTGTTAATGTTAATGAGTTATGCTTCTTATCTGTCAATCTTGATTGAGATTATCTACAAATTTGAAGAAACATGAAAGAAATTGAGTACAGCTTTGTTGGTGGTCTGCCAAAGAACCAGTGGTCAGCTGGTCTAGGTTATCAATTAATTAACTTGTGGCTAAGAATAACTTCCTCTTATCTTCTTAATTTATACTTTGATGGTTATTTGGAGACCCAAAAAACTGTTGAATGAAGGCGAGACTATTGTACAGTAGACCTAAGCAAAAGGAGATGGTCACCTTAAACCATATTTCTTTTATCCAAACCAATTTAGAATTAGATTAAGAAGTACAACTTTACTATTCAAGCATTATCTTGTATTTGATTCATCTTCTAGGTAGGGTAGGTGGATTGATTAGCAAATTTGATTATTTTTTAGAATGCATATAAGACATTATGATCTTGTTTGTACATGTTACTGTTTTCAGAACTGAACAGTTCCTTTTCTGTTAAATATTTAAGAATGTTCTCATAGAATTAACTGGGAAATTTTACAATTTGAAAGAGGATCCTGTTTATTTAATTGAAATATCTGAAGATTTCACATTTTTAATTGTGAAAAATGTCAGTCACAATTTCACTGATGTGTACTCTAGAGTGTAATTTAAAACAGATTTGAAAATGGAGATGTTATTGTTTCAGTAATTGTTATAATTGGGTGGAATATCTAAAAACATCTAAACTAACTGTAAAATATCTGAAATTTCACCATTCTTGAGATTGTCAGGAATTGGGTTGTCTCTAGATTCTAATTATTCCTGTCGTCACATTGTGTTCCACAGTGTCAATTTCTTGATTAGTTTGCAGAATTGAGATTATTTATTTATATGGAAAGATTGTTTTTTTTTTTGACAAAGTTGTAAAGTTCTTTAAATGAAAAGAAGCTGGGATTTAGGGTAATCTAAGATACTTTTGTGGTTTGTATCCTAGCAAATTATAGAGAGCTTAGGGACCCAAAAACTCAATTAGAAATATATTTTAAATATTGCCATTATTACTGTAAATTGATCATTGCAACTAATTGACTTCATATATCTGTTTTAATGAAATTAGATGATATAATTCAAGCATTTCAAATCTGCATGCTTCAGACTGTGCATGTTCAAGATCCTCAACAGCTGGAAAACATAAAAAAAGGTGGCTAATGCTGCTGTTTTTAGCAAAATTAACTATTTTCACACTGCATGGCTCTGACCATGCAGAAAAGTAGCGAGACAAAATCTCCATTAATTCTATTCCATTCAAATTATATTTTAAGTAAGTTTAAGAAAACATTATATGTACTGTAACTTTTAAAATCTGAAACGCCACATGCACGTCCAAAACTATCGCACAATAATAACTGCACAGATTTGAACAAAAGTTGTTTCAAAAACTGTAAACATATTGTTTAAAGAATGGAAATGAATCATCTGTAATATTTTCAGATCATTTGTTATAAATGAAATCAAATTGGAATCAAATATCAACAGCCTGTGTCAATAAATAGTCACAGTTTAGGAAGATGAATGTTTGCCTTTTTGTTTGTTGTCTGGAATGGTCTTGATTAGTTAAAAAATTAATCTCATCCTTCTTCATCATGAAGGAAATCTTTGACTTCCACTATTTTTATTTTACTGTCATTATCTGGTTGGTTTTATAAAAAGTATTCTATTAATTTATAAAGTATTTTATTAATTTTAAAAAGTGTTCTATTAATTTATAAGGTATTTTATTAATTTTATTTATTAATTTTATAAAGTATTTATTAATTTTGTAGAGTACTTTATTATTTTATAAAGTACCGGTATTTTATTAATTTTATAGAGTATTTTATTTATTTTATGAACTATTAATTTTATAAAGCATTCTATTAATTTTATATAAAGTATTTTATTAATTTTATTAATTTTATAAAGTATTCTATTAATTTTATAAAGTATTTTATCCGTCAATTTTTTTTAATGCATTTCTCGAAATAAATAAATGTGTTTTATAAAACTGTCTAATTTGATTTTCTTATGTGAAATGAAATTCTCAAAAGTAAGGAATAATTCTATTCAAATATTTGGAGAGATTTTAACCCTAGAGATTTATGGTAGAGTTTGTTAGTGGAATACTAAACAGATAAATTTCTCAATTTCATTTGACTTTTGGTATTTAAATAGATTTGAAGGAATTTTCTGTAAGTGATATTAAACATGCTTGGAATATTGTATGAATTTCAATAATTTTTCGAAATTGTGTTCCTAAAGGTTGATGTTTTAACTTAATTTGGCATTTGAATTACATATATACAGTTAAATGTACTACAAACATAATTTTATATTATTGGCTTTCATAATTGTATAGATATATAGAAGCAAATGTCTACAGGAATAAAGAATTTAAGGAATTACTATAGCTTTGAATTACATGTTAACTGAATTCCGAAATGTTTTCAGTGGAAACTGCAGTTGCACATTCAAAAGGCCTTTTTCTTGCCATCTTGAAGGTTTAAGTTTGTCCAAGAGCTTCCACATTTTGTACGATATATCTCTTGAAGTATATATCATTGGTGACGGCTTGAAAGCTTGTGCGGGACTTGTGTAAAGTACGTTTCCAAAAGTAACACAAAAAGTGTTTATATGCATATATAGTTAAAATCTTAATTACACATTCTTTTACAAATAAAACCTTGTAGAATAACTCTGTTTTTCATCTGCAGAATTTAAAACATTAAAACCTTGTATATGATCCAAAATTCTGATTTGTATGAAATACTAGACATATACAATTCAAAACTTTCAAGCATTCGCCCACAATATGTAATTCCTAGTTCTAAGAAATATACGTTTGATCCAAGTCTCTTTATAGCAACTGATGTAGTGTGATCATAAAAAGGAGATCGATAACTCTCTAGAGGGATTATGATTTAACAAACTGGACCATGTAAAATTTGAGATCAGAAGAAAAAGCATTTAACTCAATATGTAATAAGTCTATAAATTGCGATAAAAGAAAATAAATTCTCGGTCATAATCAGGATCTATAAAAACTTTTATAGTCATAATAGTGTTAGAGCACTGAATATCTTTAATGAGAACTGTGTTTTATCTTTTATAAACCCCGATAATATAAAGTTATGGCTGGCTGTTAAAAGTTGCTTTATAGAGGACTGTCGTGTCTACCTCTACTTTTTATGATCATTAACCTGGAAACTCTCCACACTTTTTCTCATGTTTTGGGTAGTTTTGGTGTGTTTTAATAGCTTGTGTCTGGTTTAGTATCATTAAAAGAACAATTCATATTAAAAACATATGGTTGGTAGATTACAAGTCATTATTAAATTCAATTAAGATTGCATTGGTTGGTTTTCTCCATGTTACAGATTACCAAGTTCACGTTATACATTGTTAGATTTCAAGTCATTATTAAATCCAATTAAGTGAAATTTCGTAACTAACTTGCATTGGTTGGTTTTCTATATTTTTTACATCTAGAATTTCTCCATGGGAATAAATATTCTAATAAGCTAATTTGATGAGATCATTTCCATGGAATATATCTAAAAAATTTTGGCCCAATTACAACATAGCCATATATATTAAAACAAATTCATCAAAACACTAAAATATTTTCAATTTACTACAGATACAGGTACATTTTATCCATGTTGTTTTTTAAGCAAAGCAACTGAAACACTTATCATATTTCTTCAACCTTATCAAATTGACTGAATAATTTCATTCTTATTTTTCAGATTTGGAAGTTTACAAATTTAAAGATGGAAATCAACAAGAACCCAGATTTTATCGTTACCTCAAAGTTGACAGTCAGGCTAAAAATATTTACGTTGGTTCCATGTAAGTTTTGTTTTTTGTTCTTTCTTTGATGGACTTGACTGGTCATCGATGATCTGAAGAATTTATTACTCAGATTATGTTTTAGGTCATTATCATATGAAACAAATCAAATAAAGGATAACCATGAAATTCTCCATACATGAAAATAGGCAGAACTATTAGTAGATGTTTTCTTTCTTGTTCATCTGTGATGGACTTCATATGTCAACTGTGATCTGAAGAAAGCATTATTCACAATGTGTTCTAAGGTCAACATAATATCAAACCAATCTAATCATTCATCACAGATTTTTCCATAAACTCCAATAGAAACCGACAATGATAAATTGAAAGTAAAATTGATGATATTTGTAAAGCGAGAAAAACTTGGTCACTAATATGTAAAATACATCTCTTACTATAACCTTCTCTTTCTCTAAGTACTTCATAATTTAATGTGACATTTCAGGAAATGGCAAGTGCATACATATGCATTTCAATGAGTAGAGATCTAAAACAAATTACTTGCACTGAAAAAATACAAGTTCTGAAAAAATACATTGTTCAACAAAAACTTGCAGTTGACCTTTTTAAATTACTACACACTTCCTGTATTGAAATGTAGTCACTTTGAACTGTCAAAAGTTAAGCTCTGGATGCAAGAGTTATATTATAAGTTACCTTTTCGAAGCAAATACATTTTTGCTTCTTTTCTGGCTTTTTTTTTCCGTTGGGGTTCATCTTCTATAAGAGAAGTCAACAAGCTGTATATCAAAGTTGTTCATAATGTTCTTTACTCTTCATTTCAAAGTGTTCTCCACTTTTGCATCATATTTTTTCAGTGTTCCGTTTATCAGATTTATTTTAGTGTTCTTAATAAGTATCATGTTCTTCAATCAGTGTTCGTGTGTTTCAGTGTTGGTCAATTTCTTGGTACTTACTATAAGTGGTCTCTGTTACAATTTTTTCCTACATAGTATTCTGAACTTTTGTGTTCTTAAGTGTAAACTCCGTATGCTTTCACATGTTCTTTTCTTTCTGTGTTCTTCATTGACAATGCTCATAATGTTATGTTCACCAATTGATGATCTCATATATCTTATATATTGAAATAAAAATTAAAGTTTGTCGTTAAATGAGGTACATTTTTTTATGTTTATTGTAAGTTTGAATGAGGTAATTGTGTGGTAGATAATTTCATTGTAGAATGTCCATCCTCAAGCTGGCAACAAAAGGTACAATTTATTTCATGGCCATAACTTTAAAAGGATGATATCCATAAAAACTGTTAATGGGTCAAGCCTGCTGTGTTTTAACATTCTTTTCTCAGCTAAAAATTCTAATTTATACACATAACTCAGATTACATATTTTATACAACTAATTTGATATTCAAAATATTTTGTTACATAAAATTCAATTCTCAACATGATGATTTCATTTCCAAATAAGAAATTGAAACAATTTCTTTTTTTTTCAAATTGCTACATTCCATGTTATGTTTTCTACTTGTAAACAAGTTGGCTAACGTATTCACAATATGGAATCAATTTTCTTTTTATGAGATATAAAAATCGTGTTGCAGACACATTATTGAAAATATGACCCTGAAATTGCAAGTCAGCAGACAGGTTTCAATTCTAATGCTTGCAAGTTAGCAGACAGGTTTAATTTATAATACATGTGTAGGGCAGTAGGTCTAAATACCAAGGTTAAGAGTTTATAGTTTTATAACACTTGAACAGGATTTCCCATTTTTTTAACAGTACATTTAAAGTCAAATATATTTTAATGAGGTGGTTGTACATGCACAGTATAATGAAAGTTAATGACCTATTCAGACAAAGAATGAATTAATTAAATCTACATGTCTATGAATTCTGTCTTCATTAAAACAATTACGTGCAGAAAAGTAGGACGTACAACTTTATTATATTCATTTCTTGTAATGAATTCCCTTTTTTTTCGTGTTGGTTGCCCGGATGGTGGTTGATATCAAGTAAATGTTTGCTTCCAGCAGAAACTGATTTTG
Source organism: Nipponacmea schrenckii (assembly GCA_030562195.1). NCBI lineage: Eukaryota > Metazoa > Mollusca > Gastropoda > Lottiidae > Nipponacmea > Nipponacmea schrenckii. The sequence goes on from CM060200.1 coordinate 12,432,320, forward strand.
CAGACAATTTTATATACCACTGAAGAAATTATCATCTTATTGCATCCATGAGAATTGGTAATGCCATGTTATTTGAGGCTGCTGTTGAATTTTCAAAGGATTTGACAAAGGATCTGTAGCAGTACAATCTGTAATATTTGATTTTCACTTTTAATATGGTTGTGGATGACAAGTTTAAGTCTACTCTCAGCTGAACCAGATAGTTGATGATTGTCTTGAACACAATTTTCAGAATTTTATAATATCAATGAATAAGAAGAATGCCAGTCAATTTGAATCTCAGGAAATGTTGGTAATGTTTTAAACTTTGAACTACCAAGTGATCTGCAACACTGTCTCATAGACAAACAATTTGACATACATGTAATATATATTGCCACAAATAGCTGAAAATGAGCTCTATCAACTGAATAACGCAAATATTTTTAATGATATCTATAAGTGGTCTGCCTTATCATTGAATCAAGTAGTCAAAATGGTGTGAAGGAACTTCAAACATCGAATTTCTAATCACAAGTACTTATGAAGTAGCTTAATGTGGAAAGCAGTGAACATGAACATTGCATTAAGTGGATAAAAACATGTGATCACCTTTACACCTGTTTGACGCTGGTTTAATTCTTTTTTAAGTCTAGATTGATAAATAAACTTCCACATTACAAGATAGGTTGTTTGTAAAATATGGTGCCATTTAAAGTAAAGATCATAGTCTTGTTTCTGTAAACATTGACTTCTGTAATGTTATCCTGTTTCGCTTTACACGCTTTTCTGGTATTTAAGACAAAACAATTTACTTTCATAAACAGAATATCAAGAAAAAAGGTTCTTCTTGTCTTTGTAAATTTAGATAAAGCAGCATTAAGGAATTTATTTATTTCTATTTTGGATGCCATTTGTTGTAATGTGTATTTTTCTATTCCATTCATGAAAGCCAAGCTACATTAAAGATCTTACTTCAAAAGATTTGAAATCAATGACACTGTTTGTAGGTGTATATGAAAGAATACTTTGTGGTCTGGTTTTTAGCATCACCAACAAATATAGAACAGCTTTTGAACCATATGCTTATTTCATTTAGATTTTATTAACTTGACCATATACACAGGATGGACAATTCAATCTTTTATATTCTCCTCAATTGTGTATCTCCCTTTATACTAATGTCTACCAGCAAATACAGCCCAAAAAATCTCCATGAAGAGAATATATTTTATAACACATGGACCAAGAATCAATGGTTTGAGTTTCATGCAAAGTTGTGACATATTTTTCTAGTCATCTTCAGGAACAAAGTGGAAATATTGCAAGGACAGTGATATTAAATTAAATCATTTTAATATCTCTTTTAATTAAACTGGGCCATATTGATGATACTTTAGAACAGAAGTTCTGAAATATTCGTATATCAGATAGATCATGAAATGTTTTGACATATTTCTTCTGTTGGTCTTGCACACAAAGTTGTAAGGACAGTGATATTAAATCAAATCCCTTTAAATTTAACTGGGCCATATTGACAATATTTTTAAAACAGAAGTGTTAAAGTATTATTCTATAATAATATCATGCCAAGTTTTGACATATTTCTCTCATTGACCTTGGAAACAAAGTGGTTTTATTGCAAGGATTACAGTTGTATTAAATCATATCAATTTAATATCTCTTTAAATTAGACTGGGCCATATTGACCATATATTTAGAACAGAAGTGTTGAAATATTCGTATATCAAATAGATCAAGCAAAATAATATTTCTCCTATTGGCCTTGGGCTCAATGTTGCAAGGACAGTGATATTAAATCAAATCCTATAAATATCCCTTTAAATTAAACTGGGCCATATTGGCATATATTTAGAACAGAAGTGTTGAAATATTCGTATATCAAATAGATCAAGCAAAATAATATTTCTCCTATTGGCCTTGGGCTCAATGTTGCAAGGACAGTGATATTAAATCAAATCCTATAAATATCCCTTTAAATTAAACTGGGCCATATTGGCATATATTTAGAACAGAAGTGTTGATATATTAGACTATCTGCTTTGTCAAAAGAATGATTCTCTAGTATATGTAAGAGAGTAAATATATCAAACTGTTTATATTATTGATGATTTTAAACAACTCCTTCAATAAATAGACCACCTAATGTTTCTACTGACCCAATACTGATAAAGCATACTGAACAAATAATCAGGGAGTAACCCTATAGTGGATTTTTTTTCTTTTCCTGGTGTTCTGCATAAATTCTGATAGTGGTTATCATTGTCTTTCTTCTTAAGTTGAAATAGACTCATGCTGCTTTCATGTTTCACTTCCTTAATTGCAGCTATGGCTGAGTAAGTAAGATTCTTGATGGCTGACCTGTCCACAGGATTTTCAAATTTTTCCCCTTGTCAGTGATGCAGATCAAAATGGCTGAGAGTAGTTGAGATGGGACAATAACCATAGGACTGTATGCTACAGGATCTGTATGTTTAAGATCCCTAGACAGTAAAGTTGGAAATTGCAAAAATGCCAGCAAAATTTCCTAGCAGCAGTGATGCCCGTTTTCATTTGCCCATCAGATGCAGAAGAGTGGGAGGTAAAACTTGTTTCATTTGCCGAATGCATTACATCTGGAGTCAATGTCCAATTTCTTTCAGACAGTCACATACAGTTGAAATAGAAGTGTAAGATTGAATATAGTTAATAAAATGTCAGTAGTGTTATTTATTATTTTATATTTTCTATGATGACATCTAGGTATTAATATGGAATTCTATAATAACAGGAAATATATCCTATAGAAATCTACAGACTTTAATGTAAATAAGCATGTTCTTCGTGTCATAACAGTGGGATTACTGATAAATAAAGTCATGTTCTTTTTATTATGAAACACAGGCATTCTCTTGTTATGGTTCGAAATAATTACATTTGTTTGACTTCCTGTCAAAGAGAAGAACAAGATTCGGAAGCTTTTGTTGATGACTCTGCTTGTGGAAAATTAGACAGCATTGTCCATCTTCAATATATCAGCTCTTTTGATGTCTTACAAAGCTGTTGCATAAAAAATTCACCCTATTCGTTACACTGTCAGCAACTTAGGTTCACAGTTGAAGATCCTTTCTACCAGCCATTGATCTTTCCCAGAATATCCATACCCATTTACAGCCCAGTCAACTGGAATTTTGAGTGAAGATCTAATCAAGGTGAACAGTCTTTTGCAGAAACCAAGCAAACGATTAAAAGCTTAAAGCTTTTAAAGTTCTTGTCCTAAATTGGTATTGGATAGGAATTGATATTAGAGAATTGGATTGGAAAGCTTTTGCTGTTGACTGTGGACAAGATTTTTTGTCCAACCTTTCAGACAAGTGGATAATTGATTGCAAAGAGACTTAATTTAATGAAAATCTGGAATATGCTTATAGAACTAGAGTATAACAATAATCCTTTTATATATAGTAAATATTTTAATTGGATATTTTTGATCGGAGTTGATATCAGATTTTGAATATTTTCAGTCAACCCGGCATTGGTGAAAGACTGTTCACAGCTCCTGTGAAATAAATTTTTTTTTTAGATAATTTATCACCTTATTTTGATAAAATTGGAAATAAATTATGAAAAATGACAGGAAACAAGAAATATTATTAAATTTGTACTTAATCCTATCATAATTCATAGAGTGGTGTCCATTTTGAACAGGAGAAGAGATAAAAACAAGCAGAAGTGAGTTATAAAAGAATGATTTATTGGAGTGAAATGAGAGGATTTGTCTTGTTAAAGCAAGGTTTAACATGAGGAAAGTAGTCATAACAAGAGATTATTGTCAATGGCTGGTGTAAACCATGTTGACTTGCTCACTGATTAATATTAAATACATCAAATATCCCACACCTGCCTCTCATTAAATTCAAGTATGTGATAATTTTTGTGCATAAATAAATAATGAAAATCTGATTTTCGTTATAAAAATATGTCAGCATTAGCAATAAACGACTTTTAATTCAGAATACAAACAATTTAAATGAGGGCAGGGTTTTTCTAATTTGCAAAATTACAGAAAATTAGTAAAATTTCGCTGTGCATGGTGGTAACATAATGCCTGTGGCATTTGCTTTGTAAACTTCAAATTCAAAGGTTTCTACCAAACTGAAAAATGGAGCAGAATATATGGAGCTAGCAAACTGAAAATGTTCAGCCCAGTTACTTATACATGTATATTATATAATTATTGTTAACATCAAACTTGTCTCAGGATCTCAGTAGATGCAGAAATGTTCAAGAAGCCATTTTATAATATCTTCACAATTTTTTTATTCCTGAAGTATCCTTACAGCTCTTTACCTGCGCAAAAAAAAAATGAAATGGAGTTTTACATCCTACTCTTGTCAACCTTATGGGCTAATGAAGACAGGCAATGACATGCAGTGTGCAGGACCATGGCATTAGCCTTCCCTTTTTGTGATTTTCAACTGTTGAGTGATGTTCAGTCTGTTGCACACAGCTCCACGGTATATTGTCCCATCCAAATGAATTGACGCCTTGTCAGATGTCATTCCCTCGACCGGAAACCTAGCTTAAAAGTCAGAAAGTTAATCTAGTCCTTTACCAGGATTGAACACTGAACCCTCAGGTTAGCGAGCAAGTGTCTAACTCACTGAGACATAGATGCTACCTTCATCTCTGGAACTTGCTGGTTCAAAAGTTTATGATGTACAATGATGTCTTCAATTGTTTGAACATACAAATGCTACATGTAAGTAGTCAAGTCAACAGTACAATATATTTCAAGCTATTTGTACCTCTGTCAACCCAGAGGGACAAAAACAATGTGTACCTCAAATAGAAAAAAATCTAGTTTTTTAGTGCAGTGACACAACATGAGGTTTAATCTAGTCTAATTTTAAATTTACTTTAGATTACCCATGTTGACTATGGTCTTTAAAAAAGTTTAGGGAAGTATTTAGTTAAATCTCATCATCCTAGCTTTTGTGTTTTTAAGAGGTGCAAATATTTTTACCTAAATAATTGTGTATGTAAAAAATGTTCCATTTTCAAATACTATCCTCATGTGCACTATTAGTTTCTTTAAAAGATATTCAAAGCCAGCTAGAGATACATGTATGTCCAGTGCAGAGGCTTGAGCCTACAATAATGAATTCGTTCAAAAGACCTTTTACATGAGCAGACTGTATTGTATGGTGTCTAGATGACTAGAAACTTTTCAAAATGTCAGCTCCTTAGACCTGGGGAAAATAGAGTTGAATGTTTTATCTCAAACAATGCTTTAAGTCCTGTTTTGCTATAAATGCCTTCTGGTTGTCTGAAATCAAAAATAGTGTAATAAACGAATTCAGTTCAGTGATATTTTTACAATAAATACATTTAGTAAATAGTTGGCAATGATTAAGACAAGTTTAATCTGTTCAGAATTCCACTGTCAGTGTACCTAGTTTTCATCATAAATTCTTGCCATTACCACTCTTGTTAAAACATTGCCAATGCTTGTGGTAGTTGGTAGATTTTCAGCAAACCAAATATAGAATTGATCACTGCTTGAAACCCATGGATACCAAGTTTTTTTGTTGTGTTGCAAAGATATGCCAGTGATCCAAGAAATTTGTTTAATACTGCATGCATACAATAATGAGGAACTTCAACTTTACCTTTGGTTGTTGATTTTCAAGTTTTCTCTGTATATAGATTTGCTTTGAAATAGAAAAGCCTGAGGAGTAGTATACAGTACCATAAAATTGTGTTCTGTAATTTAATGTAATCTCTACCCTAAAATGGTCACGTAAGGATTATAAGAAAAAAGATACCTCTTGTTAAAGAGCATGGGACACAAATATATAAGATAGTACTAAATATTGAGAATTATTAAATGGCACAAACATGGTGAACCTGTATCAGCCTGTCTCATGATGATCTAAACTCTTAACATGTTTCTTGCTTCTTGAAAATTAGACACATTAAAAGCCTCTGGACAATTGCATATTCAGTGTCAAAAAGTAATTATTTAAGAAGTATTGTGGGCAAAAGTCAAGTTTCAAAACAGGAACACGGTATTACCAATTGTAATTGGTGAACAACATTTAGTTAATTGGGACTATTATTTATTTTGGCATCTATTTTACATACATTACAGTACTTAACCTCATAAATTATGGAATTTGTTGGTGAAACCAGTTCTTGTTGAACATAAGTTTTACCTGTTTAACATGGTCTGGTGTTATTGGACACATCTATCACCCTCCTTACATTGTTTTACTGTCCCACAATTTTGTGAGGTTACAGTCTATTCAATCTAATAGAAATAAGAAATATTTAAACTTTGAAAGAACAATTGTTCAAAATGGCTTCTTGTGTGGTAACAGGAAGCATACAATCTCCAAATATCTGTAGACAATTTGATTCCTGTTGACAAGACTGTTTATTTTTCATGCCACCAAAGAATTATTTCTATCTCTTTTAAATTTAAGACTGTGTGGCATGACCATGATAATTAGATAAAGGGCAAATAATTTTGGAAAATATTTTAGGTGGGGACAATTTCTTAAATCTCTAGTCATTGAATAAAAATAAGAAAGTAATTCAAATGTTTGATTAATTTGTCCACAAATGCTTCATAAAATATAATATTTTGATATCTTAAAATTGCTCATTTTATTTTTGACATATTGGGTATTAATTTTGCATGTATATAACTGAAGTTTCATTTACAGTCAAAAACAAAATGAAAGAAAATTTGGTATTTGTCTCTCAAATCAGCCAGTGAAAAGTGAAAAATTCATAAGCTGATTCTTATGTTTTGTCAAATATTTTTTCTGGATTTTGAGTTTAGCTGTTTGCTGTTTGCTGCTTGTTTATTTATACAGTACATATTAACACACCTACATGTACAATGGCATCATAGGAACCATAGCACTTTTACAGACTAAAAAAACAGTCCAGCCTCATAGTTAGATACATAGGAACTGTATAAAGAAACATGTAAACACTAGTATTATCTGGCTCATGGAAATAAACATTTACACATTTAACATGTAAACAACACTCAATTCTCTTTCAATATACAAATCAACAATGTCATCACAATCAAGACATCTTGTGCCATTTGTTACTGAGCCAAATTTACAGTCCAATCTAAATGTTATTGATTGTTGATCATTCAAAGTTTATTGGTTTGAATTTTCTATGAAATTGAATATTTCTCATATGCCGATAAAACTTAAGATGTGATTTCTGTACCAGCTGCCTTATAGAATAAAGCTTTATTAACAACAATGTCTATAATGTTGCGGGTGCTTTTTGATGAAAGTCTGTTTTGATCCTAAGGATTACAGCTGAAATTTAGTTCTTCAGGTAGATAATCATGAAAAACATTTTGAACTTGTCATTCTTTTTAACTCTGTATTTGTGTCTCAAGTCAGGTGTTTCTTTTGTCTAGTGCAAAACAGTTTTTTCAAAACCATTAATTTGAAGAAGGAATTTTTTGACGTCTGTTTTATTGCCAACTTTGAAAATTTATGTAACAAATTGGAAAATTACCCCAATTCTGCTGATATATTGAGATAAAGAAACAACTGTTACAATCATTCAATTAGACATTGTTAGAATTTAAAGATAAGCCCTTCTTAAAATGTATATAATTTAAGCTTTCCCTGTACATGTACCATTACAAATATTGGAGATTGCTTTGAACAGCTATAGTATAGGCTCCTCCATGAATAAGTTTGAGCTGTGCTGTCTTTTTTCCAATGTTCCATTTTCAACATATTCTTTGATTAATTTGACCTAATGAACTTCCTGCTGTATTCAGTGCTTTAAGCATGTCCCTCAGTCCCAACTTGCGCTAAATTTATAAATATCTATATGATTATTCAAAGGAATCAAACTCAAAGGATATTTGACCCAATCTAATAACAGGTGTCCGTCAGTTAGGTCACAGTTTGTTTCTGTACCCCTCTCTACTTTGCTAAAACAGTTTGGTTTCAAATGATTTAAAATATCCTTTTTCTTTTTTTCAGGAATACTCTATATTCTTTAAGTCTGGATGATATCTCTGATAAAACTAAAGTTAAAAGACAAGATTTAAGTCCCAATAGTCGAGATGTTAGACGATGTTACATTCAAGGAAAAACCGAGGTAAGTCACTTTAGAGTTATCTCCCATTTAGTTTGCTAACTGTTGACTGCTGCTCAGGGCTATTTGATGCAGTTGATTTGATAGGGGTGAAATGAGGGAAATTCGTGCCTTGGACAGAAAGTGATTTTTGGACACAATGAATGCTAGATAATACTTGAAAAACATGTGCTGAAATAGTTTTAGAAGTTAAAAGACAACAGACAATAATCAGTCTATGAATCAAATAGAGATTTGCAAACAGTGATTTATATTTTTTTTTTTTCTTCAGATGCCAGATTGTCAAAGTCATGTGAAATTTATAGCAACCAATATTAGTTCACCAAATACTTTATTTGTGTGTGCGACAGGAGCTTACAGTCCTAAAAGTTATCAAATTAATGTAAGTCATCAATATATTCAGCTTCTCTCTAATACTATTGTTAATCAGTACTAAATAATCACTATGCAGCAAATCTAAAAGAATAGAGCTCAAATTGAAGTATAAATGCAATACATGTAGCCTACTATGGAGCCTTATTTGACATTTCAGTTCCTGAGAAAATATATAATTTTTTTTAAATTTTCAGATATTTGAACTATGCGTTGCAATAGCTAGAGTTATGCCCCTTTCCATTTGTACACCCGTTGACTTTAATATTTTTTCAAGTTGAGGCATTCGTGTCATGCTGATTACGAAGCGAGTTTGAAGAACTCAATGGTATCTTAAGCACATTGCTTGTTAGTAGTTGCATTTCTGAGTAAAATTTGGTAACCAATACAATATTATTTATGCAGCAATATAAGAAACAATGAAGTAACTACAGAAACATTGTAAATACTTTCAGATCCAGTATAATAAACTTTCCATACAGTCTGAGGTTAGTGGTATAGGAATGTGTCCTTATGATCCTTTTGACAATGCTACAGCTGTCCTAGTGGGTAAGTATCAATGGTTAACACCTCTAATGATCTGCTTAATTTTTGACTTTTGGGAGCAGGGGTAGTTCTTGTGGTAATTTTTTTCTCTAAGATTTCTGATCATTCAGTAGGAAAGGTCAAAATATTTTTTTCTTAAAAACAATCCCAAAGAAAAGTAGATGGTATCGCATGAAATTCCAAGTGAATAAATCATATAAACATTATAACAAACTTCTATTAATTTTCAATCATTTATTTCATAGAAAATGACAATCCTGGCAATGTAGCAGCCTTATATTCTGGTACTGTCACAGACTTCATTAAAGCTGATCCTCTGATATTCAGACCAGCTCTGTATCATAGAAATGGTGCCCAATCAGCTGCTTATGTTAGAACGTTACGAAATGATCGTAAATGGCTCAATGGTAGGTAATATTATGCCCTTGGGAAACTGACCTGTTAGTATCAACCGTGACAAAATTACCCCCACTGAACACTGCATGGTGTAAACTGTCTTCAAAAGCAGAAGAAAATTGACATATAAAACTCCATTGAATAACATTCCAATGGACTTTGGACAGGATGTAAGTTTGATACACCATGTGCTGCAGACTATGGGACAGTGGAAATGGCAAAAACATTAATGTCTTGGACTGTATTCGATAAACATTCAATCAAGTTGTACTAGCGCTCCCCATCGAGTCATCTGTTAATGTGGTCTTGAAGCGTTATTCCTTACCATAGACAGTGAACAGTATAATATTTGGGTGTTTTTTTAAATTTGATTTTATTGTGTTTTAGAACCTCAGTTTGTGGGATCATTTGATGTGGGACAACAAGTTTATTTCTTTCTGAGAGAGGTGGCATTAGAGTACCAAAACTGTGGTAAAAAGATCTATTCTAGAATTGCCAGAATCTGTAAGGTGAGTTATATATGCAGGAAATCTTACTGGACTCAAATGTCTCCTGCCTCATTATCCAAGTACTGTATTGTTATGATTAGTGTTTTTTTTAGTAGAATTTTAGATTTCATAACAATTGTCATATATAAAATCCCAAATTATTTTTCCACACATTAGTATCTTGATTGTAGAATAGTGATTCTCAACCGGGGTCCATGGACCCACAATTTGGGGGAACTTGATAGAAAGGGGGAATACCTGGGTGAGGGGGTTAATTGGAGAATGACTGAAAACTGGGGAATATACTTCGAACTATAAGCTTCAAGAGAGATAAACATGTTTTGGTGATTGATCACCAAGGAACTTTGTTTGAATTCTTGTATTGCGGTGTGTATTGTGTTTCCAGAGGCAAATTTGAGCTTATCCAAAATAAGCTGGTGTCTGGAATGGTCTCGGATGCACAGAAATAATGATTATTATCAAAATGACTCTTGCCCTCTGCGGTCACTCAACCACCAAAAGTCGGAGGGAAGGTTACCACACATTTCGTCAAGGTGGGGAATCTCATAAAAAAAAGGTTGTGAAGCACTGATATAGACTCTTTATAAAATACAGATAGCTTAAGTTGAGCTGTGCAGATTTGTTATAATGATATTAAGATAAATGAATCTTTTGATTCGACAGTTTAAAACTGAAATTGAGGCTACTGTCTGTAATGCAAATCCAATGTTTTATTTTAGAATGATCGAGGAGGTAAAGCAGTATTAAATAACGTATGGACCTCATTTCAAAAAGCCAGATTAAATTGTTCTATACCTGGAGAATATCCATACTATTTTGATGAAATACGTAAGTTTTTTTAGTAATTATTATGATGTTAGTAGTGAACTCTTGGTAATTGATTGGAATGATTTGGCAATTTGGCCTAAGAATATTTTAAAGTATGATTTGTGGCTAAGACCGAAATAAAAGATGACAAAGAAAAAATACAATATCAGAATTTGTCTTGGTTTTTCCTAGACTTAAGGCGACCCTGATGAATATCAAATCTTTTGATTAACATTTAGAAGAAGATAGAACTTTATACAACACTATTGTGGTTATACTACTTTTCTTTAATTTAAGCAACGTTTAAGATCACATACAGGAATCTTTATCAAGACAAATTTCTTGGTTTGCATTTTAATTATTTTAAGATGTGATTTTTCAGAGGATGTTTACACTGTGGATGGACTGACATTTTATGGTTTATTTACAACTAACATGTAAGTGTATAAAGTTTATTTTTAAAGGTTTTTTCTTATTATACTGTTGAAACAAAATAAATTAGACTTCTAAGACAATATTGGCCATTCGTAGTATGTCATGTGAGACTGATTTTTTGATAACAACCATGAATTGTGGGATAGCTAAACCCAAAGTAGTGGCAGATGATGGCCACTTTTGGTTTCCCAATACCATCATGGTCATCAAAAAGGGTCCAACATAACATGCTTTGATAAGTAGAATACAACTGCCCCAAAGAAAATTGCATCTAGACAGTTAAAAAACTTAACATCTTAACTTGTGTCTTTCACACTTTTATTGTCAACAAATCTATAGGTAACTTGGAGTTGAAAACTGAGCTCTGTTTGTGGTTTACATTCACAGGGTTAATTTGTTTTTATTATATATCTATTTGTTCTGTTTCAGAAATGGTTTAACAGCTTCAGCCATCTGTGCATACTCTGTAACAGAGATCGAGAAAGCCTTTAATGGACCCTTTAAAGATCAGTATCATAATAAAGGCAACTGGTTACCTGTTCCAGAAACTGATGTCCCTTATCCTAGACCAGGCAATGTAAGTCAGCAGAAATTCTTATATCTGCTCAAAATTGGACCTTAAATTTTCATGTTTGATTGTGTTTGATAGCACAGTGTGATTTTTCTAGTCTTTATATGTCAATTTTTAGGCACTGGTAGTTTGTACCATTCTGATTCAAGTTTGTGGTCTGTGGTTCCCATGTTCCATATAAATCTGAATAGTAGTCTTATCTTGTCTAGTCTTACTGTATAAACAGAAACCATATCTTTGGATTCAAAATGGGCATTATGAAAAAAGGAAACAAATAGAGTGTTTATTACAATACAATGACTAGAAAAACTCTTCTTATTTCCTCTCATTTATAATCTGTATGTTAGTAACAGAAAGATTTTAAAAAATGAAGCCCAATGAATATGTCTGCTCCCAATATATATTCTTGCAATTAAACTCAGTCTGATTCTTTACATGACAATAAAATGATTGGTTACGTCTAACAAGAGTGGTCGCAGATCCTAATCTCTGTCAGCATGTGAAAACATGATGACCTAGAATAAGTCAGCTTCACTCATTATTCAACTTAACCCATCTGTAAATGAGTACAGATAATCCAATGACCAACTAGTAAAAAGGATATGTTGTGAATATTAGTTTTTTATCCTTGTAAAATATAGTTTTATGTCTTTCTTTTTGCATAATGAACATGGTACTATGTTCATATCATTTATATTGAAATACATTTTGATGTCTTTTTTCATTTCAGTGTTCAATCCAGGATTCAAGGTCTCTACCAGATCGTGTTATCAACTTTGTTAAAGACAGACCATTGATGGACAAAGCTGTAAATCAACAGTTTGGGAGACCTATATTCTATAAAGGCAACTGTTTAATGTTAAGATTAGCTGTTGAAGCTAATGTTTCTGGCAATGGTGAAATGGTCTTCTATACTGCTAGTAGTAAGTATATTTGTCTCTTATACTGAGTGACGTTGAAGGGAATAGTGTTGCGTTATCCCACAATTAGTATTGTTATCAAGAAACAGGTTTACATAGCACATTTTCATTGGTTAAAATGAACATCTTTAGAATAGGAGTGAGGTATAAATCTTGTTAAATTACAATTAAGGTGAAAAGTATTATAAAAAAGTTACAAAAAGCCCTGTCAATTTAATTTGAGGCTTAAAGAGCTTTTGAAATTGACAAACCTCATCATAAGGATTAAGTGTCCTATGGACTTTGCTTTTGCCATTGTATGTCATTTTTGGAATGATATCTTATCACACAGGAGCAAGGAAAACTTGTTGATGCGCACACCATGCCTTCTCAAATACAGTTTGGACTTTCTGACTTGCTGCATTTGTTTTAACAGCTACAACTGAATTTTAACATAATCGTGTCTTTCTAGATACTGGATTAGTCTACAAGATATTTGTCAAACCATCTCAATCAGTATTAGAAGCACCCAAATCTATCTTATCAACCACATATAATCCATTTGAACAACCTACACCAGTATGGAGTATGAGTTTACATGTAAGTATTTACAATATATATATAATTTTGTTTGTTTTAAGTTGAATCTTGATTCCCAAAAAGGTGAATCTCAAATATTTCTCTGGGAATCTTAAGAACCTCATTTGAAAAAAGCTGATTAAAATTTGCCATAATATGGTAATTAAAGAAAAGAGACACCTCCAATTATATTATGCAAAAATTTTGCAAGAACTTATTGCTGTTAAATATGTCTAACTTTTACATTGGGGAGCTCAATAGATTAGTTCTGCATGTTTAGGATTTAAAACAACGGTTTCAATAAAACAAGTTAGACTTGCACATGGGTCGAAAAAATAGTAAGGGTAGACAGACAGACAAACAGACAGACGAGGAAAGGGACAATTTGGAAAGTGACATAACAATTGCAGAGTAACAGACGGAACTTGTTCAGAGATCACCAATCGCGTGCCACCCCACCTATGTTACTACCATTCTGTATGTTTTAATATCAAATATGTGTTCTTGATGATTTCAGAATGAATATGTCTATCTTGGTACAGATACATCAGTTGTACAACTCAATGTGTTAACTTGTGATAGATACACTAAAATAGATCTCTGTATATTTGATCCATATTGTGGTTGGAATGAAATTAAAAATGAATGTGTGGCAATCAAAGATAAAAATACTCAAAGGTATGCCATAGTTTTGAAAGTATTATTTGCTCATTTGCTCAATCCTTCAGATGCATGACCTTAGCCCTCGGTTTCCAAAAACAGCTGTCCTGATGAGGCTTTCATACCTGAAATGTGTTGGGAACTTAAAATAACTTCTTGTCATTTTGGTCTGCTGATACTTTGCTTTAACTAATACCTAAGTCAGAAATGGAAAATTTCAGCTAAGTAATGATTTTGTCATGAATTGATTGCTTTGAGCATCAGTTGCCTCCCTTTAGTGTGCTTTTCAATTCAAACTTGTATTATTCTTTACAAATAACTTTTCACTTCAGCTTAATAACCTATAAAGATATTGATATGACTATACCATTAGAAAATGCCATAGAAAATGCTTTAAGCTCTCCATTGTACGGTAAGTAAAGAAAAGCCATTTGTACTAAATTCTTTAAAACTTGATCAATTTTTTTTACATTATTATATATTGTTATTACTTTTTTAGTATTTTGTGTTCTTATTTTGTTATTAAATTTTTATTATATTGTTATTACATGTATATTGTAAAAGATGTCCAAGAGGTCAAATGTTTCTGGACTACCTGAGAAACTGAACTAGATTATGACAACAGTATTGCTATTACTATTTAACTCTTCAATTTGCAATAGTGAGGTAGTTAACTAAATACAGTTATCTGAAATTGTCAGATCAACAGGTATAGAATGTGAAATCAGAATAGTTCAATTAGTAACTGAATATTTGTTATCCCCTTTCACATTTTTTTAACGTACATGGTCTTTTTTTCAGAATCAAAAGAATTAAGAAGATCTGCGGGTCATTCCCTTTCATTAAAAGTGGATTTTAAACTCCATATTAGTGGAACTGTTATCTGGACAAAGAACGACTCCAAGCTATCTAGTCCCAGACATATTTTAGCTCAAGATAATTCACTAATTATACCAGAGATAACAGTATCTGATGAGGGGAGATATAAAGCTATAGATAATCAAGAACGAGTTGTAGCTGAATATATTGTTGTTGTTGATTCTTGTAAGTTTTTCGTGAAATTTTGTTTCCATTTGTCTCATTGAGACCCCTTTATAATACTTTTGAACAATGTACCAACCTTGTCCAAATATGGGATCTTATCTAAGCCTTTTATGGTACTTTCTGTTTATTAGTAGTACCCATGTCCAAAGTTCAAAGTACTATTTGTTTCCAAATCTCAAGTCTTATATTGGGCCTTTATGGTACTTTCTGTTTATAAGTAGTACCCATGTCCAAAGTTCAAAGTACTATTTGTTTCCAAATCTAGATACTTTTATAGGCCCTTGTTGGTTATTCCGTATTCTAGCAGTACCCATTTTCAAATTGTACCATAAGTGTCCCAATTCTGTGCACTTTTTGGTACTCTCTGTTTATAAAAAGTAGCCTTAAGCAAAGTTCATGTGTGTCTTAAACCAAGAGGATGTCTAGTATGCCATCTTTAAAAACCTTCAATTCTTTTAATTAAACCCTTGAAATTTTACTTCAGCTAAAGAAGATATAGAACAAAGATGGATACAGAAATTTGATGAGTGGTGTCAAGAATTTGAAAGATATCAAAATGATATTAGAACTTGGGTATGTGTAACCATTATACTGAAATTTCAGGAATATCTTAAACTGGGAATATAACTTGTTTAAATACGGAAACGCAGTTCAACCAAATGAAATCTGTTTCTCATCAAACATCTGATATTGCTCGAAGACCAGGTTTTGCAGTACACATAGCTAATATATTAACTTATTGTTTTTACTTTTATAATTTCAGGAAAAACAATGCACATCCTGTTGTGATGACCCATCTAATGCCATTTCGAATTTTGGCGGCAAGTGAACAAAGAAAGAGACGAAATTAAATTAATTTATAGAAATTTAGCTCACTGAAAACCACTGGTCTGTGATATCATTGAACCTCTTATTGTGATTCCATTTGATGTATCCAAATATCCATAATTTACTTGTGCATTGGAAACCAAAACTGAAATATGAGGTCACAGTTCACATTATTTGGGACAGGTGTTTGGGTATATTTGATTGACAATCAGAACTGTAGAGTTGATTGATATTGATTGATCAATTTATATTTTATGGACAATTAGAAACAAATCAGTTATTTTATAAATTTGGTTAAAGTGGATGTCGAAATGGGAACATGAAATGACTTATATTGCTAAATGAATCAGGAAATCTTGCTCTATTAATTGAGCAAAGTGCGATGTGTTTTGTGTTCATTGTTCATTAGATGATTATCATTCTCCTAGGTATAGTGGAAGCTTTCATTTACAAACAATAGGCGTGTAATATGGTTAAATGTATATGCTGCTAAATCCAACACTTGACTATTGCCAGTGCAAGCTTCAGCTCATGGAGTATGCTTGAGCTGAATGTCAAAAAGAAACACAACTACGCAAATCTTAGTGTTAGCAAGGTTTAAATGCATTTATGAATGTCATAATATTCAACTACGCGAGATCTGACTCTGAACAAATCAAGGACTTTTAATGGTGCTGTTCAGTATTGAGCCAATACTTGATTATTTAATGCATAAATGATGTGAACATTTTGTTTTTGTACAATGAACATTATATTTACAGTGTATGTATTGTAAATATGTAAATGTTTTTTACCATCCCAGAATAGTAAAAGTTTGTGTATATTTATTTACATACAGAAATAGCTGTAAATAATTTGTGATTTTTTTAGAGTTTACTAAGAAGTTTTTGAATGTAGCTGTTTTTGAACGTTTCTTCCCGAAATGAAATAAGTTAAGTTGAGATATTTGCGCACATCTGGGTCTGATTGAAAACACAAACACGATCATTCCATTATATTTTAGGTAGTTGAAGCAGTAATCAAAACGATAAAATAAGGTGTATAGTTTCTATGACAATTGATTCTACCTTTAAAATAAAATGGTCTCTTTGTGTTTATGTATCTTTTTTAGACCCAGATGTACATTAACATCTTACTCATCAACAGTCTACCATTTCCTTAAGTTATCATATAGAGACTATTTTGGTTTTTATGCTAAACTGTTTAATGTCATTAATGAAATAAAGTCACGTATTTTTTACTGAAGGATCCACTAACTATTTAATATTGAAGTATATTTTACCAGGACTTAATTAACAAATATGGAGAGATCACTCTTAGTGTCCAGTGTTTTTTTTTATAAAGTTATACATGGAAATTCAGGGTTATTTAGATTTAAGTCAAATTTTGGAATGATGTGGAACCATAGAGCTCTTGTGCTACACAGCAGAGTCTGTAACTTGTTACCTTTTTTGTCACTGTCTATAATGTGCACCACTAGTTTGTCCAGAGCTTATTTAAGGTATACAAACTTATGCATCATACACACATGTATATGGTATTGAAATAACACCTATATGTTTTAGATAACATGTATTTTCAAGCTCCATGAATATTGTTACTAATACTTAATGAGAGGTCTAACTTTTTAAAAAGTCTATTGAAGTTTTATATTAAAAAGAAAAGAAACAAATATATTTAACAAGGATAACAACTTAGTTTCACAAGTCTGCTGTGACAGGGATCCTTTCTACCGGCTGGTCCTTGGCCAAACCTCTTGGCATTGATCTTTCCTGGATTATCCGTACCCATTTACAGCTGTTCAGTCATACAAACATTCTTTGAATGAAATTTGAATGAAAATATTCTGGAAATATTTCATAAAGAATTAATGTAATGTAGAACTATTTATTATAACTATGTAAATAACTGTAAAATTAAATGAGGAGTAATGTGTTTGTTTTCCTTATTTTAAACATAATAGTTGCAATATTTCAAACAATCTTGTTGGAGATCAATATTTTTATTATTAATTCATCAATCAAATGAAAGGAATCAATAAGGGCCTTGTATGTATTTTGCTCTACTTATTTCTTTAGTTTTCACAATGTTAAATTTCAGTTGGTATATTAGGATCTGTGGTATATCTATTACTTGTTGTAATAACATCATAGTTATTTTACTCTGGAATTAGACATACCATTGACTGGATATCAGAAGTTACTGATAGGAGTCAAGATTTTGAAAAACTACTATGGAACCATTTGACTTGTATATTACTTCTCATAAAAATGGTTTTAGATGTTATAAGGGATAATTTCCTATAGAAGCACTGGCCTAGTTCACAAGTAGAGATTATGAATTCAAATATAATAACAAATCCATTTATTAAAAAAATACTAACCCTTGAAGAGATTAACAAGGTAAACATATAATTAAAATATGCAAAGTGAAAATGGTTTTAGGGAATATGGTTTGAAAATATTAGATATTACATACTAGAATTCTATTTTCACTTAATGTATTCATGAAAAACAAGTAAAATGGTAGTGTTAAGTACTGCTTTATCTTAAACATAGTAATCATTGCATTATACATGCTTGCTTGTCATACTTGAAGCAATAATCACAGTAAATTGTTTTAATGACTTCCTTCAACACAAGTGATTAAACTTACTGAAAGAATTGAATAAGTGTTGGTTAATGAGAGGTAACTTTTTAAATAAAATCCATTTAAACCCATAACTTTAATTTGTTGTGTATATGTGATGCGTTCCACAATGAGTGTTGTCCATCCATTTATTATTAACATGGTAATGTAAATAAAAGAAGAAAACTAATATCAATTGTTATATTTTTATTATCTCATTCTAATCAGGTTTCTGTAATACATAGCTTGTTACAGATATATTATACTGTTTCGCCTAATGATATCAGTATGTGAAGTTATTACACAATTCTTCAGCATTTTGAATAAATTCTTGCCATAAAACCCAAATATACAGACTTATTACAGTAAAATTCTATATAGACAGTAAACCCAAATATATAGAGACTATTACAGTAACATTCTATATAGTGTACATAAATATAGAGACTATTACAGTAACATTCTATATAGATAGTGTACATGTACCTCAATATATATAGAGACTATTGCAGTAACATTCTATATAGTGTACCTAAATATAGAGACTATTACAGTAACATTCTATATAGACAGTAAACCCATATATAGAGACTATTTCAGTAGCATTTTATATAGACAGTAAAACCCAATATATATAGAGACTATTGCAGTAACATTCTATATAGTGTACCTAAATAGAGAGACTATTACAGTAACATTCTATATAGACAGTAAACCCCAATATATAGAGACTATTACAGTAACATTCTATATAGACAGTAAACCCATATATAGAGACTATTTCAGTAGCATTCTATATAGACAGTAAACCCCAATATATATAGAGACTATTACAGTTATATTCTATATAGACAGTAAACCCATATATAGAGACTATTTCAGTAACATTCTATATAGATAGTGTACATGTACCTCAATATATATAGAGACTATTGCAGTAACATTCTATATAGTGTACCTAAATAGAGAGACTATTACAGTAACATTCTATATAGACAGTAAACCCCAATATATATAGAGACTATTACAGTAACATTCTATATAGACAGTAAACCCATATACTGAGACTATTTCAGTAGCATTCTATATAGACAGTAAACCCCAATATATATAGAGACTATTACAGTTATATTCTATATAGACAGTGAACCCCAATATATATAGAGACTATTTCAGTAGCATTCTATATAGACAGTAAACCCCAATATATATAGAGAATATTACAGTTATATTCTATATAGTCAGTGTACCCCATTATATAGAGACTATTACAGTAATATTCTATATAAAAAGTGTATGTATCAATTTTGTGTGCATTCCATGTTCGCAAGAAAAGAATATTGGCTATTACGTTCACATGTCAATATTTCAAAAATAATCCGGCACTACTAAATCATTTCAAATTGTGTCATACAAAATTAATGTCGTTAGCATGATTTCTGTGGGTTCTACGCTGTAACTTTATAACCTTCTTAGTGCATCATATCATAAATTTGGATAATCCTTCATCAATAAGTCATAACTGCTGTTAAGCTATCAAGGTCACACGAGTAAACTTAAAAATAATCTCATGAGAAAATTTTACGATTCGGATGCATGAATGTGAATGAACAAAAAAACCAACACAAATATCAACATATCTGATTATTGATAAAAGAGAAAACATCAATCTCTAGAAAAAGATACGCATATTTCAACAGACACGCCGGTTTAAATGGGATTTCCATAACCCTAACTTAATATTAAAGTGACACGTTCACCATACGTTTTAACAATTGTATCTTGGTCACAAAAACGGAAATTGTAAGTGTGACTGCTCACCATCGAAATTTGATCCTGCAAATCCATGTGTGTCCATAACTTTTCGCATTTAAAAGTTATAAAACGACTGGTCTTTTCTTATCATAATAATATAAAAGACATAGAAGTTTGAAGGGATTATGCAAAGCTCGTGAATATCTGCTCTAATACTTTTGAAGACTACTAAGTCCTACCAAATGACACAAGAAAATAAAATCATCCTCAAAACTGTTCACTCTGGTAAAAATTCCCGGTGAAAAGAAAAATCACCATCAAAAGCTCCCATTTTCAATAAAGTATATGAATGTAGATTAAATCAATATTGAGAAAGTAGGAAAATCCAGGTTAGATTTTTCTTTTCGTCAGGTTTTTTTTCCGCCCTTAACACACCTTTTTTAATTTTGCCTTTACAGATAGTCAAGAAGAAATCCATAATACAAGAAAATAAATGGGTTTGGTCTTAGCAACTGATAGAATGTTGAAGAATCTTAATTTAGTTATGCTTTACATTCTGTTAAAGACAGGACCAGGTAGTAATCTGATTCTGTGATTCTGTCTATTTACATGGTTATAAATTGTTCTTGATTCGATGAGATGCTGTGAATTGCCAATGAACCAGGGACCTTGCTCGGAAAACAAACAACTTAATATTCGTTGGGAGACCAATATAAAAAAAAACCTACAGAAATTTAATTTGAGTTTGAATAATACCACAGAGGATCTCAAAATCGATTTAATTGAAGACGTTTTATAATACGAACAGAAAAAGGATTTACCTTTTGAATTTAAAAAGCGAGCACCAAAGTTCGCATTTAGAGAGGGGATCGGTATATCTCGGATATATCCCTTAAAGGTAGCGTATATGACAATTATACGTACACAAAGACCCACCCCATTATTTTTATATCATGAAAAAGAAAAAAAAAAAAGAAATTGAATCTAATAATAATGCATATTGTACAGAATATTAAACAGTTTATATCCATTATAGGCGTTGATTTGTTGTTGTTATTTAGGTTCACTTTGTACCACACCCTTTACCCAGTCTGGTTTAACCTTGGAAGCTCGGCAAACAAATCATATTATTCGAGGCGTTTATTAACTTTTAATACACCCTCTATTATGATTTGAATAATGAAACATTATCACAGCGAGATATTATATTAATAATTATTTGATTCGGTGAGGTAAAAAGATTTATCTGAAAAACATCAGTTCAAACGTTGATCAAGTCCAGAGATAGCATCGAGAATATTGAGGTACCTATCAATTATGGCATCTTTGGTACCATATCCTAAAGCTGTGTCTGCATATGAATTGGTAAGTAAATCTTATATTTTAGTATATTTTAATTTTAGATTGTGGAGAGAAATTATGCGATTTTCGTACACTTCTATTTACACATTATATTAAATACCAAAATCAATGCCCGAAAATGGCGGATCAGTCCATAAACACAGCTTGGTATAATTGTTTCTGTTGTAAGGCCTCACGATGGTTCATACTTTCAATTGGAAGCTTTAATATTTTTAAAATTAAATTCGTACATATAGTGTTCGAACATCAACCAATATTTCTCTATATTTTGGTGTTCAGTGGTCATAATTTTGATGAAAAAAGTTTTTCCGGTTACTTATAAAGTCAGACCACCACTTTTAATGATGTAATTTGTGTGAAACTAGTATCTTGCAGTTCGTCATACTTTACAGTTTACCTTCTCCGCTCAATAAAAGGGTATACATTTAGATGGTTTGATTAAACCGAACTACAGCCCACCATGGCAATAGTTGAACTTTAATAAGACATATTTGAAACCAAAAAAAGGTAATAAAAAGGGTACTAAATAAATAAAGAAAAATTAATAATAAAATGAACTATATATATACGGTGCATTCTGAGTAATCCGACATGTATAATAAAATCAAAACAATCTTTTAGTAATTTCAATATCCGGAGGCTATTCATTTAATGTTGGATCTTTATCATTTAAAAGAATGCAAAATCTTTCTTTGTTAATATCGTTATAACTTTTGATACTGCATCTTCTGGCTCTAAAGACTGAAATGTACCCTCTTTTGCACGAGTCGTGTTTATCAAAACTGGCTTTTCCAATTCGGAAAATTGTCGTATATTTCATCTTTAATCAGATTGTATGGTTACTGGTAGCGGCTTCTCGGCAACTTGAATTACTGTTATTGGTCGCTAATAGCCATATAGCCTATATTATTGAGAATGACCAAATTATGGATGTAATATTCAAGGATTGTTTCATCCTTTACATAAACAGAAGCTTTCTTCTAATAATGGCCAATGGTTTTTGCAAATTTCATTTAATGTTAATTGAGAACGAAAAATAATCTCATGTGTTATTAAAATATGGTCCCATGCTTTATCAAGGTTTGAAAGGAAATGTGATTTAATGCTTTCTTAAATTGGATCCTAAATTTTGTTGTAAGTTATGGTCAATATTTCGAAAACATGATCCAATATTTTAATGAAATTTATGAAATGTTTTAACAATATATCATTTAATTTTCTAGAAAGTTTCTTTAATGCTTTTAGAAAATTTGATTAAAGAACTTTGGATTTAATGCTTTCAGAAATTGGATCCCTAATTGCGTTCTAAAATGGTCAATTTTTGGAAAACAAGATCCAATATTTTAAGAGAATTTGATTAAATGCTTGAAGAATATTTGATTCAATGTTCTAAAAAGTTGCTTTAATGCTTTTAGAAAATTTGATCAAAGATTTGATTTAATGCTTTCAGAAATCGGATCTTTATTCGCTTTAATTTGATTTAAAGAAAAGTTTATCCTAAATTATGTACAGTATGATCAGCTTTTGGAAGATACGATCCAATACTGTCTTTTTAAAGAATCGATTAAATCAAACACTAGTTTCGGCAAATTTAATATTGTGAAGAGTAAGTCAAGTATAAAATTGGATAAAAAGAGCTGACATTCTTCAAGATAAACTATTTGTCATTTTCACTTTACATGTCTTATTAATAGTCCAATAATAATTATCCATGTCACTAATAATACAATAAACATGTTATGATTTTTTTTTCTATCCGATTAAAGTACATTGTATATCGTAATTATGGTTAATGTCCGATTTATTACCTGGGCGTAGGCCGAATATTGAGAAGCAGATATGAGATGACTCTTTTCATAAGCTAAATCAGAAACAGAAAGATCGGACCCTATAGGCTCCATTTCATTTCAATAACTTTTGACTGATCGAGGATTCAATAGTTCTAGTAAACTCAATAATGTTTACTGTAGTTTGACGTTTGCTAAACTATTCTAATTTTTTTTCAGGGAGATGATCGATATTCAGGGGAATCAGTTTTAGAATTTATTGATACATTTCGAACAGATAAAAACACCTTTATTTCCAATAATGATAAGCTACACAAATGGGCAATGTGGAGGTCACAAGTGAATGGTTCATTTATTAGAAACCTACCGGTAAATATTCATTTTTTCCCGAAATATTCCTCAGGATACGTGTAGAGGTGGTTGCAACAGCGATATCTTTATTATGAAAGCTTTCTGGAGATGATCACATCATCACGACCTATCCCTAACGATGTCACCTTATCACCTATTTCTAACAAAGGGCGTTGCCTCCCGCAATGATTCCTCACGATGATCACTATCTTAAGACGCCGCCTCGTTAGTCAATTACATGGTGGTCGTCGCTTCAAGTCTATCCTTTTGTCTTACATGCTCAAAACTTATTTTTCAAGGTTTCAACAGATTTACCAATAGATGAAACTACAGTTAGAGAAAAGAGAATAAACATTGACCGCTTCATGGTTCATTCCGATACAGACGAACTCAAACGATTACAGATGAAGGATGTCTACGGACAAGCCAATGGGTACCATTCACGTCTTGGACACTCGACTTACTTTCTGTATGGAATTCCAAGAATATCAACGGGAAAGGACATTGTTGAAGGGAAGCAAGATAATCGGCGTAAAGGACCACGCGAGTTTGTAGATGAGGTCAGGTCAAGGACACCCACACCACCTCCCTCGAGAAAGCAACATTTCTTCGTTGGTTCTTCCCAAGGAACTAACTCTGTGGTATCCGATGATCATGGATTATCATTGGAGCTCTCTCATGCCCTCAAATCAACCAGCGTCTTTGCTAAAACACTACCAGAGCCCTTGCTTGATGACAGCAATAAGCAACATGTACCTTACAAAAGTGAAGCACCGATACAGCATGATCTTACACACCAATTTGATGAGCGTCAATATGAGATACGACATGTGATGCCCCGAAGTTTGGTACCCCGATACTTTGCCCCACAAATTAATATAGTCCGACCAGTTAATTTAATTCAATATCAACCACCCCAATATGAAATCTGGAGAGAAACTAACCTCACTAAAGATCCTCAATATGAATTAGAATATCAGGAAGGTTGTGTTGAATTTGAAGACGACCTATCAAGCATATCTGGATATATATATACTTAAGAAAGTACAGCATCTACGATCTTATATTGAGAACTGAACATTTTGATATATATATTTCACCGCCAGAACCTATCCGATGCAGCTTATTGAAGGGTTCCTCTGAATGATATCACAGCTTTTCACATTTGTCGTATTATATACATATAATTCTATACTCGCCTTGTGTTTATCTCCTTTCTTTGTATGTGTATTGTGCAGCAATGTCTGTGTGGTATCAGGCAGGGTGTGCTTAAAGTACTGAACACTTGGTGCCACTTGTCATTGTTGTAGGGGTCGTCCTATCTTAATATTATAACAGTTGTTATTAGTTCCCTCCCTTGGTCCCTCCCTTTTCTTTTCATCAGTTACATCCATCAAACTATTATGATTGTACTGTCAAATCAATATTTATTTTCCTTTTACCTTCCTATTTATAATTGCGAAAGTTTTTTTTTATTATAGTGAACATAATAACTTTAATTCATTTATTTATCTTTATCCATGACTTTTTATATTATTTATATTATTCGTGTATAAGAAATTTGACAATAATCCCCAATCGTTTCAAAGGCTTCAACAACAAGATGAAAAAAGCATTCATTGCCTACATCTATTACTGACATACAATAGGACAAGGGCTATATTATGAAAGGTATAGCTTCATATTGAAATGGTTTATGATTTTGGCAACAAAGTTAATGCACAGTTGGTCTACTAGAACAGCACTATTTCAAGAAGGTGAAGACTAGTTGCTTTTTAAATTGAGCCACGAATTTCCAATCCTAAAATTGGTACTGACTATAGGCAACATAATATTGACGTAAGGACTTCGTAAGTCATTTTGGACTGTTTTGAGAAAGACACAAAAAACATTTTGATTCCTTCAAAACCACTTCAAAAGTGATGCATGAGCATTTTATACAAACATAAAAGAACAAACTATCACAAAGAATGACGTAAAATCTCAGATGTCAAAGGTTTTGATTTAGGTACATTAGAGTTGCCTGTATCACTTTTCAAATACCGAATTTGACATTTAACGTACAATTTAGGTTTATCGTTATAACCCAATAATCAATAATTAATACATAGCAAAGTAATTGACCCAATTTATCTTATCTCTGTCACGTGAGTCAATGATACACATATGTTAAAATAGCCTACGACGTAGGCAGAGGGTTATCAAACTATAAGATATTGACAGGGTAGGCCAATGCGTAGGTCAAATAGATGTTCAACTAATCTGGCGCAGAATAAATTTTTCTACGCTCAATATTAGCCAGACGGTTAGCCATTTGTTTTGTCTTGACAATTTTGGGGGTGGAGGGGGGCCTGGTAGGGGTATTATCTTTAATTACAACTTGAAGATAAAGACCCTGTTATATGTTTTAGAATTCCAAAGCCATGGGCTGAGTTTGAATGTAGGATTTGCAGCTGTTCGAGGGAATAAGAATTGCGCTAAAAAAGGTGACATTTAAACTTCCGATTTTATTATTTTTTATAGGTGAAAAAGGGTGCACATATAGAATTAAATTGTCTAATATTACAGCATTTGCACTTTGTGAGTGTTCGAAATACGAAAAATCAAAACTCTAGCGTGGAACTATACCATACATGCATTCTTAGATTCAATAGCAAAGAGGGCAAAAGAAGCTATGTTTTGTTGGACATGGTGGCAAGTGTCTATATGTAGGCCTACTATATTTACTGTAACCTACTATTTTAATAAAGACCTGCATTAGAGGAATGTTACCAGTCAGAGCAACTGTTCGACATTTAGTCTATGTATGCTAGTAACTCATATTTAGTGCAAAAAGTTCAAGAAAAGGTCATTGACACAAAATAAGACCTACCGTTAGACGGCAGAATTATACAGTCTATCGGCAAATGAACATTGATTAGACCTATTTCAGTGATCAACACGTTTAAAACAAGTTTCGAGTTAATAGTGTTCTGTGTTAAAGTTTCACCGACAGAGCAAGTACATGGTTTCGATGAAGTTAGCAGTAATATGCTAAGTCTAAGGTATGTAGAATAACTGTTATCGTTTGACCTATTATTTAGTATTATAATTTGGTATTAGATACAGCCATTAGGCCTATATATCTCTTTAATGACAATTGTTAACCTTCATTCAGAACGACCTTTGAACGAAAGACCATGTGTAGCTTACATGAATAAACTCTTTGCATGTATTGTAAAGTAGTGTGGTATAGCGTGTAGTTAATCGACCTAGGCCTATTTGTCGTTAAAACTCTATTCGACCGCCATTTTGGTTTCTACGGAAATCAATAACTGGATAAGAAACTATTTCAGTATTAAGTTTAACCAATGTATCGAAAATAGATGATATCGGACATAATTGAAGAGCAATATAGTGTAGGGAAATGTTTCCTCTGTACATAATATAATGTAGTATAGTTTAATGGACAGTAACTTGTGATTGCGATTTCCGATGCATTGTGGTTCTTATTGGTAGGAGAGATAGGGGCAAATATATCAAATTTTGGGTGCAGCAAAGATTTATCTTAAACAAAACACGTATTACTATACGAGTGACGTGTGGTATTACACGCCAGACTTTTATTATGCTACAAACCACTGTTTTTGTTCTCTTTTTAACGTGGTATTGACATCTTACAGGATATCATATTATAGGGTGCGCTTAAAAAACACAAACTATCACATTCAGCAGTAAACGAACAGGGACGGAAATGTTTAAATGAAATGAAATGAATGGAGTTTTACGTCCTACCCTTCTGCACCTTATCATGGGCTAATGGAGACAGGCAACGCTATGCAGTGTGCAATGAAGGATATTTTGCCAGGACAGCGGCATTAGCCTACACTTGTTTTGCGATTTCCAACTGTCGAGATGCACAGCCTGCATCACATGGGGCCTCGGTTTATTGTCCCACCCGAACGACTAGACGCTTATTCAATGACTTTCCCTCCGACCTGCATCACCTACAAGGGGAAACCAGGCTGAAAAATCCGAAAGTTTATCTCTACCTCTGTCAGGATTGAATCCTAGACCGGAAATGTTAAAATGGAAGACTTCATTATATCCTTTGCCAAATAATAACCGGTAATTGAAATGATCTTATTTTCCTTTTCAGGTAAAATGTCGAAAGAAGAAGAACATACGCTGATTAGAGATATTTTCTATTCTGGAAAGGACACCGATGAAGACGTTGATCCAGCTGATGCTAACAAGGAATGTTTAGACCTGTATCTTCCCGCTGGGGTACACTTTGAACGATGCAACGATGCTGAGAACGGACCACTTCGTCCTTCTAAGAATAGAACAAACCCAGACCAGAAGGTTCCATTTGTGATTTTCGTTCATGGCGGAGGATGGAGAAGGGGGGATCGACAAGTTTGGCAGCATTTCCTTAGTTGTTGGGACACAAACATTTTTCTTGCTGTGGCCTCATGGTATTATAGATGGTATTCCAATGTTGGCGAATGTCTTGCGCATTCAGGAATCGCATGTGCCGTAGTTTCTTATCCATTAGTAACAGTAAACATAGCAATTACTCTTTGGGAAAAAATGACTTCTTTCTTTGGTGGCGTTGGTCTTTCATGCGTTTTGAGCGGTATTATTATGTTTCTGTATGGAAATCCATCGATCTCCACAGTGTTGTGGACTGGATTGCTATCATACAGTGTTTTCATAATGGTGATGATGTTTATAAGAACAGTATCGTATAGGATGAATGCTGGAAGGAGGAACCTGCTGTGGTTAATATTTTTCATTGTTAGTTTTATTACCTGGGCAGCAACAGACGATTACCTCTACTACATTTCCATTTTCTCGACGATATATACCCAATCTATTTTAATTAGTAAAAAGATAATTCTACCTCCTGTAACACACGCTGATCAAATAAATGCAGTGAAGAATGCCATCGAATGGTGCAATGCTCTCTGTGATAAATCAGACTATTTCTCTGATATAATTTTAATGGGTCATTCGGCTGGTGGCCATTTAGTCAGTTTGGTGTCGCTTGAACCTCAGAATCACTATCAAAGAGTTAAGGTAGGTTGCCAAATTTGTCGAATGTCCAAATAATTAAGGGATTGTACAGAGATTTCTAAAATGTGTATGGAGGCAACTTTACATGACTAAAATAGCATAGAATACGTCTTGTGAACACTAGCGTCAGTTCAAGCTGTGCGCAAAATCAGAAATATCTCTTCAGATATTTATTCACACGGTACTCGTTTGCACCTCGTATATACTGTGAAGACAGGACTTGGTTAACATATCCATTCAAGAAGGTCGATATACAGAAGCTTGCTGAATCCTCTGGCGACTACTGTTCATTTTTGCTTTCAGCCCCGTTTTCGGTGAATAATCAAGGCTTTTCCTTTCATAGGCAGCTTACTAATATTGTATTAATTGAAATTATCAGTCTCTTTGTCTTATTTTCAGGGTGTAATATCAATCAGCGGTGTTTATGATTTACAAAAACTTGCCTCAGGGATGCTTAAATACGTCTACCTCCATCCAATATTCGGCACAGATCCTTCTTTTTGGCTAGCGTATTCCCCACTTCATATAGCCAAGTGTCAACCAGACTACAAGCGCCCACCATATCTACTAGTCAATGCTGACCAGGACATGCATCTGATCAAAGATGCCAAAGATCTGAGCGAGACCTTCAATGAACACGATATTTCACATCGTTTGATGGTTATTCAAGGCAAAAACCACTTTTCTATTATGAATTTATTTAATAACTCGAACAAAGAACACCGCTTAGTTAAAACTTGTCTAGGATTTATTAAGACTTTAGATTTAGAGTGCTAATTTATCAATATTTATTTATTTTTACGGTTTTAGATATAACGTTATTAAAAGTATATTTAGGATTGTGTGTCTTTGATAGTTGTTGTATGCAGGGCTAAGGTCTGTCTTGCGTCTGATGAAATGCACTTTTCGATGAATCATTAGATACCAGGAAGCGACTAAAAAAGTGTCAAAAGAAACTCCTTTACTGGCTTAAATTCGGAGAAACTGGATTTGCAAAGGACTATATAAGTTGTCGGTTTGAACAGATCTTGCTCGCATTCTCGGATATCTAGTTGATAGCATCCCCAGTCGTCGTTCAATATCTCGATTTAAGCGTATGGTGACACTTGAGGTGGGGAAGGAGGGGGCACATCCACCAATAAACATGTGAACAATTCCTTAAAGTCGACCATCACAGCATAGGTTTATGAAATGGACGAAACCCGGGACAGACATACTGGGACTTTGAAGTTGGCCATTCTTCTGTGTTGTAATACTAAAGATAAAACGGATATAGGTAAGTTGGTCACAGAAATATGGACACGAAGTCTTTAGTCAAATAATACGGGCTCTCGGTACCTTAACCTACTCTTATTACTAACACAATAAAACGAAAAGGATTTTTTTAATCAAATGACATATTTGAACCAAAGTATGTGTGTTTCAAGAGTAGGTATGAAATGTATCAGGTCAAACTCTAGAAATACCGAAAAACTCATCAGAATTCTGAAAATTCGTAAAGGCATGGAAAAAAAATTCAAACTTTAAAAAGAAATCTTTATTACAGAATATCAACTGTGATCACTATCACCGTTTTAGACATCAATATGCAAAATCTACTTTTCTTCTCGATATATATAAGTTATTCTTTTTATAATATACATCTTCTATTATTATGATTTTTCATATAACAGATCACCAGAGGCTGTAATGGTGTTACTTGTACAAAGAAACCAGCTTACTGTTAAACAGTTTTTATCAATTATAAAACAAAAGGGTTAATATAATGTTAAAAACTGTGGTATTTAAACATTCCATATATATTTGAATGTCAAGAATTTGAGTATTAGCGACACCAAATCCCTGATTTCTTTTAAATGAAAGTATACATTTTCACGTGTTTTAAAATCAGACATGTAAGAAATAGTATTAATGTATAGATATTAGAAGATTATCCTTATCTATGTGGTGTACCACTATGAAATGTGTGGTCTAAATTATTTTGATCAAGCCAAACAAGAGGGGAATCATACGAAAACTTTGCATCTTGCTTAGCTCCGTATAATCGCAGATCTATCTCCCATAGGTAGAATTTCTCTGTTGATCAGGATGGAGGGGAATATGTAATAAAAGAGATCTAAACAATGAACTGTTTTGTCTGGTGACTGTGTAGTTTGTACCAATACATTCTATACCAAATTCCCTTAACTCTGATAGCAAATGCACAAAAACACTCATATTTAAACATTTTATACAATAGCTGCCATAAGTAGAAATATTGTGCTAAAAACTAAATATGGATTATTTAAAAACAGACATATAATCAAATTGTCTACTATACAAATCACATTGTGCATGATTTTCATTTGGATCATCTAAAGCATGAGACTATTATTAAAATAGTGCTAAAACCAATCAAAAACTTCTACAAGTATCAATAAATGTGCTTGGTTTCATTTTTACAGATGTTTGTACACACTTATGAACGTAGAAACCATCATTCTACATAATTTTTAGAGAAGTAATCACAAATTAAAGAACAGCTGAGCTCAAATCTGTTGATTTATTTGTATATTTGCCAGTAATATATGATTGAAGCTTCAAAATTACTGACTGCTATCTGGATCTTGTGAAACCTTACTTTCATAACAGATACTTTTTTTTATCCATTCAATCAGAAATTATTAAATTATTAATATAATCGAGCAATCAGATAATATTAAAATCTTAAAAACATCATTAAATAAATATACATGATTTTGCCATTTTTACAGTTTTTAATAATTCCTTTCAAGAAGCATTTGTTTTTTGGAAATTTTTTTTTTTCGCTTTTTTTGATCAATTTCTTGAGGTTATTGAATCACACACAGAGCACATGATATACACCATGTATCCTCTTAGTATCATATCCCTGCACCAGTTCTATAATATCACATATCACATGTTTAATACTGATTATAACTACACCTCTATCTGTCCCATTGGTTTTACATCTTTAGATACCTAGAATATCCAATCAAACACATTATTCACTATTTAAAAGATCCATACCAGAGAGCAAAATCATTTTTTTTTTTATATCAAATTCAGCCTTGACTTTTCTCAAAAATGGCCCATTTAATTGTTAAGAATTTCGCAACTAACAGTTTCCTTGCTTTCTTCATGTGCTTCTTAACTGCTAAAATTTTTCTATTTGCAGACAAGTCAAATTAACATACATGAAAATTATGGTTACAAAAAAGAACAAAATATCGGTAGATTTGAGAGACAGCATGCAAAAGCGGTAGAAACCCGACAAAATCGGTAGGTTACACATGTATGCATACATCCACACAGCCAAATATAAAGGTTTTGCAAAAAAATTTGTCCAAGATGTTATACAGCTAGAATTTGTTACAGGTCTAGATATAATATGATTTTTATCTCTTGTAACAACCTATCAAACATATCATTAACATACAATAATTCATAAATATAGATACCCAATAATTAATATTACCTCAAAATCAGCTGCTGTCTTTTCAATAATATCTTCTATCAAAACACCATCAGCAACCTCAGTTAATAATAAACCTTTTTCAGGATCTACATCAAACACTCCCTATAAAATAACGGAATTTTAAACTCATTTAAATTACAGTCTCAAATGATCCTAATATATATTCAGCCCTCTCCATGGATTTATTTATTTAGCACTTTTTTTTATAGATTATTCTATTCTGCCTTTACTTTTGGAGATACATGTATCTATGCAGGCTTTTCTTTTACAGATATCTATTCAGCCTTTTCTTATAGAGATATCTATTCAGCCTTTTCTTTTACAGATATCTACTCAGCCTTTTCTTATAGAGATATCTATTCAGCCTTTTCTTTTACAGATATCTATTCAGCCTTTACTTATAGAGAAATCTTTGCTGCCTTTTCAAAAGAGATATCTTTTCAGCTTTCTCTGTTGGATTTTTTTTCTAATAAATGTATCAATTTAATTGTTCCCTATAGATAATAGCATCTGTTCCTACCATTTCTGTTATAATCATATCTACGCATCTCTTCCCTGTTAATGGTAATGTACATTTCGGTAGTATCTTCTTAGCACCTCCCTGAAATAATCAGATGTTGTTAACAATGGAAGGGAGATAACTCAACTTAATAACACAAAGATAGCTTGCCAGGCAAGGTAACATACGCCCACTGATAGCTTTGATTGTAAAAGTAAAAGTCCAATTACAGCTGGTTCCTGATTTACAAGGAACTTGGAAGTTAACTATATTGTATTGCATTCAGTAAAAAAATCAAAAAGCATTTGTTGACAAACAGAACAATTTGAAATTCCCAGAATTCCAGGAATTCTTTTTGGAATCCTACCAAAATCTTCTTCTTCCTTGGTTGGTATTAAAGAAGTTTTTAGTTTATAGAATATAGTTTGTACAGTGTCCACAAGAAATGGTTGAAAGACAGAACAAATTTTGAAATCCAAAGTTCCAGAATTGAAGGAATTTCTTTCATAATCAAACAAAAATCAATAGGGGTCTGCCTTAGATGATAATGAACAAGTATGAGAAAATTCTATAAAAACTGTAGTCTCTACAGTGTCCACAAACAAACGGGCTGACAGACGGATGGACAGGGGCAACAACATTATACTTCCGAATTTCCATTTGGGTATATAAAAAACTGTACTTCCTGCATTGTCTACAAGCAATTGACGACACACAGAAAACTTTAAATTCCAAGTCCCAGAATTCCAGGAATTTTTCCAAGTCACAGAATTCCAGGAATTCTTTTCGTAATCAGACCAAAATGTATATTGGTTTTTCCTTGAGTGATAATAAACATATTGTATACAAAGTTTCAAAGAGATCCCAGGAATTTTTCCAAGTCACAGAATTCCAGACAGGGGCGACAACAATATACGTCCATATTTCTATGTGGGCATATAAAAACAAAGTTTCAAAGAGATCTATCAAAAACTGTAGTCTCTAGAGTGCCAACAAGCAATTGTAGACAGACAGAACAACTTCGAATTCCAAGTCCCAGAATTCCAGGAATTTTTTTTGGAATTATACCAAAATCGATAGGGGTCTTCATTGAATGATAATAAACATATATACCAAGTTTCAAGAAAATCCAATAAAAACTGTAGTCTCCACAGTATCCACAAACAATTGTTGACAGACGGATGACAAACAGTACAATTTGAAATTCCAAGTTCCAGAATTCCAGGAATTTTTTTCAGAATCATATCAAAATCAATAGGGGTCTTCCTTGGATGGTAATAAACAAATATACCAAGTTACAAAAAGATTCATAAAGAAATGGAGTCTCTACAGTGTCCACAAGCTTTTGTTTACAAACAGAACAATTTGAAATTCAAATCCAAGAATTCCAGGAATTTTTTTCGGAATCATACCAAAATCAATAGGGGTCTTCATTGAATGATAATAAACATGTATACCAAGTTTCAAGAAAATCCAATGAAACCTGTAGTCTCCACAGTGTCCACAAACAATTATTGACAGACGGATGACAAACAGTACAATTCGAAATTCCAAGTCCCAGAATTCCAGGAATTTTTTTCAGAATCATATCAAAATCAATAGGGTTCTTCCTTGGATGGTTATAAACAAATATACCAAGTTACAAAAAGATTCATAAAAAAATGGAGTCTCTACAGTGTCCACAAGCTTTTGTTATCAAACAGAACAATTTGAAATTCAAAGTTCAAGAATTCCAGGAATTTTTTTCGGAATCATACCAAAATCGATAGGGGTCTTCGTTGAATGGTAATAAACATGTATACCAAGTTTCAAGAAGATCCAATAAAAACTGTAGTCTCTACAGTGTCCACAAACAATTGTTGACAGACGGATGAGAAACAGTACATTCGAAATTCCAAGTTCCAGAATTCCAGGAATTTTTTTCAGAATCATATCAAAATCAATAGGGGTCTTCCTTGGATGGTAATAAACAAATATACCAAGTTACAAAAAGATTCATAAAGAAATGGAGTCTCTACAGTGTCCACAAGCTTTTGTTTACAAACAGAACAATTTGAAATTCAAAGTCCAAGAATTCCAGGAATTTTTTTCGGAATCATACCAAAATCGATAGGGTTCTTCCTTGAGTGATTATAAACAAGTATACCAAGTTTCAAGAAATTCCAATAAAAACTGTAGTCTCTACAGTGTCCACAAACAATTGTTGACAGACGGACCGACGGACCAACGGACCAACGGACCGACGGACAGGGGCGACAACAATATACGTCCACATTTCTATGTGGGCGTATAAAAACTACAATTAATGCACTTATTTAAAACAATGAATTCTTACGTAATATAGCCAATGATTTTTGAGTCAAGAGACATCATTCATGATAGTGCTGAAGGTCCTGCATTTTTTAGGAAAAGTGTCTTAGAAGGCTAAAAGGCAAAATTTCCCTTCCAGTCATATCTCATTGAATTTGGTAAATTGTACAATATGTACACTGAATGAATGTGGTATTTAGCAATTTTTTCTGAGATGGCACCTTAGTATTCATACTATCAACTATTATGCTTACCTTTGCACTATGTTCCATAGTAACTACTACTTTAGTCTGATGACTTGATACTAAATCCATAGCACCTCCCATACCTTTCACTAGTTTACCCTGTTGATACAAAATACACACTTAGTATATCTACTAAAACTGACAAATGCTGGACATAATGAAATTAAAACATAACCATTTCAACTAAACCTCTTTTACTTCAGATGACGCATATACACATTGACAATAAAACTACATGGTTTAGATAAATTAGACCTCTCCAAGATACATGTATATTCCTCTTTAATTTTTATCAATGTTTGAATTTACATACAAGAATCTTTATCAAACAATTCCATGGTAATACTATACTGTAAGGCTAGAAATTAATGCGTCAACAAATTAATGCGACATGGGGTATAGAGACTAAAATGCGAGTACAAATTAATGCGATCCGCGATAGGTGTCGCATTTTTTAATATCATGAAAAAGAAAAGGGCTTCACGGAATTCTACAAGTGTTTAATGAATGAATACATGAACAATGATCAAGATTTTATCTTTAAATAGTCAAGTGTGAAAATCTTTTGTTTTTAAAGTCGTTGATAACTAATCAGCTTCAAATTTAGAGATAATTACCTAATTACTTAATCCCGCCTGGTCTCTATTTAAATACTTGACTGATTCTACCTTTTGTCTATCATATGATTTTATTTAATTCACTTGGAAATATGTATTTAAAATTGCGGATACAATTTAATGCGATCGCGGATAGGTCACATTTAAAACGCATTAATTTCTATCTCTCAATAATTTGTAGCCTTACATGTCCATAACAGATTTCTTATTTATCTAATGTTCTATCCACTTCTAGTTGTCTCTCAAAGGTGAACTTTAAAGTTTCCAATATTTTAATATTTTTCAAACTGTTGTTATATATGAAATACCTACTGGTATCATCCAATTAGCAATATCACCTCTTCTTGACACTTGCATAGCACCCAATATTGTCAGATCTATATGGCCACTACAATAGTAAATATAATGTGAATCTTCATATGTGGAGGAATAAAAGCTTATAAGAATAAATCTAATGGAGTTGGAACAGGGCTGTTGATTTGGCCATATATGCCAGTCATGTCCAATTGTTAGCTCTGTTGGACATCTAGTAAAGGTCAGTGACATTAAACAAAATTTGTAATATTTGTATGTCTTACTTGCTCCTGATAAAGCTAATCTGCTGTGTGAAAGTGGGAAAGGCTTATTAGGATCAGGCAAAGAACTTCACTTAGTTAAAACACCAAAAGGATTATCAGTTGTGTATGATTGCGAACAACAAAAGTGGTCATATCTCAGTTGCATGAGAGTTGTATTGGAAACTAATGACTGATAATCTTATTCGCAACAATACAGAGCTGTTGAATGCCATGGTGTGAGGGCCATCTCATTTGTTTTTTAATTGCAATGTGTGAATTGAATCCAGCCCATAGCTACATGAGCCCTCGAAAAATGGATTGCTCAAAACCGACCAATTTCATTACTCAAACTAAGGAAAAGGATATATTATCCCCCCCCCACTCCCCCCCTGACAACGGACCTGGATGGACTCTTAACATGCACATGCTATAGCACGAGGGGATTTTGTTTGTTCTCCAATCTGAACAACTAGCCCTGTATTCTACAGATTAGATCAATCTAGAATTAGGGCCACAGCTTGCATTAAGTACATTATTTTACATTTTCTAATTTAAACTCTATATATTTACCCTCGGATCATAGCAAATGATTCATCACTGGAGAAAAAAGAACTGCCTTTCAGGCTGGTGACTGTTTCTTTACCAGCATTGATCAAATCTGCATCTTCTTCACCTTTTCTTGGGAAAGGACCCTAAAAACAGGCAAATTCTGATTCATGCCACTCTTTTTCGAATATTGTAAGTTATGCTTTGCATTGCAATCAATAAGAAATTAAGGGCTATAATATGATAGTTTATCAAGGCATTCATAAGATAATGATCACAATATAGGCCTAAAGGCTAACAATAAGATACTTATCACAATATCGTGGCTACAATACAATGCCTATCTGTCATAAAGTAAGGACCAAACTATGATGCCTATCAGAATATAAAGGCTACAATACGATAAGGACTAAAATATAACGCCTATCACAATATAATGGCTACAATATGATACCTATCATAAAATAAGGCCTAAAATATGATGTTTATCACAATATAAAGGCTAAAATAAGGTACTTATCACAATATATGGGCTACAATACAATATTTATGGCTTTAGACTTGCAGATGCTAAATGGTGCCTAAATACTTTTATTGATATTATACTGCTGTATAGTTTCAGAATAACAGAAATGTATAGTCAATAGAGGGTTACTATTGTTAAATTTACAAACAAAAATAATAAAATGTACTTACCAAACCTAGGATACCATTTTCACTTTGTAAACTAACTTGTATACCTTTAGGTATATAGTTACTAGCTAACATTGGCATACCAATACCTAAATTAGCTGTTATAATGTTAAGGGTAAGAATGAAATAAATACCAACATACCAAATCTTAAAGGTCAAATTCAAAAGATGTTAACTTCAATTGTCTTAAAATGGTACGAAATTTACACATAACAGTAAAGGTGTTGGCTTTAAACAAAACTTGAGATTCTATCTACTGCAAAATACAAATTAGCAGGTTATTGTTTAAAATGTAGTTATTATTGATTGTGAAGATTAATCAGTTTTGTCTGAAACAATTGGCCATATAAGGTACACAATCTTAAAGGTCAAATTCAAATTCAAAAGATGTAGTCTTCAATTGTCTTAAAATGGGACAAATTTTACACATAACAGTAAGCAGTTGGCTTTAAACAAAACTTGTGAATTTTCTTTCTAATACAAAACACAAATCAACAGGTTATTGTTTAAAATGTGGTTATCATTGATTGTGAAGATTAATCAAGTTTGTCTGAAACAATTGGCCATATAAGGTACACACATTACATGTTGTGTATATGAATTTTTGACCTTTGTGCAAATAGGAAGGGACATAACTCCAAAACAAGGATAACAATAGTAATTTTAAACCTTTTAGTATTCTTATTATTATTATCATAATGTATATTGTAATTGTATATTGTAATAGTATTGTAATTGTAATTTTATTAGCTTATTATGCAAAAAAGGATACCGTACATGCCATCTTTAAATTCTAAAGCAGCTCTTCTGATAATTTTCTCTCTCATCTGTGCAGCTTCACTTTTAGGTTTATCATCAGTTCCTTCTTTAGCAAGTGTTAATCTCTACCATAAAAAACACATTTTAATAAAAATATTACTTCAAGTCAGCAAGTTAGATGCTTGTGATAAAACCCTGAATTTTGAGGATTGATCAACAAAGGTCCAGATAAACTGGAAATCTTCAGAATATTTAAATCGAAAATTAAACAAAGTTGCTACAGGAACTTAGAAATTGAAAAGAGTATGGCTATGCAACTTTCTGGGCAAGAATTTCCCTCATTGCACATTGCATGCTATTTTGACAAGCTTAATAATCATTGGCAATTTTTTAAAAAATTCAAATGCTATTGTTTGATAAAGGCAATATATTTAGATAACTGTATTCCTTTAGATGTTTTTAAAAAAGCACCTCACCTCAATTCTCTTTTCAAACGTATCACATTTCACAACTCTTTGTACAAAAACATGAGGTACATGTACATCTTCTGGTATAATTTCACCATCTTCTACTATTTCTTCCACCTCAGCTATAGTTATTTTACCGGCTTTACACATGGGAGGGTTAAAATTACGTGCTGTTTTTCTATAATAAAGGAAAATAAAACATATTTGATAGGAGAATATCATTTGAAATCGGTCAAAACTTCATAATAATTAATGATATTAACAATACTAAACAGATATAGACATCTCAATATTGGTTTTAGGAGAAACCTCTGCAGCTCAATTTTAGTCATCCGTATCACTTAAAAAAATGACTATCTAAAGAATAATTCTCATACAATTCCAACTATAAAAATTATGTTTGTTATAAACGATCTCATTGATTTACTAATACAATGTCAGCAATGGTAACCTCTGAGTATGGCAGAAATGAACTTCTTTCATGATAGGATTTGATTCATGCTAATTTGATTGACAAAGTGATGCAGTGCAAAATATTATTAACTATATTACCCCTACATAAAATTTTACATAACAAATTTGAGTAATTGATAATAACCTAAAGGTAAGGTTTCCAGATCGATCAGCTTTCCATGCTTTAACTAAAGCATAGTCACCAGTAATAGCTTCTTCCATAATATAATTTCTGTCACCAAACATTCGAGTCTGGAAAAATAAAATGAAGTCATACAGTACCAAATTAATTCATTAGCCAAATAACAGTTTAGTTTCTTTTTGCTCTAATTTTCTGTAATAATTCATCAACTTTTCTTCAACAATACAGTTATTTTGAAGCAATTAAAATGTTTCTTTTTGTTCAAAACAGAGACAAATTATATAATAATAGTTCATTTGCCCATGTAATCAAGAAAACTGTCCTTACATTAACACTGATTGGTTGAAAATTACAAGTTAGAATATGAGTGTGGTAGAAAATTCGTAAGATTGCGAAGGAGAAAAAATAGGAAGAAAAAAATTTCATCAGAAAAAACCTGTGATAGTGTTATTTTGTGATTATCAGAGCAAACTGTCAGAGCCTGCATGTCAATTTAATATTATGACAAAAGATGGCCTCTTTAAAAAAAACAGATGCTTATGGCCAAAGGGATAATTTCACTGATTCCCTATGTGCTGTACATGTCTAAGATCCCTGGTAAAATTTTCTCATTGTACACTACATGGCCCTGCTCGTCTTCAATAGTGCATTAGGTGCAGAAGAGTAGGACATAAAACTCCATTCATTTTCTTTTCATTTAATTAAAATTCTGAAGACACATAGCTATCAAAACTTTCAATGTGTAATGGGGACGTCCAATAAGCATCCATTTGCACCATTACACTTTATAATTGTGGGGTCCTGATCGAGAATGGAACACTTTACATGGGCCAGGCTGTGTACTCTTGAAATAATCTTAGTGCTAAGGTTAATCTTTGAACACTTTTTCTTGGATGTCCTAGCACTAAGATTGTTTCAAGAATATCAAGGGGTTTATGGTTTAATGATTCCTTATAGATTATTACCAAAAAAAAATAGAGATTCAAAATTTTTTATTGAAAATTTGTTGACACCTAAGGCACAATGATGTAACAATAACAATAAATAATAACGAATCATCATCTCATATGTCAACAATCTAAGATTAAAGGGTCATAAAAATAACTATTTTTAGTAGCCTCATATTATCAAAATATCAACCAGGAAGCTCAAAGTGTTAACATATTACTAATTTAAGAGGCTGTTAATTGATTATCAATAATTTCAGTGATGACTTTTGGGTGGCACTCGATGAGAGAGTTGAGGTTAAGAAAGCAGTAATGTCATGTTCAAAATATTCCCATCTATTTCCTGTTCCACCATTTTGAATTCTAACTGCTAATACTTATTTTCAGACCACGTGGAATGTGTTCAGAACACTTCTCTAACTTGTTTTATTGAACATCCGACTGATTCTTTGAATCCTAAACCTACAGAACTCAACAATCCAGAAATGAGAAAGCAATAAATTGAGAACATGTAAATATGTATAGAATATCCAGATGGTCTGTTATCAAAAACCTGATATATTGATTTCCACACCTTATTAAATACTAGTATAACTTAGTTAATCATGTTTATATACACTATGTCAATCAACATAAATAACAATTCAATATAATAACACATTTCTCCCTGACTCCCATCAAATCATACTCATGCAAGCAGGGCAGTAAAGAAAAGAAACTAAGTGTTTCCTTATGGACTTTCTGAAGCACTACAAATTGAAAATCTCAAAAAAGACTTTTTACATTTACCAAAGATATGTTTAGACAATAATCCAATAACTGATTCTCAAGTCAAACCTTGATTTGCTGACACTGTGACAGGATCCAGAGCTCATGCAGCTTGGCAGAATGTTTGTCAGAGCAAGATCATTGAATAGAATGCTGATTGTCTGAGCAAACGTAATGAATCCTGCCTTTCAATGGTCAAGTACAAATTGTGATTGTGTATTGTGATTTGATAAATTGTGACATTTACATAATGATGTGAAATTTCATAAAGAAACCCATATACATGTACATGGCAAACATTAATTTGAATATATGTTTTATTTGATTGCAGGAGAACTAGAAGTGCAATCTTGATTCTGAAAAGTGATAAAAACAATTGAAAATAACCACTTTGATTTGGTGATGTAAATGGTCAAGACAATAACCTTAAGTAGGCCTACATTTATGTCTTAAACATCTTGTGACCAGAAACATTACATAATTTAAATAACAAAAACAGATTAATATTACACTTGAGCAGTTTCAATAAATGACTAGAGTAAACCTAATATTCTGAACATTTTCATACTGATGTCAATTACCAAATTAGTAAATTCAAACATCTCCCCCAAAATTGATTATTGACTACATTTGGATAAGGTCATGCATAACTCAAGTCAATGCCTATTTTGATGACTCAAAAAATATATTAAAACAAGTACAAGTTGATAACAAGACCATTAAGCAAACAACATTTCATTTTTTGACAGGACCGGTAGTCAAAAGATGAGGCATCAAACATTAATCTACACAATTCATCACATTGAAAGTGCTTTTATATTTTCGTAAAATATATCAATAATACAATATAAAAACATGGATTTTTCTAAGTTTATCCTAAAATAATTCCAACAATAATTGCCACAACAATTAATCCTGCAATTATGCCTATTCCTGCGAAACAAAAGCATCGCTTCCGTGATCGTTTCACCATTCTTTCAGCTTTACTAAATTGCACTTTACCATTTTCAACATCTGTCGTAGCAGATGACATTTGTTTTTCTACATTGTTAATTGTCTCCCCTTGTTCCTCAACCAGAACACTTATGTCTACAAATAAATTGTTCACTTGTGAGATTTTGTGTTCTAATGCTTTAATGTCTTTGTCTCGCTCCTCAATTATACGTAACTGTTGTTCTGCAGCATCGCAATCAGTTTTGTAATTCTGCGTAAAAGCTGCGTAGTTGATATCCGAATCCAAAATTTCGTTCAACTCAGACCCTGAGATAGTCTCGTTTGCATTGTTAGTCACTACTAATTGTTTACGTAAATTTTCTTTCATACGCTCCATATATTTACTCTGGGCCATGTAAAAATCATTTGTGGTCGCAGCCAAACTGTTGGATAATCTATTCACTTGTTGATTTCGAATTCTATTTACAGCACTTTCATCTTCTGGTGGATTTTCTTTCAACTGTCCTTCAATTTGACGTAAACTTTTCCTGATTTTGGTCGACTCTGAATTGATTTCATGCACAAGTTCTTCATATTTCTTCACATTTTTGTATCCCATTGGAGTATTGCAAATATCTAGTTGAAGTTTTGTTAATCTATCAGTTTTCTCTCTTAGAGATTGTAAATCACCCTCTATACCTTCAACATAATGCAGGAAATTCTGTATGCCACCATCCTCAGGCACATTCTTGGATTTTTTGTCCTTCATGGGAACTTTAGAATATTCCTTAGATCGATTCCTAAACTCTTCCATGCGATCTTTCACCATTATAATGGTGTAATTTTAAATCTCAATCAATATATAGTATTCGTTTGTCATTAGCTAAAAATAAACAGTGTTCTCATACTGTATTACTCTTTAACTAACAACAAGTGTCTCCAGTGTGGCCTTGCTCATTATTGTCAAGTGTTGGGTTAGGTGGTTAAGGAGTCCCTGACCGGTCAACCAAACTACTTAATTGAGTTCATTACAAGGGTATTTGGAGAAATATAAAAGGTAATTTTTTATTAATTCAATAATCAGGTCTTATCCATGATAGTTATTAGCCTTAAGGTATATCTATATTGGCCTACTTAGCTCCCCTTCTATAAATAATGAACTTTCCCAGTATGATGTAAATATATAAAAATATGCCAGCTGTCACATGCATGAGTCACATATTCAAACAGGTATACTGTGGTTTGTATTTGTCACATACTTTGGTGTAAATATATTCATTGAAGAAAGGCCACATTTTGGGAAAAGGCATGATATTTATAATGGAAAATATTTCATATATCATAATAGCATACCTCAAAGCTTATTTCGTATATTTGTAGAAGAATATGAGAGTGGTTGCCAAAAGTCAAAAATTTCAATATAAACAAGTGGTTGCCTAGCAAGATACGCCCACTTTAAAATATATTTGCTGTTTTAACACAGGCAGAAACTCCAACATTATTAAGGTCTAATCCAAGTTCTCATCAATATAAATGTTCACACCAAATTTGATTCAAATCAGATGAAACCTAGTCTCTATTGTATTTACTAGCTAATTTTCATGAGTTTGGACCAAGTCAAGGGCAATAACTCAAATATAGTTCATCGAAAAATAGTAAATAAACTTGTTCAAGATCTCGCCAATCAAAACATCAAATTTTATTTCAAATTCAAATTATCTATCGCAATCACAAGTGTTTGGACTAAGTCAAGTGCAATAATTAAAAAACAGTTTATCAAAAAATCGTCAATTTTGTACTTGACCAAGATCTCATCAACTAACAATCACACCAAATTTCATTCAAATCAGATGAAAACTGTTGTCTCTGTAGTCTTCACAAGTCTGTTTTTACAGACAATAACTCAAAAAACTGTTAATCGAAAAATCACCGATTCGAAACTTCAATATAAATAATCACAGCAAGTTTCATTCATATCCATTGAAAACTGCTGTCTCTATCGCGTTCATAAGCCAATTTTGACGCGTTTTGACTAAGTCAAGTGCAATAACTCAAGAAACGTTTGTTGTAAAATCGCCAATTTCAAACTTTTCCGAGATC
The DNA here is from genome assembly GCA_030562195.1 of Nipponacmea schrenckii. Classification (NCBI taxonomy): domain Eukaryota; kingdom Metazoa; phylum Mollusca; class Gastropoda; family Lottiidae; genus Nipponacmea; species Nipponacmea schrenckii. The sequence continues at coordinate 12,476,551 of CM060200.1, forward strand.
TCATCAATATAAATGATCACAGCAAGTTTCACTCAAATCCGATAAAAATTGTAGTCTCTATCGCGTTCACAAGCCAATTTTGACGCATTTTGACTAAGTCAAGTGCAATAACTCAAAAACCGTTCATCGAAAAATCGCCAAATTCGAACTTGTCCGAGAACTCATCAATATAATTAATCACAGCAAGTTTCATTCAAATCCGATAAAAACTGTAGTCTCTATAGCATTCACAAGCCAATTTTGACGCGTTTTGACTAAGTCAAGTGCAATAACTCAAAAACCGTTCATCGAAAATTTGCCAAATTGGATCTTGTCCGAGATCTCATCAATATAAATGCTCAAAGGAAGTTTTATTCAAATCTGACAAAAACTGTAGTCGCTATCGCGTTCACAGGCAATTGTGGACGGACGGACGAACGGACGGGGTGACAACAATATACGACTACATTATAATGTGAGTCAAATCCAAATTTAAAAACACTGTCATATAAAAACCCATTTTTTTCCAACGTTTCCCTCTAATACAATAGAGCTTCCTCAGGGAGGGCTAAATACAAAATGAAGAGAAAAAGACGGTTACTACAAAAATTATGACGTCATAATGCTAATGACCTCACCAGTCCTAAATAACAACATTGATAACAAAATTTCATCAATAGAAAAGTACTAAAATTTTAAAGAGAGTGTTGATCTAAATTATAGTAAGGCCTATAGTTATTTGGAAAAGTTTTTCAGGCTGTCAGGATTATGTTCATTTAAGCCATTAGGCCACACAGTATTCAGTCTATGTATCCAGAATGACTCTGCCAAATCTAATTTATGTTTGTCTTTGTATCCTGTCATTAGAATCCAGCTTATTAATTTAAACTGTGATCACCATTATCTTCTTCATGATTGGTTTGGATGTTCAATCATTATTATTAGTTTTATGGTGCACATTATAATGTGGGCGTATAAAAAAGGGTATTGCTGATTTTCCTTTCAAAATTGACCCGGCATGCTGCTCTTGGTTTGAAGAAAGTAAATTTGATTATATGTTTTGTGACATAATTTAGTATATTTAATTTCAAGCAAACAATATAATCACTTTGAGGAAGAAGTTATATATAACAATGAATATCACACAATACTGATAAATTTAACACAAGTACTCAATAGTACGTAACACAACAGGATACATTCTTATCTTATTGACTCATACAAAAAGTCCAGTAATGTGCAATGAAGAAAATTTTGTAGAATCAATAGCTCGATAGCTCAATAGCAATGGCATCACACTCATACACCAATGTATCAATATGCATTATGATCATGTGTTAGCTCCTGTATTGTACTATGTATCTTATTGTAGCCTTATAAATTGTGATCAGTATCTTATTGTTAGCCTTATATTGTACTATGTATCATATTGTAGCCTTTATATTGTACTATGTATATTATTGTAGCCATATAAATTGTGATCAGTATCTTATTGTTAGCCCTTATATTGTACTATGTATGTTATTGTAGCCTTTATATTGCACTATGTATCTTATTGTAGCCTTTATATTGCACTATGTGTCTTATTGTAGCCTTTATATTGTACTATGTATATTATTGTAGCCTTTATATTGCACTATGTATCTTATTGTAGCCTTTATATTGTACTATGTATGTTATTGTAGCATTTATATTGCACTATGTGTCTTATTGTAGCCTTTATATTGTACTATGCTCCTAATTGTAGCCTTATAAATTATGATCAGTATCTTATTGTTAACCCTTATATTGTATCAGTATCTTATTGTTAGCCCTTTTATTGCACTATGTATCTTAATGTAGCCTTTATATTGCACTATGTATCTTATTGTTAGCCCTTTTATTGTACTATGCATCCTATTGTAGCTTTCATATGGTGTAAAATATCTCAGCGAAGCCTTTGATATTGTGATAAGTAAGATATCGTAGCCCTTATGGTGTTAAGTATTGTCTGGTAGTCCTTATAGTGTAATGAGTATCTTATCGTAAAAATCAGAGAATTTTCTATTGGACTCAACCTCAAATCTAGACACCTGTTACAGTGTCATTAATAACAATTGAGATATCAGATGTAGATAAGATTAACCAGTAATAATAATTATAGAAACATTATCTAGTATGAAAAATCAAATAGGTCATATTCAATTAAAATTATTACAACATACTATGCATTGAATACAGCCAAATAGTGGGCTGGGCAATATGGAGTCTTAGACTACAAGATATATTTCTTTATCAAAATATCACTCCCATGTAAAGATCCCATGGCAGTTTGGCATCAAAAAAGTCAGATAATGCTGTTGTTGTAATTGGCTCATTCAGGTACAGAAAAGTAGGCAAAAAGGCTTCATTCTTTGCATATATCCTGATATGAGTGGGTATTTATCACAGCATTTTCCAGGTTTGATTTTTAGTGAATTCCCAAGAAATACTGGTTAACTACAGGTCAGGGCAAGACCTACTGAATTTACAAAAATATTAAGTTTACATGGACAAAGTTATTATGATAGGCCTCAATTGCAATAAAAACTATAATAATTAGATAACACAGTTAAGTAAGACTTACCTCCCTTGGACTGCTAGCAATATCTATGCTACCATCGCCACTGTATTTAATTGGTGCACCACCTTCATGTATCAAAGTACCAAAACCAGTAGGAGTAAAAAATGCTGGAATACCAGCTCCTCCTGCCCTTATTCTTTCTGCTAATGTTCCCTAAAAGTATAAAAAAAATTACAAATTGAGAATCGAGAATACGCACTATCTTTAGCGAGCTTCATAGGCCTTTTCATTTAAGCAAATCGTATCAACACCTATCAAAGCGTGCATTTATTTAAGCGAAGCGCCAACAACGATTTGTCTACAATGCACACTTATTTTAGCGATTTGTCAAAGCGCATACCCAAATCGACCAACTCGTCTCTCACAGCACTTTGGTACGATTCGATTAGCTTTTAAGATGGCAGTCGCGAGTAGTACCGGTAACAAGAAAGAATATTTCGAGAAATTGCTAATTCCGAAGCGTGATTTAAAGTCATAGGTCGAATATCTGCGAACAGTGAATAAAATAATTTCGCACCCATTGATAACAGAAATGAATTTTTTTTATTTTTTTTATGCGAGCATCAAATTCCGGTTGGTCACACATTGCTACATCGATTCATGGTGTTTATTTAAGGCGAGTTTATTTGTACCACGTGACGATACTCGGCCGTGTAAAGCGTATTGATACGATTTGCTTAAATAAAAAGGCCTATTAACTTTGCTCATAAGTCTAAAGTCCAAAAACAACAGGTTGTGTATCTGAAACACTAGCTAAATAGAAAATAGATAGGTTGGACTGTTACTGTAGCTGTATTTTGCATCATTGATAAAATGGTCTTCACATAATGAAACAGCTCCAGACGACCCTTTCTGATTTCTACTAGAAACTAAAGAAGAAGAGAGAGACTATAATTACCTGAGGGGTTAATTCTACCTCTAACTCTCCTGATAAATACTGTCGTTCAAACTCGGCATTTTCACCCACATAGGACGATATCATTCTCTTAACCTGCAAATAACAAGCTAGAACTCTCCCATTTCTGAAATCATTTTAATCTTGTTTCTTTTTTAATTTTTTAGACTGTCTACTAATTCCATTTAAGAGAATTTGATATAATATTTGATATTTCAAGATTAGATACAAGAAGTATATCTAAGGTACATTTGAGATCTAATCAGTCTTAAATGCAATGAAAAGAAGTCATTTTTCTAGAGTGAATCAGTGCCAGTGCTTTTGTTTCTTCCATTTTTCCTCCAGGGGCCTTATTGAAAATATTTTCGTTAAGATGTTTTTTATTTTCCAGTAATCTGATTGGTCAATCATTAAATCGATTTTAATTTTAGTTTTGTTATCCAATAAAATTAATGTATTTTTTAGAATTTCGATTTTTATTTATGTTTTGGTGAAAAAGGCGCTGTAATTAAATTTTGGTTAACCATACATAACAGAACTTTCGCCAGAAGAAAAAGATTCATTGAACATTAGTACATTCGTGAATTGATGTATATATTGGGATACTATGATACGTGTATCGCATATTTAGGATAATAATAATAAACTCCTTATTTTACATGGGTCAGTATACTGGATGAGTATCAATACTTGTTAATACCTCTCATTCTATATAAAAAGTGAGTTTTTTTTAAGTTTTTCACACCGAACTGACTGAAATTGTTAATCTGTACACATTTCCACAAATATATATGGTATTGTATCATGGCATGATATTAGTGATACCCAACACAAAAGAAAATAAAGAAGCACACATTACATGGATATACTATTTCTGACATTTATTAACTTAACGTTTCACATACAGGCAGCGTTATCAAGAGAAATGAATAATATAACAAGACTAAGCAATATATATAGATAACGCTGCCTGTATGAGCATGTGTAACGTTGAGTTAATAAATGTCAGATCTAGTATTTCATATATATTGTGCTTCTTTACCGATGCCTATATGTCTTATTAACAGTACAATAGAACATATGAAGTGAAGGTGACTAAGCCTACCTGTTTCTGCTTGAGAAGAAGTCCCAATCCAAAATCATCAATGCCAGCATTATTACTAACACAGATCAGTCCACTAATTTTACTTTGTAATAGACCACCTATCAAATTCTCTGGTATACCACATAGACCAAAACCTGTAATTCAATGAAGGAAGTGGCAAAATATACCAAAATAAAATTTCGGACAGTAAACTGTAATATACTCTGAGCTCTAAGCTGAGCCCTATCTAGTAAGAATTAAGCCCCAAAAATTTTTTTATCAAGGGTTACATGTAATAATAATAATAATAAAAAGGATGAAAATTTGGGTAAAGGCCTTGTTACAATTTTGCCCAGAAAATATGAAAATATCAATACATGGAAAAAAAATACTACATGGACATGTTAATAAAGAAGGCTATTTTGCCCAAAAAATGTATACATAAAACAGGCAGGAGGGATGGTATTATAATTTAAATGTTAAAGTGAGTTTTGATAAATTTTGATAAGTTTGTTCTAAATATTTAAATGTTGGTAGCAAATTTTATATTTTGAGGTAAAGAATTCCATAGAGAGGGACCTGTATATTTTAGACTATGCTTAAAGAGATGGTTTTTAGGTTTAGGTATTTTACAACGTAAGTTTATTGATGAATATGGAGTATTTTTATAAATTAAGATATAATCAAGATATGAAGGACATTTTTTGATAGAAATTTTGTAAAGAAATAGATGTTTATTTGAGAAGAAACCTATTAGAAAATCAATTGACTCTAACAACTTTGTCTGATCAAATAAGCTTGCTGGAAGGCCTAATTAAAATTAAAGCTAACATACCACCAACTAAGAGTTTGGAACCTTCAGGAATATCTTCAACTGCCTCATAAGCTGTCTTATAAAACTTGGCATCTCTTTTTGAACTAGTGGAAAACTGAAAGGTACATAAAAAGGAATGTGTTGACATACAGTAACAACAGAAAATTATGAATCAGTAGTAATATAAACTATAGGCTTTTAATTTTCCTGAGCCTCAACTTATAATCTATGACAGGGCTGGCCGAAAAATTGGGCTTAAATTTACTGAACATTCAAACTTTCTAAAAAAAAAAAGAAAATTTGGATTCTCTTGTTTTTTTTCTACAATATTTCCCCAAATGTAATTTCCCATGCAAAATTCATATTTATTTAAAAAGTTAAAGTTTCATCTTCTATAAAAAAAAAAAACTACTGTTCACACAAAACTATTATTCTTGACTTATTATCTAATGAATCTCATTTCCAATGAATCTTAATATGGCCTCTACTTTCTATAGATCTAGTTTACTAAGCAAATAATTTACAAAAAGGCAATTAGGACTAGGCCTATAGACATATTAGTTTTTGGTTAATTAATTTAAGCATTTTGTCATTAACCCGAACTTTTATTGGTTCAAGCCAAGATTATTTGTAAAATGAAGGGAGTTGAAGATGAAGATGAAGAGAAGGGGGGGGGGGTAACTTTTCTGAACAATGGTAATATTCTCGTATCCGTACACCAAAGTGGTGATGCAATAAACTTGACAACATAAGAATTCTTTCAGAATGTATATGCACTACCTTAGAATTCAAAGCCACAGAACAAGAAAGTCTCTGAAGATTTTTATTCCTTAACAATAAAGGACTAAGTATGGAGGCAGCCATCTTGAAAAATGTTAAAGGGACTTAACTCGATTTTTTACAGACTACAAAACATGTAGGATAAAATGTAGGATTTTGGTGCAATTTTTAAGATTAATATTGTGCACCAGAATTTTTTATTTATCAAATTACGCTACTTATTTCATGCTTGTAATGAATTGAAAATAAAATGCCTCCATTAGGATTCCCTGAGAGGGCCTCTCATTACAGCATATAAAACATAGGGGTAAGCCCCTACGGACATACTTGCGCCAACAATCAAGTGTGACTAGGACTTGGAGAAAATGTAAATACCTACCCCAAAATAGTTAGTCTTAGAATGTATTTTCTTTAATGAAAATATAATTTTTGTAGGTTTACATTGGACAGGAATTTCTTATAAATCTATAAATATTTTTTTTATTAACTCAAATAGATTCTATAACTTACAATTATATTTTTAGGCTGCTATTACAATTCTAATAAAAATATATGGAAAACAATTCTTTATTTTTCCAAACCGTCAGATAAGTGAGCAAGCATGTAACCCTGCAGTGACAAGGATATTGCCATGGGCATAAAATGGAACCATTTTAATACACATCCACAAAAATATAGTTCGACATGAACCACAAGAAGAAAAAACGAAGTTTAAAGGAGTTCGAGTGTTCATATAAATTCTTTTCACCCTATTAAAATTTTGAAATTACTTAGGTATTTTCCTATTTGAGCAGGCCTAAGTATTTAGTATCACTATGAAACTGCCTTTAATGAATAACTCACCAATTTTTTGAGATTTTTGGAATTCTTGCAGAAAAATTCAAGTGGACTTTGGGTTCATTTATTTACTTTAAGACAATTTCATAGTTTAAATAGGAGGAGTTCGTACTTACATACTAAATACTTACTCAAATAACAACATAAGTACATTAAATTTCCTTGTACCATTTACTGCCTTTCAACCAAACCTTAGGAATTTAAAATACTAATGCTGCTATAGCTTCAATAAATTTACTTCATTTGGATTATATTAATTAAAGAAATGTTATTTTATTTCTTACGCAATCGAACTGATTTTGTATGAACATATTTGTGATAGCAAGTTTTGCGTAATTGTACCCCTTCATAACTAACTGGGGCCGTTAAAATTATCAAAGGCCTATTGTTCAAATTATTGGATTATTAACGCCAATTTCTATCTTTGATATTCCCAAAATTTTACGGTCATATTCCCTGCTTACGATTTGGCGAATGATGAAAACGTACACAGTGAGGGAAAAATGTTTCAAGCCTACGCAAGGATATCGAACGTTTCGACGTATAGAAAGTGATGCTCATATAAGTGCAATATTTGTTCATTGCCACCGAATACAGTAGATAGTATTTAAAAAAATGTTAATTCCGGATTTTAGCATTTTAGATTCTCAAGCCTCTCCCACGATGTATTTTTAACTGCGGGGTATAGAATTATTTACATTCATCTATAACAGCATATTCAGATGATATAGATGAATAGGAATAGTCATTCTTATTTTAGGTTATGTCCCTTAGTTTGCTTTTGTTACAAATTCTAAAGGTACTTCATTTGTCTATACCATTTTATATTTTTTGAATGTCAAACTCATACCATGTGATTAACAGGTTACCATCTTGTCCCACGCAATCCGATAACAGAGTCGCACACTAATAAATATTATATTATCGGCAACCAATATAACGATTGTTGTTGGTAAGTAAGTTAGATGACAAGTTAACGTTCGCTTCCAGTGGATACTGATATCTTAAACTAAATAATCATAGTTATATAAGTGGGTGGAATGATAACACGATTGTCTGATTTTAAGCAACATGTGAAAATTGTCCGGTTCTTCAGATGGAACAAGCAATCTAGTCCTTAAGTTTTACAGGCTGTTATTCTTCCACTGTAACAAATAAAGAATAATAAGGCCAAATTTGTCAAATAAGACAAAAATGTTAAATCCTTTGGAACAGAAGGAACTCTATATAGAACACGCGGAGGTGGGTTTGTGTTCTATTGTGTGATTCAATTGCACTCACGGGTATACAGAAGCGTAATTATATGCAATTAAGACTAGACGCAACGACTTCTTCATTTTAGTGACAATAGTAAGCCATTTAATCAAAACGCCTTACACATTAACTAACATTGTCTTGATATATATTTAATGCTCATAGTTCGGATATTAACAATACTTTTGTCAACTATAAACTATAAAGGGTGGACTGTAAATGGCATGACGTAAGGACGTTTCGAAATGCTCACGTACGGAAATAATAGTCGTTGATCTACCGTATTGCGAGTCTTGATCACAAATGAATCGTCCTTACTCGTTATTACTGTCAGTGCAACTTTAAAGGATAATAGGTCTTGGAATGAACATAAAATTTGAAAATTTTAAACTAGGGCAATAAGAGACCCATTATCAGTAAATATAAATAAAGATGCATTTGATTAAGCCTTTTTTCAGAAGGGCCCTAGTTCTGTAAGTTTTCTAGTTTTTATATGCCCACATTCTGTGGTCGTATATTGTCGTCACCCCTGTCCGTCCGTCCGTCGGTTCGTCGGTCCGTCCACAATTGCGTGTGAAAGCGATAGAGACTACAGTTTTCTTTGGATTTGAATGAAACTTGCTGCGATCATTTATATCGTCGAGATCTCGGACAAGTTCGAAATTGGCGATTTTTCGATGAACGGTTTTTGAGTTATTGCACTTGACTTGGTCAAAATGCGTCAAAATTAGCTTGTGAAAGCGATAGAGACTACAGTTTTCATCGGATTGGAGTGAAACTTGCTGTGATCATTTATATTGATGACGATTTTTCGGTTAACTTTTTTTGAGCTATTGGCCTTGACTTAGACAAAACGTGTCGAAATAGAATTGTAAACATGAAAGAGACAACAGTTTTCAATTGATTTGAATGAAAATTTTTGTGTACATTTATATTGATGAGATGTTGGATAAGTTTAATAGTGACGACATTTCGGTGAAAATATTCCTCGACTTCTCGCCTCTTGGGCATAGTGGGCGAAAAGTTGACGGTTATATGGCCGCAGCCGGTTTCCATAAGACAGTCACTGACCACTCATGTGTGTTGTATATCCGCAACGAAATTTGAAGTCGACGGTTATATGGCCGCAGCCGGTTTCCATTTGACAGTCACTGACCACTCATGTCTGTTGTATATCCGCAACGAAATTTGAATAGTATTTTTTTTTAATGCAACAGAAATTTGAGTTTTCTTTGTGTAATCAGATAGATGTCATGGACAAGACACGAAAAGGGCTTTAATAAATGCAATTTAGTATAAAATATCTATGACAATGGTATAACATAGGTATTATAACCTATTATGTTTTGAACCGAGAGAGATTCTTTCCATTTTGGACCCCATATAAAGACAGAGGTCATTGGTTCATGTTCTTGTGTGGGTGTTTTTTTTTCAAATGAAACTCTGTTGAATATAAAAAGTCTTTATCTAGATCCTACCTGATCTTTTGATCAATCTCCAGTCTAAGCATGTTAATCATTCGGAGGACAATCAAACTAGAACCAGTGGGCTACAAGCTGTGCTTATGCCGCTGTTCTTGCTCAATTTGGCGTTGCCAATCAGGCGCTAAAAGGTAGGACGAAACACCGTAAGGTAGAACTAATAATCATAATAATAATAAACTCTTTATTTAACATGGGTCAGAATAAGGCCCAATACACAAGGACATGGTTTTGTCTAACATTCATCCCATGGGGCAATGCATTGGCTAAAAAAAAAATCTAAAATACACAATATTTCAATATACTATTCGCCTATCAAGTACATGACCACAAAATAGCTCATTTCAGAGAGTCTTAAAGGGGTCTCAATATCTCATAGATTCTTCGCAACTATATCAAATTGTCCAATAATACATCGCAGTTATATCGTCAAATTGTCCAACAATACATCGTACTTATATCGTCAATTTGTCCAACAATACATCGCAATTATATCGTCAAATTGTCCAACAATACATCGCACTTATGTCGTCAAATTGTCCAACAATACATTGCACTTATGTCGTCAAATTGTCCAACAATACATCGCAGTTATATCGTCAAGTTGTCCTACAATCCATCGCAATTATATCGTCAAATTGTCCAACAATACATCGCAATTATATCGTCAATTTGTCCAACAATACATCGCAATTATATCGTCAAATTGTCCAACAATACAACGCACTTATGTCGTCAAATTGTCCAACAATACATTGCACTTATGTCGTCAAATTGTCCAACAATACATCGCACTTATATCGTCAAATTGTCCTACAATCCATCGCACGTATATCGTCAAATTGTCCAACAATACATCGCACTTATGTCGTCAAATTGTCCAACAATACATTGCACTTATATCGTCAAATTGTCCAACAATACACCGCAATTATATCATCAAATTGTCCAAAAATACATCGCAGTTAAATCGTCAAATTGTCCAAAAATACATCGCACTTATGTCGTCAAATTGTCCTACAATCCATCGCACTTATATCGTCAAATTGTCCAACAATACATCGCAGTTATATCGTCAAATTGTCCAACAATACATTGCACTTATGTCGTCAAATTGTCCAACAATACATCGCAGTTATATCGTCAAATTGTCCTACAATCCATCGCACGTATATCGTCAAATTGTCCAACAATACATCGCACTTATGTCGTCAAATTGTCCAACAATACATCGCAATTATATCGTCAAAATGTCCAACAATACATCGCAGTTATATCGTCAAATTGTCCAAAAATACATCGCACTTATATACTCTAGCGTAAAACTGTCCAACAATACATTGTACTTATGTCGTCAAATTGTCCAACTTCTAAAAATTGCAATGAATTTTTTAGTTTCAGACTTCAACGTTCAGGTATCCACCAGAACCAATTTTACTTTAAAGTAGCTGATGTGCAACTGGTGGAAATTTGAGTATTTTAGTTTTCGGTATTATCTAGTCACTTGAACCCAGCGATTGAACAGATTTTGCCGGTTGAAAACAGTTGTTGAAATAACAAATAGTCTAAATTTAACCCCACTTACAATTCGAGAGAAAACCAATTCGAAAACAGTTATCTCAGGGATCCCACATTTTTACACATTTGAGAGGTAACTTGGGGATCTTTGACCAACACTCTCCGCTTTAAGAATTTACGTAATCGACTCTTTATTTTGATAAAGTATACTTATTTTAAATTTACAGATTATTTCATTTCTATGATCTGACTTCTTAAATTATAGTCGTTTGAAACAGTTTGAAAAGATTTAATACCGGGAATATTTCGACTCATCGTATCCTCCCACACAGGTTTCAAATATACCCTAGAGCATTGATGAAACATTTAAGACTGCCGGAACTCAAGGCAATGATAGTCTTGGGGCATTTGTTGGTAATTGTAGCCTCTTTGTGCCAATTATAACGTTAACTCATACATGAAGAAATGAGCGGGGAAATGATGAAATAGTCGTACACTGACCACCCTCAGCAGGTGGAAACACTAATGACTAGACGTACAATTAACTCTCAATTTCTCCCCAATGGACACCAATTTCCATAACAAAAATCGCGTATTATCCAATTTCTTTAGACATTGATATATAAAAGGTCTTTCTAAGTGTTTGTATAATTTTAATCGTCGATTAAAGACAAGCATCATTATGTGATCTAATGTAATATTTATTTTCTATTCAAAATCGACTTGATACTATTAAAATAAAAACAATTTAAATGTCATCGGAATTATCGTCATTGTTGCTTTTACTGTGTGTCTAGATAGATAAGCTTAGTTAATGTCAAGCAGTTCGATCTGAACTTTTAATACATCTGTTTTGGATCTGATTTTTCTTTAATGGAAATGTCAAGCACAATCCTTCATTTCTACAGATGGTTTCCGCATTTTAATAGATTGAAATCTAGCTAGACTAAACTTAATAAAGAGAACAATAAAAGTACAACCTGCACTTGGTGGGTTTAATGAATGTAGGTAATGCTTAAAAAAATCGAAAGCACAGACAAACCTTGATAAATTGTCAAAACCTACATCAAAAGGGAATATTCTCCAATACCAGCGATTAAGATCGGTATTTTGTGTTTTAAGTCAGTTTTCATAATCTGTTAGATCAAATGCCATGTTCAGTATATTGGATCAGATTTCAAGTCCAGACTATTATATAAGATTTCATGTCCAGTATATTGGCTCAGCCTTCAAGTCCAGTCTATTGGATCAGATTTCAAGTCCAGTCTATTATATCAGATTTCATGTCCAGTATATTGGATCAAATTTCATGTGCAGTATATTGGATCGGATTTCATGTCCAGTATATTTGATCAGATTTCATGTCCATTTTATTGGATCAGATTTCAAATCCAGTCTATTAAATCAGATTTCATGTCCAGTATATTAAATCAGATTTCATGTCTAGTATATTAAATCAGATTTCATGTCCAGTCTATTGGATTAGATTTCAAGTCCAGTCTATTATATCAGATTTCATGTCCAGTATATTAAATCAGATTTCATGTCTAGTATATTAAATTAGATTTCATGTCCAGTATATTAAATCAGATTTCATGTCTAGTTTATTGGATTAGATTTCAAGTCCAGTCTATTATATCAGATTTCATGTCCAGTATATTGGATCAGATTTCATGTCCAGTATATTGGATCAGATTTCATGTCCAGTATATTAAATCAGATTTCATGTCCAGTATAATAAATCAGATTTCAAGTCCAGTCTATTAAATCAGATTTCATGTCCAGTATATTACATCAGATTTCATGTCTAGTATATTAAATCAGATTTCATGTCCAGTATATTAAATCAGATTTCATGTCCAGTATATTAAATCAGATTACATGTCCAGTATATTGGATCAGATTTCATGTTCAGTATATTGGATCAGATTTCATGTTCAGTATATTAAAAAAGATTTCATGTCCAGTATATTAAATCAGATTTCATGTCCAGTATATTACATCAGATTTCATGTCCATTATATTAAATCAGATTTCATGTCCAGTATATTAAATTAGATTTCATGTCCAGTATATTAAATCAGATTTCATGTCCAGTATATTAAATCAGATTTCATGTCCAGTATATTAAATTAGATTTCATGTCCAGTATATTAAGTCAGATTTCATGTCAAGTTTATAAGATCAGATTTCATGTCCAGTTTATTAGAATAGATTTCATTTCCAGTTTATAAGATCAGATTTCATGTCAGGTTTATTAGATCAGATTTCATGTCCAGTTTATACGATCAGATTTCATGTCAGGTTTATTAGATCAGATTTCATGTCCAGACTATTAGATCAGATTTCATGTCTAGTTTATTAGATCAGATTCAATGTCCAGTATATTAGATCAGATTTCATGTCTAGTTTATTAAATCGGTTTTCATTTCAAGTTTATTAGATCAGATTTCATGTCAAGTTTATAAGATCGGATTTCATGTCCAGTTTATTAGATCAGATTTCATTTCCAGTTAATAAGATCAGATTTCATGTCCAGTTTATTAGATCAGATTTCATTTCCAGTTTATAAGATCAGATTTCATGTCCAGTTTATTATATCAGATTTCATTTCCAGTTTATAAGATCAAATTTCATGTCCAGTCTGTTAGATCAGGTTTAATGTCTAGTTTATTAAATCAGTTTTCATGTCCAGTCTATTAGATCAGATTTAATGTCTAGTCTATTAGATCAGATTTCATGTCAGGCTTATTAGATCAGATTTCATGTCAAGTTTTTAAGATCAGATTTCATGTCCAGTTTTTTTTTTTAAATCAGATTTTATGTCCAGTCTATTAGATCATTTTTCATGTCTGTATATTAGAACAGACTTCTTGACCCGTCTCTTCAAACAGATCTTATGTTTAGAGTATTAGACCAGAATTCTCGTCTTGTAAAAGCACTTTTTGGAAATACGAGCTATTAAAAACGGGTCTCGAATTTGTTTTGTTGTAAGATAAAAAGTTACCGTCGTCATCTATAACGAGTATTGTATTTTAGGCTGGAGATCTTCTAAAATTAGATTTCTAACTTTTACGATATTATGGCGGTAAATTGAAAATGTAGTAGGTGTTCGAACGTTTGAAATCAAATATCCGCCGTGATTAAATACTGAGGTTAAGCTATCGTTGACTTCCACTTGTCATAAGTAAAGAAATAAGAGCTATTTTCATCCGGTAAATCGATGTTCGCGCCAGTCAATGAAATTTTACTGACTGATCTTCTACTTTATCATACACGCTTTAATGGTTAGCATCAAGCGTCTACTTCTGTCCAAATGTATTTTTACCAATCGCCACCAATCACAATCCATTTAGTTGTATATCTCTTCAAGCTGTGACGTAGTTGTTTCATTGTCGTTTTCCAAGATTTATTGCCACTAAATTTGGTATAACATTCTATATTGCTATTTTAGGATATTTTAGCATTGCTGGAACTCTAAACCGCCAAAAAACTCAGTTATTTTCGTGCTTGTAAAATTGATAGATTTTTTATTTTAAGTAGATTTTTAATGCTCACACAAAATTGGTGTAAACTGTTGTATATGTATTTGAACGTGTACGGATCTGTTGTTTGCAGAATTTGGTTGGTTGAGTCTCCTAAATATTTATTTGATGGGGTGGAAACATCATTATATTTAATCTTTCAATGGCATATTAGAAGCCCAAGTGTAGATAAATAAAAACAATTGTTATGGATAGACACTTCTATAATATTTATTACTTTCAACGTTTCCATGTGGTTCTCACACCGTCAACAGGAATATATTTTATTTATCATTATATTTATTTTCTCCTCGAAAAAGAATTAAGTTAACAAAACCAAATACCGAAAGATCTTTCACTTGGAGAGCATCAGCCGCAGAATAGTGAAAAAGGGTCTCAAAGGAAATTTATTTCTGTCAGTGATACATGACGGAGGAGCTGAAATGGTGCTATTTCCCAATGCACATAGCATGGCGTTGGCCGTCTTCATTGGCCCATACAGAAGAGTAGGACGTTAAACTCTATTCATTTTATTGTTGCATTTCGGATGACCTAACGATGTCATTAAGAAAGTGAATGAGGCCTGATCTGTTCAGTACACTTTACCACGTTATAATTTGAGCGATCTGTTTGTACCAATATTGACTCGTCTATAGAAAAATGATATAATTTGTTCATTTCTCTTTCGGGCAAGTTTCCAGTTGCTTTTATAGATCGCGTGGGAGGAAATTCATTTCTCTGATTTGAAAGCAGAAAATTTGATTAGAGTCGATGCCAAATTGAGTGCCGTAAATACACATACAATAATTAAGTGGCTAAATAAAATGATCTTGTTGGTCGATTTGGCTATATCAATAATAATTTGTTTCATTCATAAATGTTATCGGACTTTATCCGTCCCAAGTCCCGAGGATCTATATACAAGGCTCCAGACGCCGTGATATACATTTACCAATGACTCATACCTAATCCAATTAAATATAATATGACTAATATAACAGCATTTTAAATAAGTATTATAAACACATTCGTAATGTTTGTCGGATTATTTCTACTTTATTCTCCCTGTAAGATTTATCATACTGATGTAAGTCGCCCTCGAGGGATCTAAGTCATCCAATATATTCATATATGAGTTGAATTCTATCAAAGAATTTATTAGCTTTAAATCTTCAACATAATTTGATTGTTTTAAGTTTTTTTCATGCCATTGAAATTGCCGTAATTCATTTTAGACTTTAATTTCGCTTGAGTAGTTGGGTAATCTGAAAGCACCATGCATTAATTCTTTGGTGGAGACCGAAAACTCCTTTTCAATGGACAAGTGACTTTTGTTACCTGCCATGTCGAATGATTCGGGACCTTATCATTGTCTACCTCGTTCGATTTTGACTTTCGACTTTTTTCATCAAGAGTTTGAAGTTGTTCACCGCATGATAAAATACAGCAACTTCCGGCAATCACCTAACACCCTCCCGTCCCCGAAATCCAACTTAACCAGATCATCTACATGAAATACCGTCATCAAATAGAGTCATGAAATTGGTCAACGACCGTCTTCCTTGTAAATTCCATAATAAAAAAAACCAAAGTTAAATTACAGATGTCCAATCATACACTAAAAGAGTCTCACTATTGGAAAGGGTACAGTGAGAGTTCGGAAAGAAAACCACGTGCTCGACACTTAGTGTCCCGTGTAACTTATTAGCTGTAAGTTATGTACAGATGCTGCAAAGAAAGGTTTACCCATCCTGATATCAATCTGCAACTGGGTTTGTCATCCCGACATCTCTTAAAAGTGGATCCCGTAGCTAATAATGCTCATTTTGTGCCGTTATTGGTAGTTTCAAAAATTCGCACGGCCTTTTTGGGTTTGAACCTCATTGGTGCGGTGATGAATGATGTTAAAATTTGTATAACGTCTACGATTTTCGTAAACATACAACGAGATAACACTTTTGGATCAATTTCTGAACAATTTCACCACTAGAATAAGTAGGGTTTATTTGGTAAAGGGGACTTTTCTTGTAATACGAGGTGTTATTCTTGTTTTCATTAGTGATATATCATGATGAATCTTGGCCGAAAGCAGGATAACAAGCCAAGAATATTTCGGGCAGCTTTTAAAAGAATGATTCACCACTTCGCCAGACAGGGTGATATTGAGATGGTTTATATGAAGAAATATATTTGATGGTTGATGATTGTGGTCAATTGGTTTCACGGACATTTGATTTGATTTTATATGATTAATGCTTCATGTTCTTAATGACCGTTACTTAAAATAGCCATTGGTCAGTACGCTGGTATCAAATATATACATCTTTCTTCTATTAAAGGGATCTACTCAACTATAACCAACTATGCCACGGTCTTTTTTATACAACCTTTTAACATTTAGAACGTTAAAATTCCCCCTACCGCTGGGTTGGAACAGATGTGGCAGTCGGTAGCAGAGTTTGATTGGCGTTTAGGTGCCCTTGATTCGACTTTCAATCTCATCCACTTAATTATGACAACCATTTATTTGTTGATATTTCTTTATCTATTCGTTTATTAAATCCTTAAAAAATATAGCTTAGTTTTCAGAAAGTTTCCAGTTTGACTGAAAATTTAATCCAGTTGTAGAAGAACAAATTGAAATAGAAGTCTCTGAAAAAAATTAATTAAATACTACCTATTCAAATTACCAAATAAAGAAGGGAGAAAAATTGAAAATGAGAAACGAATACTTTCGACTTTTAAAATAGGGTATGGATTTCATTGTTTCATTTCCCGAATCAGGATCTTCCTAAACTGTCCACCGGAATTGCCTCATGTGTATAATTAGTATTAACAGATAGATAAGGGAGACAATTGGTAATAAGAAGCAAGTACTGTTGTTGGCCTTCGGCTTAATGGACTTTTTAAAAATACAAAAAGATATATATTTCATTATCTTGAATGATTCGATCGGGATCTTCCCAATATGTCGACCGGAATCGCCGTATATATGTAATTCTACGTGAACTCAAGACTGTAAAAAAATAAAAAAATAAAAATCTGAAGATGTCGTTGAAAAACAGAAATCCGTTTCATCTAAATCCTCTAGATTTTCTTCAAACTGAAATATGATTTAGATTTTCATTTGACTAACTTGACGATAATTCTATACTTCCAACCCACATCACTGGCATTGGACGAATAATATAGTTAAGGAGATCTTGACAGATACTGAACTCCAGATTGGCTATTTCGGTATTTTTTTTTTCAAATAACAGTACAGGATAGAGACAAATAAAATTTAGTAAAGATCTAATCATTTTTACAGACTACCACATCTACTGCGTCTTATTCCTTGAGATCATTACACACTTTCTAGTATCCAAAGTGCTGCGATTTGATTGGACTGTACTCCTGCGAATGCAACCAATCAGTGGCCTTGAGAACACTGATTGCTTGTATGCCTGAATTCATCAACTTCAAAAGATATAAGAAATTTCTATTTTTGATCAAAGTATCAGATGAAGTAGGTAACGATCATTTATGTGAAATACCCCCTTTAATTTTTTTATGGCAAGTTTGATTTAACTGATTATTAAGAGTAGACTATCAATATTTATATAATTTGACATGGTACGGTTTGACCGGCAATCCTGGGATATGAGCAAGGAACATGACGAACCTAAAGGTCAATTGGCCAAAAGGTCTGATGACACATCATCTAAATTTACCCTGATTTTTGGCGATGAGTCAGATGTTATTTCACAACATATTAAAACCTATCGCTGTCTTTATTGAAAAGCATTAAATGTATTTTACACAACAAAATCTGATTCTAGAAAACATCTGCTTTTATCAATCTATTCTAATGACCCTGAATCTTAAATACATCCACATACAATATGGAGTTTTTGTGCTTTCAGACACGACGAAAGAAACAATTTATATCCGAATTTATAAAAAAAAACTATGCGTAATTTATACTGCCTACATTTCAACCAAGTTTTATATTAACCAGAAAGGTTGTACTTTGATTGACGGTTGTTATCTTGCTTTGTGGGTCTGTGGGGCAGAAGTTGACGATAGATTATTCGTGGTTGAGCCCGTCCGACTGTTCAAGGGAATCCCGCGTATCCAGCTGGTTTTGAAAAACGGTCATCGAAGTAACAAATTTGGTGGGCATCCATCCACACTCATTTCTTTTGGGAGTTAGGGTTTTGTAAGGTTAGCTGTTCTGTTACAAGATATCCGTCAGCTCCCTGACTTGTGGCTGAATGCTTCAAGTAAGTTTGAATGTTTGAGTCACGATTCGTTGAATGAAGCCTTCATCCGTTTGACTTGATGTTATTTCTCTGATGCATCACGAGTAGTATTTTTTCTGCTGTATGGCAATGACAGTTCTGACTTTCTGATACTTTTACTTAGTAACTGCTATCACATTCCGTCAACAGAAAAAAAAAACGATTTTACCTTGCAAACAATTGATGGCTCCTACACTTTTACACCATGTACGACTTACTATTAATACTATATTATAGCTACTTATAGAACTAAACTTGTCAAAAGGTGGGATGAAAGTCGAGATCAACTGCCAAGATTACATGATGCTTCTATTAGTTTATTTGATAACAACACAGGTATAAGTCACTACCGGAAATGTTCGAGTACAACAATCTAGGATGTATTTATATATAGAATTAATATTAACTGAGAATAAATGCATGAGAAAAAATCATAATCCTCAAAGTTTATCAAATCTCCGTGCATGTAGTTCGTATCGTATTTTTCAGACAACAGATTTTCCGTGCATTAGATTCTATCGTGATATGTACATCACTGTACATAATTTACATAGAAAACAGTTCAGTCTTCCTCTGTGAGTGATGATGCCAGTGGGCTGAAATGGGGAAAAGGGGATAATTATCAGAGGATCCATATATCACAGTCTGATATGTACCTTTGTTGGATAGATGGGAATGGAACAGCACCCCATTGCTTTTTTCCCGGCAAAATTCCAATATTGTACACTGAAGAGTGTTGTGCATCTGTTTTTAAATATGAGAAAAGACTATTAGAATAATATAGATTACTATGGTAATCACAAGTCCAAAACTTATTTACTCCGAAATATGCATATATATATATATATATATATATGATATAATTACTAATGTTTCATGCCTTTAATATTCACATTGACAATAACTTATAATTATATTTCTTTAGGCATTGAGATATGTGAGGATGCACATTCCTTTCAGGACGATTGCGACGAGGAAATACAGCGAGTATTTTTAGCACTCTTTCGAATAATTGAATATACTCCAAGTTACAAATATATTTATTTAGATTTATTTATATCGGATACATCCGACCAGGAATTACTGACCTGGAAGGAAAACGCAACAACAACCAATCCAAATCTATTTGGGTACTTATAAAACTAACTGGCCAAGTCAAAACCTGTAATCTACAGGCTGTAGATATTAACTATATGCGATGGAACATGTTTTGATTTTAATAATTCTTAAAGGGATAATAGGCGTTAGAATACACTCGTCCTACGGCTTATATTTGTGTTTCATATTGACTATTAGTTAAATGAGTATGCATCCAACACTTTACCAAATTTTAAAAAGCCACAATAAAAATATATTCGGAATTTTAAAAAAAGTGAGCCAGCGACGATTCCATTCAGTTTGAGAATAAAAGCGTCTGGTAAAGCAACGCTAAAACATCATTGTGGAATTCAACAGTAGGGGTCAAGGACGCGTGAAAACCCACATGTTAGAGTTACTTCCCTTTATATTTACACGATTTGAAAATCGCGTGATGGATGGCTCAAGCGTTTTATGATTAACTACTTTATTTTGGGGATTTATCGGATTTTAGAGGGATTTGATGTATAGGTAAGTCCACTGATGGATATATACTGTTATTGTCCAAATTTGAGTGAACTTAAATTTTTATGTTCGTTCTAACGCCTATTATCCCTTTAAGTGATAATTCGGAAAATGCGTTCTTTCATTTCTAACAATGCCATTATATTGTTGTCACTGTGATTGGTGGGATATCTAGTAGTCCGGTTGGTGTATGTTAAAGTTGCAAAAACAGTTGAATTAGGTTAATGCTAATAATGTACCGAAATTTTCCTTGTTGTATAACCAACTTCATTAGTTCAACATGTGCAGAGAAGGCAGGACGTAAAACTCCATTGTCATCTCGACATTCCTCCCTTAATTACCAATTTTTAATAAAGATTTATAGAGATTTTAGTATTTGTATTTAATTGTTTGTCTGCAAAACATATGTTCCTTGCATGTCAAGTAATCTTTGGGTCCATAATTATAATACAGGGTCTTGAAACTAGAGTAAACGTTAGATTGTTTCATTTATTATAAGTGTATTGGATCAGATGCACTTTTTCCATGGTAAAACATGCTAGCTTTTCCTGGAAGGTATATTTATTTCTGTATTATCCTGATATAGCCTGTAACAAATTGTCCTAAATGTGGAAAATTCAATTTACCCCCATTCCCACGCACAGATAAGTGCTTATTATAGAGAATATGGTTTGTCTGTAAAACTATTAGGAGTCTCGAGAAATAAGAACCAAAATATCTATCTTATTGATCGCAGCGCTGGTAAGTGATTACATTTTAACAGGGGATGATCTTTAATTTCCTTCTATTGCAATCGTATACTTGATCACACAGAATTCCTCAGACTTGGTATTGTTGTTGATATTAGCGTAGGAGGCGGTCAGAAATTGGCAAGGGACAGTTTGATCTGAAAGTCGTTCTGACTCATGTTTAAGCGCTCCTTTGATAATTGATATTTCGAGTCCATTAGCTTAATAAAATTTCGATTTGTACGTGTACGGGACCTCTGTATTTATTAGAATAATTGTTATTTTTTGATAACGCTTATGAACACTTAAAGACACATTGTCTTAAATTATAAAAATATCGAAGATATATAGAAATGTTGGTGACAATTTGTAAGAACTTAGATTTACGAACAATCAAAGATCTTGCATTCACTTTTTATTTTTAAATATAACGGCACATAATATCGATAAACTGCTTTATAACAATTGTATTTAGACCCCCAAAATGTACCAGATTGAAAATATTTTTGAATTTAAGGGTAGTATTACAACATTTCAAGAGAATCCAGGCTAACAAATTAGTTTCACGAGAATCCTTTCCACAGAGCTAAAAACTTAGTTCTACGAGAATCGTTCCAATCAGGCAAACCACTTATATCATGAGAATCATGTCCAGAAGGCTAACAACTTAATTTCACAAGAATATTGTCTACCAGGCTAACACCTTAAGTTTCACGAGAATCTGATCTATCAGGCTAACAACTTAGTTTCACGAGAATCTGATCTACCAGGCTAACAACTTAGTTTCACGAGAATCTGATCTACCAGGCTAACAACTTAGTTTCACGAGAATCTGATCTTCCAGGCTGACAAATTAGTTTCACTAGAATATTGTCTAACAGGCTAACAACTTAGTTTCACGAGATTCTGATCTTCCAGGCTAACAACTTAGTTTCACGAGAATCTGATCTACTAGGCTAACAACTTAGTTTCACGAGAATCTTTCCAATTAGGCAAATCACTTATTTTCATGAGAATCAAGTCCAGAGGGCTAGCAACTTAGTTTCACGAGAATATTGTCTTCCGGGCTAACAACTTAGTTTCACGAGAATCTGATCTACCCGGCTAACAACTTAGTTTCACGAGAATCGTTCCAATTAGGCAAATCACTTATTTTCATGAGAATCAAGTCCAGAGTTAGTTTCACGAGAATATTGTCTTCCGGGCTAACAACTTAGTTTCACGAGAATCCTAGGCGAACGGATCATATTATCGGTAGCTATATACAGCTGGTCATCCGACTTCAAAAACTCACGACCACCATTAAAAGACGTTACTAAACAAATGACATCGTTTAACGATTCTAGCACTCCAACTGCAGAACCCTGAATGGTCCAATTCATTTAGTTTTATACCATTGATAGATAAAAATTATGATGATGGCAAAAGAGTAAAGCGTTCCTTTTAGTATCCCAACAAAAATACTTGGGAGAACTGATTAACCGAAAATATTAACGAGTGGGGCGAATGTAGACTTTCCTACTTTAATGGTTCATAGACCAAATGATATTCAGTTTGACAGCTTTGCGTCCCGACGTGGTGGGTTACAAAAACCGGCAAATAACATATTCCACCAATTCGGCTCTAGAGACTGGTATTAAAACTACCAACATTTAGCCATCATCTTGTTAATAACATGTTATGTTCGTCTTCATATTATATAGAATCAATAAAATTCCAATTCATTTCAATCGGTCCTCATTTTTCTTCCCAAAAGCACAATAAGAGCCTGCGTGGGTGGCTCGGGTCAGGCTTATGGTAACTTTACACTTCTCAAAAATCCTAGTTACTGCTCAATGGTATTGAATTACACTACCACACAATGTAAGTGTAAACTTTTGGATATTCCTAAACGAGTGGGCATTCTGTCGAAATTTCATTAGCAATGCGTTTTCAGATTGATAAGACAAGAATAAGAATTCTGATATCATGTACATGTACGTTATCGCTAAAAAGGATAGTTTACAAAGTGATCACCTCTGTGAAAGTTACCTTGTAATTGCTTAGCTGTAGATGCAACATATCGCATATCTGCGTGTGAACGGGGCTTTCAGCATCGACTTGCTTGAAAACGATATACCTTCGACTGAGACTGAATATACTTGCCAAATTTAAAAGACTTCGTGACATTTCGGCGAAGTGAGAAGTTGTTTCAAATGATACCCTCCCACGAATCGACGAGGAAATGAGATAGTTCTCAAATATAATAAATCAAATTTGTTCATAACTAACTATGTAATAACTTCTATAAATAAAATTTTGATCGTATTTGGAAGTCAATTTCTCGATTTCTAGATATTTTTACACTTACAGGCACATTAATTTTATGTCCAATTTTTCAAGAAACGCGGAGCTATGCTGTTAACCGACGAAAGGATGCGAACCTGTTACATGTACTACAAAGGGAGACATATTATGACTTTCTTGTCAAGAATTTGAACCAATGAGAAAATGGAAAAAACAAGACGTTGACCTGATACAAATGGCACCCTTTCTTCTTATGTCACAAGCTTATGTCACATTCGGCTATTAAGATCTGAATAAATCTTTATAATTGACTTTTCGTGTTTTTTAACAAACAGTTTGATACTTTCATTGAGAAGTGTAACAACAAATACCGTTCCACACGATAGTTAATCTCAAACTGCAGTTAAGGTACAGTTGATAAACATTCTAAAGACAACGACCACTTCGACTTATTTTTAAAAAATAATTTGCAAGTACATCAACATATCATGATTACTATTAAAAAAAAAAGTCATCAGTATCCATAAGGGTACTAAATTTCGTCATTTCGGATCAAAATCTCGATCGCGTATCACTATAAACCAATTTTAGTGTCTTTGAGTTACGCCAAGGGCAATAACTAAAGAAATGTTCAATTATAATATATAACTAAACATACCATGCGTTCCGAATATCCAAAAACTATAGCTGTTGTCGATCAAAAACGGAGGAAAGGGTGGAAAAAGTTCCAAGTGACGATAATATACGTCCCGATTGACAACCAAATGAATGAATATATAATGTAAAATAAATGACCTTGTCAGTAATGTAAAAAATGATGACAAACAAACGAAAGGGAACAATTCGTAACGAAACATTAAATAATGAGAAGAGCCTGGTATTCAAATATTAAATGATTACAGAGGTGCAGAAGATTAGATTTTTAAAGAGCACTATATGGAAAGAAACTCGTTCCAGAGTTCATATACATCTTAATTTTTGAAATTTAATATCATTTTCGATTTCTATTGATCGAAGTGTTAATTTGAGTTGTGTCCCTGCTATCACTTTTGCCATTGATTGGGTAAATACATAAACATATAATACACATAATAAAGCTTATAAGAGAAGTGGATGATTTTGTGTGTTCTACACCTGATAGAGAAGTTCTTGGTGATGGGGAAACGAGGAGGAGTACCACAGAGTGGATTCTTGGTGCTGTCGCCCAGAACAACATATAAGACGGGTTCGTTTGAACATTTCTTTAGTTATTACCCTTGGCGTAGCTCAAAGAAACTAAAATTGGTTTATAGTGATACGCGATAGAGATTTTGATCGGATGTCATCAATGATTTTTTAACATGCATGTCCCGTGGATCAGGGTCTCAATTGAATGCCCCACCAGCACGACTAGAATCGTTTCCTTACCTGCATTACTGATAGGTGACGAATGGGTTCAATAATCCCGGAGGACCAAAGACATTCAGACTACTGATAATGATTTGGTTGTACTGTTGGAGAACAAAGTATTATTACCTTTTTATGACATATCATTGGCACCTTGACGAAAGAAGTGTGCTTCTGGTATACTAAAGATTTTCAAGTGTAGGTGAAGCTGTCAAGTGATAGAGGGTGACACATATAAAACGATTGTTTATTCCTCCCACATGATTGATGTATTTTGTAGATGATGATGATGTTACAATATTAAGGATAGTTTGATGGGCAGCTATAATCCGGTCCATCAACTTTTCTTGTCCATTTGCTATGGTGGTGATTTAAGGAGGATTACTGATAGACGTGGAAATCTACTCTAAACATGACTCATAACCTCCTCCTAACAACACCAAGGATTATACTAAATATTTAGAAATAATTCATATCGTATACAGGATCAATATCATGGATCGAATTGTTCACGAATTTGTCCAAGAAGGGATAGATTGACTAACGTAAACCTTAGGCAAGCGCTTTGTTACATATAACGGTACTGAACGGCAGCCGCTATTTATCGTACTATAGTGCCCATATCTTGATTCTGGAAATTTAAAGTCAAAGTCAAAAGTCACAAGAAAGACTTAATGCATACGTGTCAGTTTTTGCTCCCAAGTATCTCAATATATGGACTACATTTAGGTAGCAATGCTTCAATCATCTGGCAAATTAGAGCTAAATACCGAAGTAAAGACTCTCGCCCAAGGAAATTCACCATTCATTACAAAAAACAGATTCAGCTTACGTAACTGTCGAAAAGCTCCCTCGTTTTCCTTGAATCTTTCTGGCTTTTTCAGCGTTTCCTCCCAGGCGAGCCTTCTCATTTTTTTTCTTGTGGGCGAAAACGTGTGTGAAAAACAGCTTTCTTTCCATTTATTATATGAGTAAATGGTGTAAATAAACATTAGGGAACAATTTCAAGTAATTTAATACTTATTGCTGAATCAAGCAGACAATGTGCTCACAACTTGTTGATTATGTAACTTACTTTTATTGCAACAATAATACGATATGATACCGCACATTCGATAAACTCTGTTAATTTTTCTCTTCAAAAACCACTAATGAACAGTTTTAAGGATCAAAGTATAGTAATGTGAAATAAATTTGATAAAAATTAAAAAAAACCAAAAAGTGTGAAATTGGGGGTTTGTTAACTCTTGCATGTTCGTATGATATTTGCTGTTCAATATTATCAACTGAAAATGAAAATGAAATGAATGGAGTTTTACGTCCTACCTAAAGTTAGCAACTGAATGTCCCCTAATTGAGGAGTACTTCGTGTCACATTCCACATGATGGCAAGAAAGTTGAAACTCTTACTAAAAAGTTTTGATATTTTGATCAAAATATGATTATTTTAATATATAGTCGTAATGTAGCTACATTTGATAATTTTTTATATGTATTTTATTTCAATCTTAGTTCTCGGTTCATTGACAAACGCGAAAAATCACGGAATAAATATGATGTTCATATAATATCCAAGTCTAATATGGAAATTATCTGCTTGTGATAAAATTCTTTAAGAATTTTTCATCAATGTCTTTAAACGCTTTTATTGGAATGAAATTTTTATTTATCGTTTGTTTAAGTTTTTATCAAAATTTATTTGAATTTGAACAGTACAGCAGGTATGTTGAAAGAAAGACATGGACACAATATTCAGAAAACATGCAAACGTCGTGGGATCTGTTATGTTATTCTGTCGATCCATTGGCAAATGTGTAGGGTCAATCGACTATTATCATCTGAGTCAGTAGCATTAGTTGCACTTTCTTATTTTTAAACAAACGACGTGAACATGAAGACATGGAACGAAGGTGGTGTTCGTCTTAGGTATGCTATATATGAATACTCCACTAGGCTTCTTCATTATTTTATTGCATTGCATATGTATTCCTAATATAAAGGCAGGGGTTCTTAAGTTCAAATAGCCTTTAGAAATATAACATAAACTGATCAGGAAGAAGGGTCACCAAGAACTTAAGGAGGGTAGTGCATATTTATAATTATTGTTTATAATCCTTTAAGCTCCAAAATATTGCATCTCAATCCCAAACAAAGATATCAAGTCCTAAAATAGACTTATATATACCAATTTGATGTATATAAAATCTATTGATGTATATATAATGTATTCAGTTATAATCCCAGCGGCTTGAGAACCCAGACATTTGTCCGCAGTCAATTGTACCCGTTAATCGCAATTCATACTGCCTTCGGTTTGAATGAACAATCTGTATTTAACTGGTTTTGTAGTTCACTTGATGTCCTCAGCATCCGTGTTATCAGCGACGAGACCATAATGAAGGAGAAATGGGAACGCTTCATGTTGAGAGACTGGGGGAGAATTTGAAAAAATATGAATATATACATGTATATCCTGCAACATATTTTGAGGCAAATTGAATAATAAAAAATTTCTTAGTAAATGAAGTGGGGTATAAACTACAAATCGATTTTATGGGAGTTTATATAAGCAAACCCTTTCTAGGTTTCATGGATAATTTGACAGACTGGGTGTATAGCCAATGATTATGTTTCTGGCCTCGACGTTGGTCGAATCCGCATATCGTTATGTAGTTCCGATAAACGGTTAAAGGTAGTTATATGTGGTGGTATAGAAATGAAATAAGACTTGTACGTGTACGCAATGAGATAAATTTAACCACGCCACCGGCATAAGCCTCCATTTCCCTATTAGCGCTGTAGAAAATGAGTTCTGGCCATCAGTGTATTGAGCTAAAGATCCAGATTATGGAATTATTGATAGAAATATCATCTGCAAAGATTCATTTGTTGCAAAATATGCAACTGGGTATCGAATGTTTTTGGCAATAGTGGTAAAACGACTTTTAGTGACATTGGGGCTTGGGCATTAACTGTAGCTATAAAGATGAGTTACCATACCAATGCCATTGAATAGCGCTATCAAATAAGTCTATTATTCCGCCCTCTTTAAGATTGTATAAGTAGGTTCATAAAACCACATTTTCAAATAAAATACTATGCATTGGTTTTGAAGATTTATATTTTAACGATGTTAAATTTAATAGCTTAAATATAATAGTATCATAAATAACAAATTGCGTTTTATACAATTTGACAAAAGAATTAGCGCTTCGTACAAATGACACATAAAGCGGAACGCAAATATTGTTAACCACAATGAAATAGTCCAAATGCTACACTGTAATTGTTTATTGTACAGTACGAAATAATATCATTAACTTAAAGTTTCTAACCAGCGAACTTCACTACAATGGTTTTGGGGTCCAGTGAAATCACCACAACACGCTGGGTACTTGTCAAGGCACACAAAAGCTGCTAACACAGCACATCAATCGACCCGTATACTGGACCCCACTGTTCCATATCTCTTTTGCGTGTATTTCTTCTGATCCGATCACAGAAGCTAGCTGCATGGGGACAACAGAACTACACAACGAACGAAGAGGCAGAGATAGGTATTTATCAAGGATCTGTGCCGTGTTACTCATGTCGCCTAGTGAACGAACACAAGAATGGCGGCCACCTTATTTCTTTGTTATCAGTGTAAAAAAACGAAAAATACCCATATATATTATAAATAACGTCATGTTAGCACACTAAACTGTGACATGCACGTTCTTGTTGATTGCACCATCTGATGAGGGGTAATAATAATAATAATAAACTAAATTTAAACACATGGTTTAACTAGCACATAACAAAAATCCTAATTAACTTATCGCCCACGCCTTCTGGATTTCTGCTTCTTAGAACAGTCACAACCCACCGTAACATAATGTCGCACAAAGAACCATCGTTCTTCATATGTTGCGTTTAGTCCAATAGTGGGAATAGGGTTACACTGATCAGGGTCTCTCTTTAAAAGTTTAATGGCATATTTCTTTGGAATACAGTCATATAATCTATAAAAACACTTAGATGTTTGACATCGTCCAGTTTGAACATACGTAGGGAAGAAACCAGCTTTCATTCTTTGCCAATCAGGCTTCATTTTACACTCCCATGGGGGAGGTTTTTTAAACAAGTTTTTTCGGACTTTTGCACGGATTTTCTTTTTCAATTGTTTTTTGGCCTTTTTGTTCTTTCCACTGAGTAAAAGTTGAAGATGAAGATCAACATCACCTGCACGTTTGTCTTTATTTAATAATAACTGTTGAAGAGTATTATCATCGAGGTCATCGGCTATGTCCCGTTTTTTACGCATAAAATTATAAATTGGAGTATGCGTCGTCGAATCACCCGCTGGATGCGGATGTGCATCTCCTTCTGAGTAGTCTATAATATCACTTTCGCTCACTTCGTCATCAACAGTGTCAAAATATTCACCGTCTTCGTCCTCATTCTCCTCAAAGTCACTATCACTGGCACTACGTTTCATAGAGTCATCACTATGTGACATGTGGCTACGATCAAACGATCCACCCATCCGCCGCCTTAGTTCACTTTCTGATATGGGCTGACAAAATCTGCTTTTAAAATACACCGCAGATCCTTTTTCGGTCTCTTCAACACGGGGGGAAGCAATACACGATCCGGCCAACATTATGAGGAGAAATACCACGTAGGCTATTTTTGTAATCCTATTCACCTGAAAAGAGAAATAAATTGAAAATAAAGCTCATGTTTAAAAAGGTTCAGGTTATTATATTTCATCCAGTAGTTAATAGCTATAAATGATCATTCCAAGAAGTGGAATAACGGCCGTACCATCGACAAAATTTCCAAAATATATGATAACAGCTGATGATGACATATCTTTAATTGTCGGATGAATTTAAGTGGGTCAATGAGATAACCTTGCTGAACGCCACCTTTTCCTGAATAAAAATACGGTTTAAGACATTAATGTGGTCGTCTCAGCATGTGACACACTATGTTTATACACCAACTACGACGGAAATAAGAGAACAATGCGTCATTAATAAGATAAGTTCATTAATTGTAATTTATAGTCCAGAACATGCGGCTAATTTTAGAATGGAATGTTAATCTTCGTTGATAATTCATTATATACAAATTACATAGTGGAGGTGTTTACTCGACTGCCGAAATCAAGCCTTTCCTTCCCCATTATTACATATAGGAGATTGCCACAGTTCGGATCTGTTTTTTTTTTACACGTAGAGATTGAATTTGCCTAATACTAATGCAACGTCAACCAGATTACTACTGTAAATTTTCGAGTATCTATAAGTTACGATGTTTCTGATTTTTTCTCCTTGGTTTCTCAAGGTTCCAATATCAGACAAAGCATTTTTTTTCAGAATGTCTTTCATCGTAACTTCCAATTTGAATGTAAATATATTTATCATGAAATTGTAAACTTTAAGAAAACATATATTATGTCCTTGAAACTTGGTTTTTGATTTTTAAGTGTTTCCGGAAAGATACATTTCAAGTACTGGCCAAATTTAGTCTAGTCCTATATCAGTCTATGAAATGAATTCTAAGGGAATGGGTGGTATCGGGTGTCCCAATAGATCTGATAATAATCAACTTAAAACCAAATGATGTATATACAATTGCAGCTATTTGGAAGATGCCTACCCCTAACATGTAAGCAATATAATCATGCATATAAGTGAAACAATTCTTTTTTAAATCCAAGAAAAATAAAAATATAAATTACTAACCTGAACGTAAGTTGTTCTATTATGGCCGACATAAGGCCCTAAGAGGAAGGAGCGAGACAGTGCACCGAGACACGACAGACCAGAGTAGGATGTCATGACAGGAAACAACTCTCACATGAGATATTGCTGCGAACTGTCTTGCAAGGAACGCTAGTAAAATCCATTACAGTCTGTTGCAGATAAAGGCTTTCATTCTTAAATCTCACTCGAAATAATAAATGTCAAAAATAAAGTTTAACGAATTGTCCGAACACAGGAAACTTGTATCCAATATAATTCTAGTCTGTTTGATTGTAGAGGGTTCTGATTCAATCTGAAATGAGAAAAATATGAGATAATGAATATAAAGCGTGGATAGAAGGTGTGGGAGTATGGTAACACTTGAAATTGACATGAAATATTTCATATATAGTTATCGCTAGATAAATTAATTATTATCCCACTAATCGAGCTATTTGCCTATTGTACGCTTTAATAGTCGACGTTATCAAGTCATTTCATTGAGCTCTATTATTGCAAGTGGGAATCAACATTAGTACTCAATACTTTCAGAACGTAAACTCGTTTAACTGTCCGATCCAATGAAGGTTTTATTGGTCTGGATTGACGATGATATAAAATCCTTATGAAGATTCTACAAAATAGGAGAATTCAAAAACTCAAAATACGAAATCTTCTGAAATAATTTTTTTTACCATACTAGCCTCTTCTACGATTTAACAGATTTCCTAGTTCTTGGGAAAAACCTATCCTAATATGATATATTGAGTCCTTATCCAGCGAAAAGCGATTTACTCAAGTGACCATTCACGTCAATAAGACTGCATTTTCTTACGAGGAATCATATGAAAGACCAGTTAAGACAATTTCCATCGACTAAATACCAATTATACTGGAAACTCATATTTAGAAATCATTCTATTTGACAAATCAAATCTACGAATCGCCAATTTTCAATTTTAAGTGTCGTCCAATTACACAGTAGAAAATAAGATTTCAACTCTTAAAGTTTCTATGCCAAATCGAAATCACAATCAAAATTATTTTAAAGAAATCAAAGTATCTTCAATATCCTTTAATACTTTAGCTTTGAATCGCGTTAAAGACTATATTCAAAAGTAGGTACAGACAAACCAAAGTTTCCATTTTATATTGTTACCAAATCCAATGATGTATGTTCTTTATCATTGCAATACTTTATTAAAGTATCATTATATTGAGAATAGCCACAGAATCCTATTATCGACCATAATAAACTCCTTATATTGTGTGGTGATGTTATCTCTTTCGCATACATGTCGACGTTATAATTAATAGCAATTTCGATTTTTAGCGACTTTCAACTTTAATTTAATTATTGACTTGAACCAGACACTCAATAACATGAGTTGAAACCAGTGAGCAAGAACGTTTAAAGAGTGGTTACCCTTCAAAAACACGTATCACCGATACTCAATGCTAAAAAATCGTAATTCGGTATTTACAAAGTCACACATTCAAACTCTTTATGTGAACTATCGTAGATTTGCAAAAAGTGCTTCTTCTTACTTTTATGAGAAATTGTACTGCGCAAAACATGAAAAACATTTGCATCACACAACTAATTATTACTAAAGCTTTTCTCGCAAAATGTGTCCCGTTAAATAAATCGTTTCGAAAATGGTACTGCTGAAGTTATTTCATGAAAGAAATAATAATTTCATCGAAACGTTGTAAGCTTCGTTTCGTGTTTTAAGAAAAGTTTAAGTTTTCAAACGCATAGTTGGTCTCTGTGGCTTATTGCACAGCTATATGCCATGAAGCCTTATCAAATGGTAATAGCCATTTAAGTGTAATAGGCGTGGCATCTTGAAATCAATGTTATTGACAAAGAATATTATTAATAGACAGTAAGAATCTATATATATCCTCATCTGATAGTACAGTGTATTGCTTTTTAACAATAAAAATATCTATTAAAATAACAACTTTTTCTCTCCTACAAGCACGTCTTCCCATACAATAAACTATATTAAACACCTTACTATGACGCAAGAATTCCATGTTTTTGCTGGTAAAGCATTTTTAATGCCATCATATCTATTTCTATATCCAAAAGCCCATATCTTGCCTTCCATGTATGTGTATTTAATATTGTCTTAGTTCAAATTAATACAAGTATCGTCATATATGCAAACAATAGTAGAAAAGTATACAAAGCTTCACAAACCAAGAATAACTTTTCATGGCACTCAAATAACCCAAAATAAGTATGAAATTTACAATCTTCCTTAATAAAAAGCATCTATAATATAAAAGTATTTACCTTCTATTAATCTTAATAAACTATTCCAATAAAACTTAATAAGATCATAAACACGCTTGCTCAAGTCCAGAAGTTTCACGTATATATAAATGTTGAATAATGGTTAAGGTATTATAAGCTAAGTTACGATGTCCGTCGATCAATACAGTAGAATTACCAATAATCTCCGATCCTTTTCACATCTATCCATATACCCTACCAAACGTCATTATCCTGATAGGGCGTATCCAAACACACGGAATCCGAATTGATAGGTTCAGTAGGCGATTGACTATCAGGCTTGGGTGTCATTTCCCTAGCTCATTAACTGCCATGAAATATTAAATCAGTTCCGTAATGACAGGCACTTGATCTCATTAATTAACTGATCACTTTAATGATTACTGATCAATTTAATTGCATTAATTAATTAATATCGTTTCATAAGTTAATTTTAGAAGTAAGTTTTTCCTCGAATCAAAGTCCAGACATTTTTTAAATTATTACTTATTTCATGTCCGCGATTTTTAAATATTGGCAAGTTATGAAGTGTCAAAAACATTGTATACAAAACAACTTTTTAAACCTTTTGAATTGTTTTAGAAACTGTATTGAATTTTTAACAAACTTCTTTTTATCTGTTTTAGTGAATGGATTGTTAGATTTAAAAGTTTATACAGATTTAACTTGTATTGTTTTGAAATCGATATTAAGATTGTCTCCGCAAAAATTGTCTGGGGTTGCATTTAGAAACAATAATCTTTAACAAATCCGTTTTACAAACACATTTAGGCACTGCACTTAAATAAAAGAGAGAAAAACATAACACTATAATTACACAATGGTATATACAGACTTAATGTTACGTACAAGAGATCGTGTTAAAAATTAACAGCTACGTTTGTTAAGTTTTAACATCATATGATCTGATTTAAGTCGTCTCGGGGTGCGATGATCAGCTTGAAAACAAAGACTTTAAGCCTCTTGCACTATAAGATAATAACACTATGACCACTGTGTCTGTCTGTTGAAAAAAATTCTTCTACTTGTAATCACAGTTACCAGACTAAGACGACTGTATAATAACAATAAGTGTTACATGACACATGAAAGATTATGTTATGTTGCACTAGTATTTCGCCTGATTTCATTTATATCAGATTCCCTTTTTATTAATTTAACGAATACTAAACATGAAATATTAAGAATTCAACTATAAATTGAAAAATGACAACTTATAAGAGGGAAGGCGTCCGAATTTGAGCATTTATGTTCTTAAATATGACCAATGCTCTGTTTTCTTGATTGATCGATTCTTAATCGATGTCAGAGAAAAATCTCAAAAATCTTACTATATACTGAACGTTACTATAACGACTATCAACTAATTGGTTCCTAATTCTGAGCGTTAATGTTCTTAAACTTGACCAATGCTCCATTATGCCAAGTTCTTGATTGATCGATTCTTAATCGATGTCATAGCAAAATCTAGAACATTCAAAACTTACTATACTGAACATTACTATAACGACTATCAAATAATTGGTTCCTAATTCTGAGCGTTAATGTTCTTAAACTTGACCATTGCTCCATTATGCCATGTTCTTGATTGATCGATTCTTATTCGATGTCATAGCAAAATTTAGAACATTCAAATCTTACTATACTGAACATTACTATGACGACTATTGAATAATTGGTACCTAATTCTGAGTATTACTATTAATATTCTTAAACTTGACCAATGCTCCATAATGTCACGCTCTGGATTGATTGATTCTTAACCGATGTCACAAATTATCTCCAGGATTCGATTATATTGGACAGTGCTACGGCGACTGTCACTTAATTGGCATCCATATTCGAGTATTAATGTTCTCAAACTTTACCAAATGCTTCATATTGCCATGTTCTAGATAAATCGATGTCATAATGTCAGGGAATCGAGCATTACTGCATCGAATAGAACTGCGATTTAGAGTATGTTCTCAAACTTTCCCAATGCTTCACAATGCCATATGATCAACTTTTACTTTACTTCAAATTGGCCTATAAAGCCATGTTCTGGCTTGATCGATTCCGAATCTATGTGGCTACAATGATATTACAATGCTCTTGATTTTGAAGCGTTTTACTATTCCTTATCCATGTCATAAAATGAACTCGTCAAACATTCAAGTTTTATTTTGAACACTATTGTACATTTAAGCGGTTTCCATATTTCAGCATAACAATCTAATATGTGTTGGCTCCTGCCATTGATAAATTATTTTGCATCTGTAAACTTAACAGATTTTGGGATGAGATCACGTAAATAACCAAATGAAGCTATTTTCAGTAATAAGGTTATGCTAATAATTATCAAGTTCATGGTTTAGGAGACAATATGGAACTACTGAAAACAACGTTAACCTATCTGCGTCAGAACTCTTAAATTAGGGTGGTTGTATCAAATTACGACTGCAAAGGCCGAGGTGAACTATTATTATGAAGTAACTAATCGACGAAAAGTAATTTGTACGTATAAAGACAATATTTATAGCGCATTCATCCTACCTGGAAAATTTTATTTTGTTTCTAAGCTAACATTTGGGGAGATAAAATGCAGTTACCATTCATGTATTTGTCAATAAAAAATAAATTTCCCTTCTTGTATAAATATCTCTTGGAAAATGTCAACAATTTCAATTTCAGTAGGCCCATAAACACTGCAAACATATTCAAAATGAATGTATCTAATTCACTTTGTTATTAAAGAAGCGTTTTATGCTTTATATATTCCCTTCTCTTTTTTTCCAAATGGTGTTAAAAAAAATATATACATTTTCTCGTATAGGTACTAACTACCCTTTGCCACAATTAACATTTTATGAGAAGCTATAAGTAAAGAGATATTAGGTTATATCTGGTAATATGTGAGCGTATACTTAATGCTACGTTGGTACACAAGAACCCTCAACACTTATTATCATATATAACCATAAAGACCCGTTGCTTTAATTCAAACAAAAAGTTATCCTCCCTTATACAAAATGTGTATTCACCAGTAACGTTGCTAGTAAATGTCGTATCGGCTTGTTTCCAACACAGAGTAGTACCACTTCGTCGAAACAAAATCATTTTTTCTATTACGAGTAACACGTGCCGTACAATATGTATTCGGCTATATGAAATAAACTTTATTTTGATAATAGATTGGAGTCACACCCTAACACTATTATGATGTGAAAAGGGGTCTCTAAGCGGTTAGTACGTTTGACCGAATCTTCCGTTTTATAACTAAACCCAACAGGCACTTTGACGTTGAAATGGAATCATAAACCGAGTTGTCAACTATAAATAGTCAATAGATAAGTAGAACGTTATGTAGACTGTTTACAAACTCTATTATTAGTTCATTGAAGCTGGTAGGAGGAAGATTTAAAGTCGACATTTTCATCATATACACGTAAAGTGCAATACGAAGTTTAAGCCAATTTTGCCAGTTCCAATTTACTTGCCCAGTTGCTAAATACACTGCAAATAGCTGAAGAAATTAACGTCAACACATATTTAATACGCATTGAGGTAAAAAAAACAAGTCAAATGTTAAGTGTAGCCGACAAACAGGGTGTCACAGGCAAGTCTAACCAAACGAGTTTGAGGACAGTCTCGTACCTGGTCACTGTATCGTAATCTCATCCATTCTTCACCGATAGTCACTATTATAATAGATTAAATGACAGATTTTCCCCTCGGGTTAAACAGTACTAGAAAAGCCATGGGGCGAATTGTCCCTAACCTGTAAGGGAGGCGAAGCCCGGAATTAAAGTCTTTTATATCTTTTGAAAAGCAAAATGACCAACCCTATCGGTGTCAATGCCTTCAATGCATAAGGCTTAAGTTCAAGTATAAATCAGTTTCCTTTCATGGGTATTAGGTCAATCCCTTGGAATATATGATTTCTAAGATTCTTCTTACTTTTAATATAAAACGTATGCTTTATAAACTACGCCATATTATGAATTTAAAAATATATGATTTATAAACTACCTCATACTATTATTATGGAATTTGAAATGACACGATTTTTAAGCAATGCCATCATACCGTGAATTTAAAATAAATGATTTATAAGATACGTCGTACAACGAATTTTAAACGTATGATTTATAAGCTACGTCATACAATGAATTTTAAACGTATGATTTATAAGCTACGTCATACAATGAATTTTAAAAGTATGATTTATAAGCTACGTCATACAATGAATTTTAAACGTATGATTTATAAGCTACGTCATACAATGAATTTTAAACGTATGATTTATAAGCTACGCCATACAATGAATTTTAAACGTATGATATATAAGCTACGCCAAACAATGAATTTTAAACGTATGATTTATAAGCTACGTCATACAATGAATTTTAAACGTATGATTTATAAGCTACGTCATACAATGAATTTTAAACGTATGATTTATACATCATACTAAGAAGATGAAATAAATGTTTTACAAGCTACGTCATTCTATGAATATGAAACGTATAATTTATAAGCTACGTCATGCTATTAATATGAAACGTATGATTCATAAGCTACGTCATGCTATGAATTTGAAATACATGATTTACAAGCTACATAATAATATTATGAAATTTACTATTAGATACGTCATAAAATGAATTTGAAATGCTTTTTTGATCAGCTACATCATATTTAAAAATTAAACTGTATGATTTATAAGCTACCTAGATATTATAGTGATACGTGTACAATGAGTATAAAATGCATGGTCTAATATACGTCATTCCAAGAATTTAAAATGCACGCCATACTACGGATTTAAATATGAAATTTACCAGGTATTCTTTAAATTTGAAATCCGTATTTGATATGAACGATACATCACAATGCTACATATTTGGAAAAAGTTGAAATATTACACTTTTCTGCTTCCTGCAAGACCTCTCAGATAATTGACAAGGAATAGATTCCAAGAAATCAACAAGAGTTACGTCCCTTATTACATATTTAAATGGCAGAGTAATTATTTTTTTTTATCTCGTCTGTAGATCTAATTGCCAAATTAGCTGGTTATAATGTCAATCAATTGACTATGTACTAGTATGCTCATTAACTCTTTCATGATTAGCTTTCAGTATGGAACGACAATTGAAAAATGCATAATACACGTCAAACCACAATACAATAAGCTATATTTTAATAAATGGTATATGTAAAATGGAGTTAATTATTGACGTCATCAGTGCTTTAAATGTGTCGGCGATGAAGTTCAAGAAATTTGTTGTTTCGTTAATATTTTTTTCATTATCATGTTCTCATGTGCTAAACTATCATTCAAATGAATCTTTAAGGCCCCCGCACACGGAGATAATATAGCTCGCGCCATTTACGCTCGACTAGTAGCACACCGTGTGCGGGTGATTTTCGGTGTGCATTTGGCCACTTGTGGACGTGTAGAAAATATCTATCGTGTTTGATATTTCTGGCTACGTGTGGACGATGGCACAAATGCGCATGCGTTATTGGCTTTTAAAGATGGCGACGTCCAGTAAAGTGGTGACGGTAGCAATCCTTGAGGATAAATTTGTTGAATTGTGGCAAGATTTCCCCTGCCTCTATGATATTCGATCAACAGAATTAAAGACAGAAACAAACGTGACTGTGCTATTAAAAAAAACTGCTACAGCCCTTTAGCAAACTGGTAAGATCCCGATTATTCACTATTCAACAGCTAAGCTCTAGCTAGGCCTAGGCCTGGATCATACCAAAATACCCCCATGATAAAAGGCGTGTTTTTAAGATAGCTATTTTCACCCATCCTCAGAACTGAATTATTGGTGATTTCTAACATACATCCTAGTTCACCATCCGCCATTTTGACTGATCATGTGATACCAACGCGAGACTAGAGCTAAGCGTAAGGCGCATCGTGTACGGCAAGTAGTTGGTGAGAAAGTAGCGTGCGCCAATGGCGCTGCGCTTTTGGCGCGCGCTATATTCTCTCCGTGTGCGGGGGCTCTTATGGACTTGACAATTTATACAGCCAGGTCAAAAGAAAGTGTTTTTGAAGTGGGCTGAACGATCAGATTGAACGAACAACAATACTTCAATTGAGTCAAGTTTTCTGCACTTGAAAGTCTTGAATTTCATTTTTATTACTATAATAATACTTTATCAATGCATTCCTTTCAAAGAATATGGGGATAAATAGAAACAAAGACTGTTATTTTGTCCTTTTCATATACATTATCAATTGTCGGGCTATAATTGAATACATACATGCGTTACTTGGTGTTTGAATCCACCCAATTTATTTTAAAAAATCGACAATATCTATATGAAGAAAGAATGTTTTAAAATTAGCTTTCGTTGATAACTGCTTTAAAGGGGTTGTGAAAAGGTGTTTCTATATTCTTACTTGTATTTGGTACACTGATACCATCTATTTGTACCTTTTAAAAAAATTCAATCAGATATCTGTGGTTCCTACAATTTCAGTGCTACGTTTTTGATGCCATCACTAATCATATCTGACGTTATCAAAAACCTTTAGTGCTATTCCAGCAACCATAGCTTTCTGATTGAAAATCGATAAGGTGCAAATTGGTAATATCAGTGTCCCAACATAAAATATATAGACACCTGTTTACAATCTTTTTAAGAAAGTGAAACTATCCGTTCGGGCCCTAAACGGACGTCATGAAATGTGTGCGTTGGCCAACTGAAATTTTGTCAAGGCAATGGCATTAGCCTCCTACTACTTGATAACCCGTATCTTTCGTAGTTTCAACGTATTGCCCAACGTAAAGACATGTTTTCCGTCTTTTCTGCTAATTTCGCATTTAGATTAATTATGTACATTGCTTACTATTGAAAAATATTCAATCTTTGACATCCTAGAAAATGCGAGAAAGGTTTAAGACGGACATTCAGCAATTTGGTCACAATTGACATGATATAACGTCTTATTTAGTTCACGTATATCCTACTAGTGTATCTGTGATCAATAAAGGTATATTTTGTGTCAATGATAGATTTAAAAGTTATGACCAAAATGTTGTGTGCATATATGATGTGGTCAAAGCGCATTTGGTCAAATGAACCATAAATGTGGACTTATGTCAATTTACTACGAGTCCTTTCTATTCTACCTTTTCGTCAACGCAATGACAAAACCTTCCACACCTTACTGTTCGAAGGTAACCCAATGAATGAGAAATTTATCCCGAAAATTGACATAGTACTCAAAACAGTTGCTCAACAGAGTAATTTTAATTCTAAGATCAAATTGTACTATTAATCTTAGCTTTATTATCATTGCACATACTTCAACTAATATTGACACTGAAAGATATCAAATTATTACACAAAGATAACTAACAAGACAACGTCCAGGATTCTGGGCTCAAACCATTACTATTAAAAAAACTTCAATGATATTCTGGAACGGGAGGGAAATGAGATGAATGAATCGACTACAAGGACTCAGTCCAGTAAAACATTTTATGCTAGTGATTGTATCCGTTCTATTTTTAGAAATCCTCTTTCTCCCTTCCTTTGGGGGTTTTTGCATACCCATTTTTGACTAATTTTTGGTCTAGATTTGCAATATGATGTCTGAAATTGCATTTTCTTTCAGAATTTCTGAGATAATGAGAAATTTAATTGGCGGAAGGTTATTTCTAAAAATAGTGGTTTTGTGTGCAGTGACAGTCAAGCGGATGTTGATAAAATGTAGTGGTTTACTTTCATTTTGTTTAGTTCAAAATTTTCATGGTCATGCTATATTGGATTTTTGTACAGAAACCAAGTATTGGGCTGGCTTTCATGTGACATATAAGAAAGTTTTCAACGAGATTTCTGGAAAAAGTTCTAGAAGGTTGAATTTTGTGATTTAACATGGAATAAGATGGCAAATGAATTGGTGGACTAAGTCCATAACGCCTCACTTTTCTACATCTTCTGGACGGTCAACGACGTGTATTGTTGTTTATTTCTTTATTTAACAAGTGCTTTCTATAAAGAACATATGCACTTCCCCTCTTGGAAGTGTGCGAATATGGTGGTAAAACTTTAACTTCTGTTATTTTCATACTACTCAGTGCATCTCAGTGCGTTTTACAGCATCTTTATGGATATGTGGGTTAAATTGTTCTAAACATGTATTACAATTTAAAAGAAATGATTCTCTTTGAAAACACTGGCAAGGAAGCGAAAATATGTGATTCACATACACAAAAAATTGAAGAACATAGCCTTAAGCGGCTCTTAATTAGGTTAATTCTAAAGCCCTTCATATTTGCCCAACGTACGTACAATACAACACAATTTCAATTTTTGTGTGATTACAAAGCGACAATGTTCCTCCCTTTATCATAACACAATTCATCACAAAATGTCAAGAAAACTGAATACAGGCTCACCCACAGTCAAGTTTCATGTGGTGTACAGGCCTTTACAAATATTTTGTTTGGAGTCAAATGTTACATTAATATTTTATTCATTATTTCATATAAAATTCTAGGCAATATACTTTAAACGAAATTGTTATTTTCCCATTATTCTCCAACAAAAAAAACCCTCTCAAAAATTAAGAAACCATAACTAGTGAATGCATTGAAGACACACAAGACGTTTTCATTTCGGTTAGTATAGTTCAAGTGGTAAATCTTAAAAAAATACATGTATAAGTGCTTTAGTCATTTTGCAGGATACAATTTCCAGTTATAATTCATGGAAAGAGAGTGGGCTTTAAAGAGAATAATATTTTTGTAGCGAATGTCGGATTTTTACATCGAGTTTGGAACACTTAAGTCCATCCCATAGATTTTTACGATCTTCATAATACATTTCAAATGGAATTGGATGAAAGACCTAAAATATTCTTAAAAAGAAATCTTTAGCATATTAAAAAGGTATATAATTAAAAATTAATCAAATTCAAATTCGAAAATACATATGGTTATTCACACGCTTATAAACGATTCATCAGCCGTTCATTATGTCTGTCATAATATAGCATCGAAGTAGTGATGGTTATGAAAATGTCTTTGTACTGAAGAAACAACATGCTTTAACAAATGAGGTAACAGCACTATTAAAGTGAATGCGTTCACTTGGAAATCTGTATTGAGATAGGTGAATAATTCATTAATTTAAAGAGACATCTGACACATATTAGGCGTAAAACATACAATAATATAGTATAATTTGTATTGTAAACCAGAGATATTATGTCCACTTGTATTTAACTTGGGATATTCAGTCTAGTAGAAACACAACATACAACTAATTTGTAACGATTAGTGTTGGAAATAAAACAATTATAGATGTCTAACGCTAAACCGTATTTTAGTCCACCGACTTATACAAGTCATATGCGAGTCTCTATGAATAATTGTAGTTCAAATACAAGTTAATAATAACATTTTACTATTACTATAAAACTGTATTTTTATCTCTATTGTTATTATTATGATTTATAAAAAATCTATATCCAGATAATATGTTGCTGGTATCATTGTCTGATGTACCAATAGAAATTTAAGCAATTCCATTCTATACTATAAAGTTGTATGAAACTTGCAAAAAACAAGAATAAAGCAACAATCATTTTACACGAAAGGCTCATAACCAAATTTAAAAGACTTAAAATTTTGGTTTGTGTTTTCTTAAAACTATTTGAATTATAATATATTAAGGGATTAAATTAATAATAATTCTATATCTAACTGACTTAGAACATGGAACTATTTAATAACAAAACTGGATATTAACAATATTATAATGATATAACTAACTGAATTATAACATGGAACTAATTTAATAACAAAACTGGATATTAACAATATTATAATGATATAACTAACTGAATTATAACATGGAACTAATTTAATAACAAAACTGGATATTAACAATATTGTAATGATATAACTAACTGAATTATAATATGGAACTAATTTAATAACAAAACTGGATATTAACAATATTATAATGATATAACTAACTGAATTATAACATGGAACTAATTTAATAACAAAACTGGATATTAACAATATTATAATGATATAACTAACTGAATTATAACATGGAACTAATTTAATAACAAAACTGGATATTAACAATATTATAATGATACAACTAACTGAATTATAACATGGAACTAATTTAATAACAAAACTGGATATTAACAATATTATAATGATATAACTAACTGAATTATAACATGGAACTAAATGAATAACAAAACTGGATATTAACAATATTATAATGATATAACTAACTGAATTATAACACGGAACTAATTTTATCAAAACTGGATATTAACAATATTATAATGATATAACTAACTGAATTATAACATGGAACTAATTGAATAACAAAACTGGATATTAACAATATTATAATGATATAAATAACTGAATTATAACATGGAACTAATTGAATAACAAAACTGGATATTAACAATATTATAATGATACAACTAACTGAATAATAACATGGAACTAATTTAATAACAAAACTGGATATTAACAATATTATAATGATATAACTAACTGAATTATAGCATGGAACTAATTGAATATCAAACTGAATACTAACAATATTATAATGATAGAACTAAATGAACTATAACATGGAACTAATTGAATAACAAAGCTGAATACTAACAATATTATAATGATAGAACTAATTTAATAACACAACTGGATATTACCAATATTATAATGATATAACTAACTGAATTATAACATGGAACTAATTTAATAACAAAACTGGATATTAACAATTTTATAATGATATAACTAACTGAATTATAACATGGAACTAATTTAATAACAAAACTGGATATTAACAATATTATAATGATATAACTAACTGAATAATAACATGGGACTAACTTAATAACAAAGCTGAATACTAACAATATTATAATGATAGAACTTATTGAATTATAACATGGAACTAACTGAATTATAACATGGAATTAATTGAATAACAAAGCTGAATACTAACAATATTATGATCACGGAACTAACTGAATTATAACATGGAACTAACTTGATAACAAAGCTGAATACTAAAAAAATATTATTATCATAAAACTGACTTGATAACAAAGCTGAATGCTAACAATATTATTATAATAGAACTGACTTGATAACAAAGCTGAATACTAACAATATTATTATCAGAGAACTGACTTGATAACAAAGCTGAATACTAACAATA
The DNA here is from genome assembly GCA_030562195.1 of Nipponacmea schrenckii. NCBI lineage: Eukaryota > Metazoa > Mollusca > Gastropoda > Lottiidae > Nipponacmea > Nipponacmea schrenckii. The sequence goes on from CM060200.1 coordinate 12,520,864, forward strand.
TTATTACCATAGAACTGACTTGATAACAAAGCTGAATGCTAAGAATACTATTATCAAAGCACTGACTTGAACAAAGGCTGAATACTAACAATATTATTATCATGCAATGATCTAAATTATACCATGGAATGGACTTGATAAAAAAGCTGAAAACTAACAATATTTTTATCATGGGACTAATTAAAAGTAATCATAAATTTAGACCTGAAACTTAACAAACGATAACAATTGTTCTTGAAGTGGAAACTAAATAAATCATTAAGACGACGAGCCTTCTTTAAGCTAGAATATATATATTTTTTTCAAAATGTAAAGATACTTACGGCGCCGAGAAAAAACAGTTTAAATCTTTTGAATAAATATGTCGTCGTAGTTACAACAAAAACATAAATCATAAAAAATGTTCGAAAAAATCCATGTGAAGTTCCGTTGATATTGCCTTTGATTATACGATATTTTTATACCTATCATTATCCACATAGTTGAAAATTATCGCCAACTATTAAAACAGTAATAAAGTATAGAATATCATTAATGAGATCTTAGAAAGGCTATTTTTCATACACCAAATATGACAGCATTGTCAACACCCTAAGTAGTATACAAATTATAAATACCCTTATCATTGGCGGAAGAATGTGAACTATATTCACAACTTGTGATGTTTGTGTTCAATTGGACCATGACAAAACGTTTTCATAAGCAACGTAAAAAGGAAAAACCATAAGGTTGACCTAAGAAGAAAGCAAATATTATCGACCAGACGCGAGACGTCCGACATCTGGTAGCTAATTGTGTATTTTAGGAAAATCCATCACTTTGACGTTTTCATGCACCAAGATTCAACAGTTTATGTTGTGGTTTACCCATAATCACCAGTAGAGATCGTGGTATACCAATTAGTACCAGTGGTACCCATAGACTCAACAACCAAGAATCTCCAATGGTACACCTAGAATCACTAGTGGATATTGTTATACACCAAGAATCACCAGTGGATGTTGTTATACACCAAGAATCACCAGTGGATGTTGTTATACACCAAGAATCACCAGTGGATGTATAAAGCATATTAGAACTAGTTATCTGCTAGTCAAATGACATCGTGGAGCTAAGCAGTTTTATTTTAGAATAGCCAGTTCGAACATCGTAATCATCATTCATTTCCGAAAAATTATTATTTTGGATCCGAAACACTATGGTTCATTTCATCCACTACGTTTGCAGCTTCATCAATTTGATGTAAAGAATATGGAAGTGAATCGCTATAATCACGGCAATTTTGACATGATAAACTAAAGTATGCTACACTAATGAAATAAGAAGTAAAAATATTAGAGGCGTTTTCGACCACAAGGACAAAACGTCCTCAAAGGTGTGTCTGACATAATGAATTAATTTCACAGAAATTGGCATAAAATTCATGAATTTGAACTTGAAATGTCACATTTCCTCGACCACAAAACCAGTGTAAAATTCCCTGTTTAGTTATACATAATAAACAGAATGAACAAGGTTTAGGTGTTATTGGAAATGCAATAAACACATTTTTCAGAATTCGTTTACCTGTGTCAACCTCTTTGGGTTCAATCCAGATAAAGGCCAGCATTGGCTTTTTTCCTCACTGATTCAAGGTTTAAGTGTTTTGTGGTAAAATCACGACGTCACTACTGGCATTGTCAAGCCTGGTTGAAAATTCAAGGGCTTCGAACCCAAATCATCCGGAGGTCAGATCCTTTGTTTGAGATTGTAATGTTGTAAATTCTCTTCACGTTAACAATTGTAAAATAGATAGTTGATATGCCTTAGTGTATACAAAGAAAAATTCCCATACTATTCAGTTAACACTTCAAACGAAGAAGCATGAATGAATATCGACTGTTAATAGCTAGTTAGATAACTGAATTATCAATAATATGCCACACGATAAAATGTCTTTATCTAAAGTAAAGTAACAGTTTAAAAGGCAGTGATGCACTTACTAGACTTTTAACAATATTGATTGCTAGTCAAATCGATTCAATATAACGGTTTTTTGGAATCTTTGTAATTCTATTCTCCAATAGTTAAAAGGTTTATTTGACTCATCTATGGAATTATATCATTCATTGTTCAACTGCATTTGGATGCTTTAGTAAATCGCAAAAGCTTTCTGATGTACTTCTGAAATTGCTTGAATAGAACCCCTATCCGTAATGGACTCGCACTCTGACAAAAAATTTTCTGTGCCATGTCATTATAATGCAACCATAGAAGGACATGCAACAGACAATGAAAATAATACAGACAACAAGCTAACAAGGGTTAGCAGACATTATTATGTCGGTCTACAGGCAACAACTCGTGTCAACAAGAGTTATTAAGTAATTTGTTCAAGGTTTGTAAAAGGAAATTTGTTATACTTGATTTGAACAAGGTGCTAACACGAAATAGCTAATGATTACCCGGACAGTACGAAACTCTACATTGTAATTGTATTTTGATAAATTAGCCACGTTTGACTTCGACTTGTAAAAATAACAATGTTTCTTTCATACGAATTGTGTCACCTTCAGTGAGATATGAAAGGCCAACAAGTTTACCGACATAATTATCCTTTTAAAGAAGATATATGATCTCATAGAACGCTAGAAACGTAAACTTGTAGGCCATCACATACCAATATTGTGCACCATTGCATGTCTAATAAAGATGAATTGCCTTCCCATTCAACTACAAATAGCTTCTTATTCCCTACAGTATACTCAGCTATTTACGAGTTGATGAACGTCTTCATCATGTGGTTACCAAATACCCAAGAAATGTAGCTTTGAAGGTTTTGTCACCCAGCGATGTGTTATGAATATGCAGTTCAAATTTAATCTTTGACCCTCTTCTCTATTTATATTCGTTTGCTATTATCAATTCAAAAGCCAACATCTTAAAGGCGATGTATAAGTCAAGTATGGTGTCTGACTGGTAGAATTTGAAACCCTTGTGTGGTATTTTATCTTAAAAGACTTAATGTATTCAAATGATATCACATTTTCTAAGGATGCATACTTTTATATTGTCGATATCGGTGACACACGATGATGAAGTCAATTGTCTTTGTTTTTCTTCTATATGATGACGACACGTGTACATAGTGTTGAAACGTTATGTGCTTTGGTATTAAAGTGAGTTAGATCATGATATTGCGTTAGTGTTTTTTGTTATATCTGCTCTCCGCTTCGACATGTCGTTCAAATCTTTTCTTTGTTTCGTTTTTAGTGTTTAATACTTTATATTACATATTCTGTTTGTATTCTATATCCGTTATTATATTAATTATGCCCAGATAAATCAATGATAAAACAGCAGATACCGATATCTTAGCATATAAATCAACCGACCCCTTTTTTAAAACTTTCATGGCCATCGCCCAATAAAACAAGACCGTCAACGTAATATTTGAATAAAAACCAAATTAAAAATATAAAGTCTTTGTTAAGTAAATGCTAAATAAAATCGCTCAGTGAGTTAGTGAGTTAGATACCTAATCTGAGGGTCCAGGATTCAATCCCAGCAAAGGTCAAGATGAACTTTCGGATTTTCCAGCTCGGTTTCCCTTTGTCAGTGATGCAGCTCATAGGGATTTGAATGGAAAGGAATCTTCATCCTTCGGATTGGCCAGTGAACCAAGGCTCCGTTCAGACTATTAAGTTAAAGATCACTCGGCAGTTTCATTCATAAGCCGGTCGTCATAAGCCCATTAGGTGCAGAAGAGTAGGATGTAAAATTACATTCAATTTCATATAAACTATTGCGTTGACTCTTTAATGGTAAATTCTTAAAGTTTGCATGTCAATTGTGATTATGTGTGCCCATGATCTTAATGCCAAATTTATTCATCGAAATCAATTCGAATTTGAGAGGTAACGGGTTCAGCGGGAATTTCTTCTTCTTATTTAGACGTAGTCAAGATACTTTGCACGCTTGAGAAAAAATCCGTTTGTGTACAGATTTATAAAATTGTACACCCCGTGTTCTTTACCCCAACTAACATTTATTAGAAACAAAATATTCTAAACGAAAAAAAAGCCCTCTATTATACAAGAAAAATTAAGTCAATGAGTTACATGTACATGTATTTTAACCACAGTACAAAAGGGAATAAAAAAGAGTTCAGATTAAAAATAGAAGTGTTTCAACTGCAGTGTGATTTGTTGATAGTGAAACGTAAGCATGTTTGCTATGTTACTAACTATTTATTCAGGTATTTTTTACTACAAAGTACTAAGTATGTAAAGAATTAGATTTAGTTTGTTGATAGTATAAATAGAGCCTACGATCACTAGCTCGAATGTAACATAAATCATAACATATGATAGAGATTTTTTCACTACACATTATAATAAAGCTTTTAAAAACATATCACCATTCTACACTGTATATTACAAACGATTTACATAATAATAGTCTTTACAAGAAATTATTAACCACAAGTTTTCTATAAACCATAATATTCGTTATCTATTGTCCCTAGCATTTTTCTCGCGCTTAGAATTGTATCAATAAAATGATGGTTAAGGCTATGGCTGGCTTTTGTAGAGAAAGTATGCCAATCGCACATTGTTAAAGCAGACGTTACATAAATGTTCACGTACAAAAGAATGTGGTCTTCTAAGTTTTCCAGCTGATTCGAGTCGATCAATTTTTCAGAAGTAAAATAAAATTGCGGACATTGCCGATAATTTGACGCCATCGGCCAACGATAGGTAAATAAAAATTTAATGATAATGCAAATTTATTGAGGTTGAATTTCCATATTTCTTATGAAGCTTATCTCCTTTTTTGGCACAAAGCACCGTTGTTAATTAGAGTGGGCAGATATTTTTAGAAGTCAAACCGTAGCATTGGATGTTTTGAGTCAAACGAAATCGATATACAGCATATATACATTTTGTGCCAAAACAACCATGTACATGGAATGGGCGTTTTTGCGTCAACATGTAAATCACAGGACTTGTGATCAGCAACATGATCAGTAACAGCTGATAAGACAAGAAATAGCCACTTCTTTGAACCAGGGTTACTGAACTTTTCCCTTTTGTCAGATTAAATAGCTTCCCCCACCCTTTCCTGTTAAATTATACCGCATATAAATCTGTACAATTATTAACCTCTGACGTACATGGGCATGACAATCGGGTGTTAAAAAGATTTATAAGTTGACTTATAATTCATATACCAATATTTTCCTATAAAATGGATCACCCATAATGATTTCATATGATTTGCGGTTGAATAAATATATGATAGGTATAATGGCAAGTGTATTTTCAATGTGAAATGTTTATGTACTATATATTGAATACCATTACAAACGATTAAAGTCCTTTTTACTTTTTGAAGTGGCCAGGTGTTTTCTTTTGTTATCGTGGTATGCCTCAACCTTGTCGTATGTAAACCCTTTTTAGTGTATATATTTTAAGCATTGTTGGAATTATTTAACAAATCTATGTCAATTTTCCACGACGTTTGTTATTATTTAACGCTATCTTGGTCAATGTCGCAACACGGTACTAGTACCAATTTTAACGAGATAAATTGTCAGATAGTGTTTAGATGCTATCTTCGGATAAATTTACTATGTTGACCACAAAGTCTGGACTGCAGTCTACATCAACATCAACATTTCCATATAACCCACCAGACCCTTCTAGTATCATGTTAATTGGACAGTCCACAGTCCTGGTCAATGACTTAACCCGAAAGCACAAACATTTATTCATTAAATGTATGTGGCTATTCTCTTCCTTTTACAAGAATTACTCTTACTTGAAGTTTCCCAACCTGCAGTGCAAAAAGCCATGAACTTTTTTTTATATATTAAAGTTATCGTAAAAAAAAATATTAAATAAACTTTGTTTGAAGTTAGTCCTTTGGTAAACAAGTGTTGGTAAGAAAGTGATAAAGACTTGCTTCAACACTTGCAGTAAAGGAAGAAACGTGTGTGCATATTTGGTTAGGTTTCGTTCCACCTGTTCACGACGTCTTGTGAAAGATTTCACGCTTCTTTACACAATTTTCTTAAACCACCAGGTGTACACTATCTTTACAAATGCAAATGTTGCAACCCAACGATAATGTTTTGAAAGTCATCTTTACGCTACGGAACACTCGAAACTATGAAGATAAAACTTAAGGTTAACTATTTGTGATAAAATTAATAAAGACTTCCCAAGTAATATATATAACAAATTGTATACATAATACAAATCATACTGTTTCGATTTAATAGTAGAACTAACCTTAAAGTTTGTTTTTGCTTCGTTTCCATATTCATATAGAGTCATGACTCTTGAGATATACATGGATGATTTGTCAAAATGATATAAAATAACCATGTTAACAATGATTGAGAATATGGTAGCAGTAGAAGTGGAATCAATGACAGGAACATGTTAACAATGATTAAGACTTTGTAAGCAGCGGTATAAATGACAGAAAAAGATTAACAATGATTGATAATATGGTAGTAGTGGAATCAATGACAGAAACATGTGAACAATAATTGACACCCTAATGAAAGTGGAATCAATGACAGAAACATGTTAACAATGATTAAAGCATAAATAGCAGTGGAAACTATAACATACGCATGTTCACAGTGATTGAGACTGTGAAAGCACTGGGGTTGAAAGCAGAATCATGTTAACAATGATTGAGACCATGGTGGCAGCGGAATCAATGACAGAAACAAGTTAACAATGATTGCGATCACGGTAACATTTGAATCCAATGATTAAGACTTTGTTAGCAGTGGAATAAATGGCAGAAACATGTTAACAATGATGGAAATTATGGTAGCAGTGAAATCAATTACAGAAACATGTTTACAATGGTTGAGCCCATGGTAGCTGTGAAATGAATGACAGAAACATGTTTACAATGATTGAGCCCATGGTAGCTGTGAAATTAGTGACAGAAACATGTTTACAATGATTGAGCCCATGGTAGCTGTGAAATGAACGACGGAAACATGTTTACAATGATTGAGCCCATGATAGCTGTAAAATGAACGACAGAAGCATGTTTACAATGGTTGAGCCCATGGTAGCTGTGAAATGAATGACAGAAACATGTTTACAATGATTGAGCCCATGATCGCTGTGAAATGAACGACAGAAGCGTGTTTACAATGGTTGAGCCCATGGTAGCTGTGAAATGAACGACAGAAACATATTTACAATGGTTGAGCCCATGGTAGCAGTGAAATGAACGACAGAAACATGTTTACAATGGTTGAGCCCATGGTAGCAGTGAAATGAACGACAGAAACATGTTTACAATGGTTGAGCCCATGGTAGCTGTGAAATTAGTGACAGAAACATGTTTACAATGATTGAGCCCATGGTAGCTGTAAAATGAACGACAGAAACATGTTTACAATGATTGAGCCCATGATAGCTGTGAAATGAACGACAGAAGCATGTTTACAATGGTTGAGCCCATGGTAGCTGTGAAATGAATGACAGAAACATGTTTACAATGATTGAGCCCATGATCGCTGTGAAATGAACGACAGAAGCGTGTTTACAATGGTTGAGCCCATGGTAGCTGTGAAATGAATGACAGAAACATGTTTACAATGGTTGAGCCCATGGTAGCTGTGAAATGAAGGACAGAAACATGTTTACAATGATTGAGCCCATGATCGCTGTGAAATGAACGACAGAAGCGTGTTTACAATGGTTGAGCCCATGGTAGCTGTGAAATGAATGACAGAAACATGTTTACAATGGTTGAGCCCATGGTAGCAGTGAAATGAACGACAGAAACATGTTTACAATGGTTGAGCCCATGGTAGCAGTGAAATGAACGACAGAAACATGTTTACAATGGTTGAGCCCATGGTAGCTGTTAATGAATGACAGAAACATGTTTACAATGGTTGAGCCCATGGTAGCAGTGAAATGAATGACAGAAACATTTTTACAATGATTGAGCCCATGGTAGCAGTGAAATGAATGACAGAAACATTTTTACAATGATTGAGCCCATGATAGCTGTGAAATGAACAACAGAAACATGTTTACAATGGTTGGGCCCATGGTAGCTGTGAAATGAACAACAGAAACATGTTTACAGTGGTTGAGCCCATGGTAGCAGTGAAATGAATGACAGAAACATTTTTACAATGATTGAGCCCATGATAGCTGTGAAATGATCAACAGAACATGTTTACAATGGTTGAGCCCATGTTAGCAGTGAAATGAACAACAGAAACATGTTTACAATGAATGAGCCCATGGTAGCAGTGAAATGAATGACAGAATCATGTTTACAATGGTTGAGCCCATGGTAGCAGTGAAATGAATGACAGAAACATGCTTACAATGAATGATCTCATGACCGTATTTGAACAAATCACATAAACAGCTAACATTGATAATGATAAAATCATGCTAACAATGATTTAGTTTCATCTTCAATACATTATTGGAAACTAAAATTCAACGACCTTGTTTCCGATATGGAATAATCGTTCTGTCAGACAATATGCACACAATCTACTCTAAAAAAAACGGATTGATAACTGAATTAGGCTACATGTTCATGGCCGCTATGCTATTTTTTCAATTAATCAACAAAATTATCGTTTTTCTTTTTAAGAAAAGTATTTGATTTCTATAAGAGCTTGAAAATATTATAAACTTAAAAACTTCGCAGGTGCCATCCAATTGAGTATTGTAGAGTATTTGAATGTTTTTCTAAAGACTATATATGAAGTCGTATACAAAGAGAATATCATGTTATGTGTACATTTGAATCTAATCTTTTCAATTTCACAAGAGTGGAACTTCATTTTTTAAATATAAGTCAACTAGTACACGTTGACGACATGATAATATTTTTTTAGTGCATGCTTACCCTTTAAAGAGAAGACCTTAGGTATGTACGAAGACGAGGTGCTCCTTTCGTTATGGCTTCAACAGAGGAGCCCTGCGGGCTTGGTGAGTTAAATGTTTGCTCGCTCTTGGTTCAATCCCGACAAAGTTGGAGATGAACTTTCGTATATTTCAACCGGATTTCCCTTGTCAGTGGACAAAACGTCTAGTCGTTAACTAAAAAACAGAGACCCCGTGTGCTAAAGGTTGCGCATGTTAAGATGATCCTTTGGTGGACGCAGTCGGTATTGACTTAGTTCACATAATTTGTGTTGCTGATTCATAATTGTTGATGTGACAAAACAATCAGAAAAGTTAAATATTGTCCCGGTATATTATAAAAAAAACCTCGACTCATGATCTCTAGAATGGATTTAAGGTAAACGTCCTAGTTAAACAAATAAAAATGTATATCTGAGAAAGTTTCAAAATATATATAAGTGTAAAATTATTCTTTGGACCAAATAACATCCCGGATATCTGGAAATTCCTCTTTTTGACACTTTCCATTCGGAGGTTCGTTTAGGGCAAAACAACTGAATATAACCTAAACGAACCATCGTATTTCATCCACATGTTCATATATTTCATACCATTAAGTTAATTTACAAATGAGATATACTTCTAAATTTAACGCCACCCTCTTATTTGGGCAGCTAAATTACACACTATACAACACTTAATCCAGGGATGCAAGAATGTCCTAGAACATTGTCAATAGGATTACTAAGTTCTTGCACGTCTGCGAACCTTTAAGAAAGTAATATTTAGGTCAGTATGTAAGAAACCTGATCGATATTGAATGTATTTCCATTATAAATCTGTAAATAAGTAGAACACACAAGGTTTAATAAATTGCTTAGTAATCATGACTACTACAAGGAATGTTGTAGTAAAATCTTATAGTAATTAGTTCTTACGGGAGTCCTGGAAGAACATCAGCACCAACAATTGAAACGTCCTCGCTTCAGATTCCGTGTTTCAGACTTAATACGAAAAGCATTTCGGAAAGTATGTATGTTTTGCATTGCATTCAAATTGTCGTTTAGAAACTTTAAAAACAAAGTCAAAGTCCTAGTAAAGTTTCCCTCATTAGATATAGAATTGCATTACCCGGAGAAGAAATGTCTAGACTAGAAAACTAGCATGCAAGATCTATTTCATGCCCTTATGATTAGTGTCGTAATTAACCACAAATACAATTCAATTGATATTTTGATACTTTCATATTCATGACTCGTATGCTATCAAATTGCATATCCTTGGAAGAAAAATGTCTAAACATCATTATACCTCATATAACATAGACAATATTAGATATCAATTAATTTGTTGTAAACGATCCGATTGAAGCGATTCGAATATATTTTATAGACTACCTCGTATTCATTTGAGAAAAGTACATGTACCATTGGCGTAGAGCAACTCATTTCATAAATAAAGTGGCGACCCCCGGGAAGATAATAGCTATCATGATTAAAATACACTTCAAATTACGCAATGTGATATTTAAATGTTTTTAACAACAAAATAATTGCAAGAAGGTGAGAAATAGCGAAAAAAATGGAAGTAATCAGAAGAGAAATGGCATTCCATGCATAGTTTTCAAACTATTTGAAGTCACTACACAGTTTGAAAGTTGTACTCTAAATTTGAAGGTGATCTATCTGAAATTTCGGCTCACGTAATTGTTTGTTTATAATTAAGGTAAGTTATATAAATTTACGACGGATGGTTGATGTTAACTGCATTTTATAACGAAAGTTTTCATAATTAAAATATTGTTTTTAAAAAGACGGCCTGAAATCAGTTTCAATCAAATTCAATGTGGTTTTTAAGCTGACTCAACAGGTAGCAAGATAATTTGACTCAAGGTAACAAAACAGAGGATTAGGTTCTATTATTAGCTTCCTGAGATATATTCAAACAACTAGGTCAAAACTTACAAAAAAAAAAAAAATAAAAAATAAAAAAAACCCATCCAGAATAATGATCCGTCTCATTAATATTCTGGTATGTCTTTCTACTTTCTAAGCATACCATCGCTTTGATTCGTTTTCTTGTCATTAATAAAGATGATATCACATAGTAGTTACAGATGCTTCTGATACGATACAATTTAAAATAATCCATTTACCCATAATATTTGGGCGTTTGAAAGCACCCTATTCTTCTCATAAAATAACATTTTTATCAGCTCTGTTAATGTATTTGTAATTTGTATACCAAATCTCTTGACTTTTTTGACGTTCATCTTTAGCTAGGTGGGCCAGGTGTTCAGTTTATAAGTACAGAAAAAGTTGAATTTAACATTTTGTCCTATCCATGTTATTAAATAGGAAGTTTTGAAATATTGTATATTAACAGTTTAGACAATAGACTAATTTGTGACTAATTTTACTCCCGATATTAAGATAGATATAAACCGAAACAGGTCACTAATACTTTCGTATACGATTGGTTTATAAATGATTTATATTCGTCCCCGTAAACTTAAGAGTAATATCCTGCTTCAATCATACTGCCGGTTGACACAATAAACCTTCAGTCGTAAAATTATTGTATAGAAGCTACAGTTGATCACGCTGACTTGATCATGGAGTCGACGTCCATGATATGCACATGAACTCCCCTCAGAAGGAATGATCAGTTTGAAGACGCAAGAGCTCGGCTGTACTAAACAAGACGTGATGAAAAAAAAAACTACTAATAAGATGAAGACTTGTCTGACTTCAACATTCCTGAAATGTCACAGGTGCTAATGAATAGTAACATGCTGTTAATCTAGCGACCCCACCAACAGTTATCGTCCCCTCTAGCATAGAGACTGTCTTCCACACTTAGCGACATTTAAAAATCCTCTCTATTCAAACGTATGTGAAAGGTTAGTGGGTTTTAAAACTTTTTTTTTAAACCAGTGCATACCATACATGAGAAAAAAAGATGTCTAGATAGATAGTGTTTTAATGTGCACATTATCTAATTAGTAGACACCAAAAAAATCACACTATGTGTTACTCTATAATCTTGTTCTTCGTTTCCGTAGCCGTATAAGTTAAGTACGGTAAATTGACATCCTGACCAGTACCCTTTTGAAAGAGCGGTTGGGAACTTGTTCATGATATTTGTTCCATTTCGGACTAAAAGGTACGATTTATAGCTCTGGTGGTAGTGGTGGTGGGGGCTGGAGGGTGTATAGTGTATACTATGACATTCGTATAATTGTCGAGGGAACGTCTAATTAACATATAGCCTTCCGCCTGTGACACACGAGGCTCGACTTATTTTACAGACACTTCACTCAAACCCACCCGCCAGACCTACATCACTGCGGAAACCGACTTATGGATAAAAAAAACCAAAGACCACACCACATACAAGTTCGTAGGTCACCTTGATATGACATAATGTAACTACCTTTAGCTCGTAAATATGAAAATGCATATCGTGGCTGTCCAACGATCGTAAATATGAAAATTCATATATTCATAAACATGTGTCATTGGTTGAGAACAGCTCCAGAATATCAAGGACAATATTTGTTTTTAAAGTCTGAAGATTTCCTTAAACCATCAGCTAATATAATCTTAACATAAATATAAGCATCAAATATATCAGGGATCAAAACAGATTGACAAATTTGGTTCCAAATTTATCAAACCAAATTTCAATGGTATTGTCTTTCATAAGGATTCAAATATCACGATGTTTCTTCAAAGTGATCTTGCCAATGACAGTTGTACCTTAAGGTTATGCATATTATTTATTTTATATATTAGGGGCAAGTTTAAATCGCCAACTGTGATGCGATATTCCTTAAATTGAACCCTATAAAATAATACACTCTCTTGGAAAGCCATTTGAAATTTGAACAACCCTTATATCGAACACTACGTTAACAATGCAATGGTACCAAAAGTGCTCAGATATCATGTTCATGATTAAATCTGCATAATGTTTATTGTTGGTTCTCTTTGTTGCTAAGCGCACTTGGCCTGCGCACAGATTGTATACCTTAAGATGAGGTCGGTTCTTTTAAAATTCGCATTCACATAATATAACTTCTCTTATCTACAATATCTACATCCAAATGTATATAACTACTTAAATGACATATTAAGTTATGTACATGTATATGTTTGAACACGACAATTCTTACAGCAGGTTTATGAGCAAATCAATGATACATGATAAATTCAAACTTGCGTGGAATATTCGATTACTGTCATTGAATATGATTATACAAATCAAAACATATCAGCGAGTAATTTTATCATTAAAATCTTACGAGAGGTAAATGTTCCGAGTGATCACTTCAAATGGATATGCACTAAAGGGTACGCTAATAATGTACACGACGATTACTTCAATAAGGTTTGTAAAAGACGAATTGAATTGCACAAGTTCATAACTAGTATTGTAACAATGCGTAACATGGAGTACTTGACATTCAACGTTTAATGGGTCTTATTTTTACAAACAAGAGTTACTTGAGAAGACCCGCCTATCTTGTTAGGGTGATCACCTCAATTATGTTGAGAATTTCACTGTCAATCAAATGTTTAACAGTTGATCAAGTAGTACAATTGGACCCCAATTCCATCTTAATCATGACTTCATCTGCAGTGACCTACGTCGACGTCTCCTTTTAAAAAGGGCGGACAACGTTGCGAACATTGCGGGGGCGTACCCAGTGTTTTTTTGCCTGTAATCGGACATTTGTGTCATAATTACTCATTAATGCTTCTACCCAATGAACGCTCTGCTGTTGATATTGCCTAGTGACCTTTCCATTTCGTATTATAGAGTCGGCAAGGGATTTCAAGTGCACCTTAAATGTATTCGCAGTTATTCAGCAAACTTGTCGTAACACTACAAAGGTGTTACACACTAGACACTACATATTATTGAATCAGAAATTCAACTTTGGAGCAAAATAAATTCCGAGACAGTAATATGTTTCTTAGTATCTATTCCACATTTATAACAGGGTAGGATACGCTGGGAAATAGACAGAGAAGAAAACACAAGACTCTATGGTTCATAACAGACATCTCCTATGTCTAATAGATCTCTCCAAATGACCAAATTTCACACAGAAATGTAAAGATAATAAGAAAGACAATTTCATTATGTGCTAAAATAAACCATGTTAGTTTTACTTAGCTCACTATGACGGGATAAGTGAATTATCAGGTTAAAAAGATAGGCTTAAAAGGATTATATAATGCCGTCCCCCAGATTAACGAAAGTGATATGTTATGCGACTGAGTATAGAAAACTAATTACCTCTACGTTTTGACATTTAAAAAATAGACACTTGTATATCCAATATAGTCTTATCACCTTAACTAGAGCTTCAACATTCCATAGTGTCAAAGTTAAAGATTAATATCCTCCTGAAGTCAACTTGGCCATCAATTTGAATAAAAAACAGAACTGCACGGTATTATATAATTGTCCAAGAATCACATAGCTTCACTCTGAGATTGCGATGGTCTTGACTATTAACCACAGCACAATATTTGTTTACCCGAATTTGTGTTTGTTTATGGAATTTCGTTCAGAGGAACTCTCCAGGTCTCTATAGACTTGAAACATTTGTATCTTTGTGGTTTCAATTCAAAAATTCATCTGGATATAACTGGAAACGATGATATCATAAACTGAACACAATAAAGCAAAGTATAATATACTAGGTAAGTGTCCACGAGGTTAGGATTAATCCACGTTCGTTTATGTTTATAAATTCGTCTTTCACAACATTGTAAACCATCTGCAAAAACAATATACCATCCAGGATATCCTACTATACAGTCATGTGTCGACGAAAAAAATCGTACAACTATTTTCGGACAAGGCAACCAAGAAAAATGTCAAGTTCTAAATTTGGTAAGAAATTTTCGCACTTAGGTTCAAAGTGGACTAAAATAGTCAGTAGTATGAGTAGAATATGCAATGCATGTTTACTCGAACGAATGGTCACAAATACGCGAACGCGGTGTACGACAGGGTGGACCTTCGATTCCAATTGTAACAACGTTATAAGTTGATGACACTGTGGATAACAATCTTTACATGTAAATATGAAAATCAAATAAACACCAACGCTATGTAAAATAGATTGTTTAAAGGTGTACTACCTCTAAGAAAAACCAAAAATCAAAATTTTAAAACTTGCCCCCCCCCCCTAAAAGTGTATTTATTTGTCAGCGTACTTACCTTGCTTCAAAACTATACGTCAGAATCCCTCTATAATCCAATTACTCCATAAAACTTAGTAACAATCCATAAAATTTTTGGAAACACTCTTAGAAGCGTATTTCAATAATTATTCAGTCTAATGGATTATTTGTCTTACATAGAGATCCTGATCTTTAGTCATGGTACCTGGTAAGTCCATCTAACGAACGTAAACGCTTATTGAGCAAGGTTGAGGCTTTCGTGTCCATTTTAAGAGGTTGTATTTCTTTAAGGAACGTTCTCAAGGAAGTATAAATTGGATTTTTTCATTGTTTTTTGTCCTCAATAACCTATATCTATTACAACATTTATAATGATAATGATGCAATAAATATCTAGGTTGACGGAAACTACTATCGAAATTCACAATTGATTTATTCTGTTTAAAACTGTCCTAAATCAGATAAAAATCAGTTTTGTCTGAAGCCACCTCGGTGATTCCTTGCAGATATTTCCACATTCATTGATGTATCGTCTTCCACTACACACAAATATTCATTCATAATGAAAACATCAATTGATGTGTGAACATTTTTGACATTTTTTTTTCTTATCAACTTTTCACTTAAAACACATTGTTTGAATTGATAGATGCACTGATGCACAAAATATTTTACATAAAACAGAAAGTAGATATTCGACAGCAATTTGCCTTTCAGACCGTTGTTTGGTGTTTAATATAATAAATCGATATACGGTGTTTTAAGACAGTGATCAATCGCTATCATATACCACTATTCAATATCAGTTGTGCATATTAAACGGTTCAATACCCTCCAAGTCAAGCTTGAAAATTCCGATTAAAGGTATATTGTAGTTTAGTTTTATTTATGCTCATATCGGTGCACTGTAATGAAATTCTTTTTTGATGAATGTGCTGTTAGTGGCCGTATTAGACTGGATTGGCTATTTTGCAAATTACTGTACTTTCATCGTGATTAATTGATTGAATTGGGGTAGCCTAAATCCTTTTCTTCTTTTTTTTAAATTTTTTATTGCAAGGCATGTTGTATTATTCTGAACAAGTTTCCATTTAACCAGCTCTAAGGTGTATTATCCAATTCTATGAATTTACAAGTGGATTTACCTGTGGAACCAAGACAGTGTATATGGGAACTGAAAGGGTAAACAAACGCCATGGTCCTACAATTTGACCAGTAAGAGTATAACTAAACGTTGGTGATAAAACAGTTACTAGGTGATCGAATACCTTTAACAGTTTTTATTGTTATTACAAGGACACTATTCGATTAGTGATATTTGTCCGATATGTCATTCAAATGAAATAAATGTCTTGTGTGAAAGCTTTATCAAAACATGCTAATCCCCACTTCAAATCAAATGTCATTTTTCTTTTTTTTCATTGCAAGTCAACTTGGTCAGTGTAAACAGAGGCCCAGCGGGACATACGGCTGTATATAACCAAGGATATCATTTAGAAGTGAAATGTTAAATTATCGAGTGGTACAAAATGACAATTCTCGAAGCTGGCTTATGACAAAATTTTAATTGATTTCTTTGCAAGAACAAATTAAACAGGGGCCTAAAAATGTCCGTATGCAGCTGACATGATAGAATTTCCCAAGAAAGAAATTACTGAACGAAGTTATACATCCTACTCCTGCACCTAATGAATAGGGACAATGTCAACCAGTGTGCATTGAGAGACATTTTGCCGGAACAGTGACATTGACCCACTGTAGCCTTTCTAACTTAGGATATGCACAGCCGGTAGCAAGCGGGGCCCCAGTTTACTGTCACATCCGAACGACTACACGCTCTTTCTATGTCAGCGCCTCCTGCATCAATGACAGGGATAAAAATCAGAAGTTATTATCTCTGCATTTGAGATTAAATAACCTTCAGGTTAGCGAGCCAGCGCCCTTCCCTGAGCAAAAGTCAAGATTAATTGGAGCCAGTATATATGCATTAAGTTATAGAACCCCAAGATCAAAACGAGGGTGACAATATGTAAACTGAAAGATGACGAATTGAACTATGTACATAAACAAAAGTTCTATTAAATACACAGGACATTCACTTGCAAATTGAAGACAAAAACAGCAAATCTAACAAATACTTGTACTAATTGATGCACTCCACATTTCAAACTCCAAGTATCTGTGACATTTATTTTTTCTGGTATTAGTTACCACTTGTATTTTAATGAGCTTTTGTAAAATTAAGTCAAATTGTTGAAATAGTTTTTTTTTTCCTTCGGTGTATGACTTTGGGCGGGAAAGACAGACCATTCAGTCCGTGTTAATGGTCAGCCAACAGAGCAGTAAAACAACCTTACGCTTAGCGTCCACTCGTGTGAGTTTTTTCGAGTCACTTAGTTACACGACCACATCGGGTACTGGCACGAGTGAAAGGAAGAAAATTATACTTCGGAACATAATAATGTCCTGTTTGAAACACATAACCTGATTTTTCTGAACTGCCACACCACCCAGTTTATAATTTGTCGAGAATATGACTGACTGCATAGAAAAATACGTAATCCTTTCAAAGAATCATAATATCTTATCACTTATATATAATTTACAACCCCAATTACAGGATGTGTAGTATTTGCTCAGTTACTTAATGTAGTTATGCACTTTTAGATTCGGGGTTACTTGTTAACATTGTGTGATCATCGGACGTTTGTCTGGTAGGATGAATTCCCTTTGTGCCTCGTGGTCGGACATCTGTGACCTGATTCTTGACTTGTGAACGATTAAGTGATACGATTCAGGATGTCCATTTGTCTATCGTTATCGACGTGAATTAGAAATGAGATCCTCGGAGAATGATTTGAAGAATGTACCGTCTACTCTAAGCGTAATTTATTTACTACAAATCGTCCGACTCCTTACTCCTTTCATTACCGACGTTCCCGACTGGATTAATTGAACGTAAAGTCAGGAAATGCATCAATCAATGGGAATTAGGCCAACATCTATACATAGTTTATCAGAACGAAGTAGTCCTTAACAATTTCTTGCCTCATGGACTAATTCATTTACTGTTAAGTTCCGCTTAGACAGTTTTCAATCACTTATTCTCATCAATTATCTTACGTCACTTGCTAGTTTTAAACCTGTTCACATCTTAAAGTCTGATGAGTTTTCAAGTGTTTTGTTAACTTTGTTTGTTTCAGTATGGGTTAACAGACTGATAGCTTTATCCAATGAATCTGTTAATCTAACTGTTGATGATGCTGTTATAAAAATCTGAAGAAGGGCTTCAACACAAACAATAAACAAATTTACAAGTGTTTTTATCACAACGACACTCATGTCTTAGATACCTGCTCATGTTTTACTGTTATGAAATAGGAAAACAATTATAATTATAATTGTTGTAAATATAAATACGTATAATCATATAATGTAAATCAAAGGCTATAGTGAATATTTACAGTGAATATTATATAATACCTAATAATGTTGCAAGGATTTAAAATATAATAATGTTCTCCATTAAAACGAATATCATATAACTGTAGTAAATATAAATACACGTATGCAAATTTACATACGGGTGTAAAAGTATATTTATTTTGCTGTATACGTCTCTTAGGTAAATATGGAGCAAATTGTCCATTTCTGGCATAACCATGGAAAGGATCAGACTAGAAAGTTTCCGCAAGCGCAGAATGTTTCCCTCTTTCCTGGGTGTAGCTCTAACTCTGGGTTGCTCAATTCGAAGAAACAGACTACCTAGAAAACTTCAGAATGAGAAAGGAAACGTTGAATTTCATCTGCAGACGACTTGAAGATAAACTATCTCCTTCCCAAGACACAGTTGAAGAACCATTTGGTGTCCAAAAGAAGGTAGCAATTACCATATACTGGCTTGCATCATCGCCAGAGTACCAGACAGTCGGTAATGTATTTGGAGTATTTGGGAAGGCTACTGTGTGTGTTTGCGTTTATCAGGTGTGTGAGGCAATTTCAAACGTTATGTTAGATGAGTACGTCAAGTTCCCTGAGGGTGTGATCAAGGGATATGAGGAAAGATAGAATTATCCTTACTGTGTAGGGTCCATTGATATATAAAATATACATATACTTACAGGCTGTAGCAAATTTGCACCTAGTCCCAACTAGGTGCAAATTTACTCACATGAGTAAAATCCGTAAATGAGTAAATGCGTCCATATGGTCATAAAATACATACGTGTGTGCAAATGTCGCCGTATAAACAGGGCTTTAGATGTTATTATCAATACTTCTTTATATAATGTAAATATAATTATTATCTACTGTAAATATAATATATTAAGTCTTAGATATCCAAAACGTTAAAATGTAATAAAGTGTGATAATTTTATACATGATAACAAATATCATTTAACTAAAATATAAATACTTCGCATATCGTAAATATAAGGCTATAATTCTTATTTACTGTAAATATAAGGCTGTAATTAATATTTTATTTAATATTTTTTGGTTTTATTTGGAAATGGCACTGTAAATATAAAAACGATATTATGTTGATTTATATGTTTAAGCTAATTATGCTAAAGATATTACAAACATCATGTTTTTTTGTAAATAGAAAGGTAATATATAGATATACGTAACTATTTTGAAAATATAAAGGTATTGTAAACGCGTCACAATTTTATATTACAAATAATACAATAAAACCACATCTATGCAATTGACATTGAATGCTTTCAATGGGCAATTTAATACCAGCTATGTTGAAAATGTTCTTGTATACTGACTGCATATCATATTACATATTGTATGCTCAGCTGCATTCATCTGACACCAAATTCCTGTACATATGATACGGAATATGGTTTAAGTTTAATAATAATTGATGTAGCAACTGCCAAAGTAATCTAGAAAGGCGACGCTTGGAATAAATCATCCGAATAGAATAATTTCCATGATGTGTGGTCGTAGACTTGGGCGATCTGACTGAGGCAAGGTTGACCCAAAATGGTTACAACCATAACATTGTATACTTTGGTGTATATATAAGCGATACCAAGTCAATTTCGTGATGTGTGATCTTCAGATCTTAGTATGATAGCAGTTAACAGATTTGTTTTTTTTGTGTTCCACTGCATTTGCTTTTGGGCCCTTTTTTACCTTACTCAAATCTGCATCATGTATTTAATGAGTTTATAATTCCAACCTTAACAAGGAGGTCTACAATATTTCTTCTCCTTTCAGCCTCGAAACCGAACAACTGTATCTTTTCAGAGAAGCAATGTTAACATTCGTAAATGAACTCATATTCACAGTGAACTCATCTATGCTGCCAACACAGCTTCCGGATTTATAATCCTCGCCAGGATAGATAGTTTTGAAAATGAACTGTACGGACAATTTAGCAAGTTAGGTTTTGTCAGTTATTTATTCGTTATGTATAGCATTTCTCATTCCGTCTATTTTGAATCTCATGCATTTAAATTGTATACATAATGCATTGATGGATAACTTACATATGCCACGTATATTTATAATGAGTCAATAACTTCAGTGGGTCATGACTTAAATAACTCTAGAAATTCGAACAAATTTATTTACATTGATGAGCTTAATAACTGAAATTAACTTTCCAGACAGCAAATACATGCATCTATCGGGAGGTTAACTTACCATGTATATGAGCAACGCAATACAATAAAATATTTGATTTGCCAGTACAACCATGATACTGCTTTCGATTGTTTTAAGCAGTGTATGACTGTAACACGGCTCTTCCAGTGAATGTAAAGTAGATTCCACTTAAACTTTGCGCATAATACAATGCCGTGTTTGTAACTTGTATTATGGTGACTGATATACGATACACTCGTAATACGTTAGGGCTTCACCTTGCAGATGACCAACTACCAAAGGTCCTGTACACTGTTACATCTATTGATACCAATATCAAAACTTTGATCTATTAATTTAGTTATTCTAGAAATTTCTTCGCATACCAATATTGAAGAGACGAGGTAAAAAGGGGCGTGTGCTCGGACTGTGTGGTACCTTACATTCGCACAAAATACAATTTAGCTTGTAAATAGACATAGACTTTCCTCCATTCTTTGCTGGAATATTTTTTTATTTTTTTGTTGTCTGAATTGAGAAAATTGAGAACCAAATGGCTCTTATGTATCGTCAAGCACATTTGTTTGAAACTTAATTATAAATGAATAAACAATGCACCATTTCAATTCTGTTGTTTGGACTTTGCTATGACGACAGATTCGGATGATTACCTTTCCAACTTTGAAGATATTAAGTCTATCAAATACTTAGCATCTACTTGAAAAATAGTTTAGTCTCTCGGGGTGGTGATCACCACCTTTGTCTGACACTAAAAGACTACTGTTACGTTAGTTAACGAAGTATGTTCATAACTGATATCAAAATATTTGTAAACAAATATTGACAGTATACACCATTCCTTAAGAATTTCTTTCAATATCAGAACTATTTATCAACAAAGTAGTATTTCAGAGAAGTTATCAAAAAACGCTTAATCGAATTATTAAGGGTTTTTCAATTATCGATTGCATTTTTATGGATAATTAATAAGTTCTTTTAGATTATCGGACTATATAAGGAATCTGTTATGTTATTTATCTACTGGTGAATATATGCTCCATAGGCCAAAATTAAAATTTTCATATTATATTATGTCCATTCGAAGACACAGTATTTCTTTAACTTAACTCTTAATGTGTCGCATTACCTAGTGGGTTCATTACTGATAACTAACTAAATATTAACGTGTACAAATTATTTACTACAAAAGCCAAAGAACCATAACCTTACGAATTCAAAATCAGATACTAGAATCAACAACATATCTGAGCTGATGAAAACACACAACTCAAATTAATATTGCCTCGCCAATATTGTCACCGACATCAACCTACAGACTGTAACATACTGGGTCCTAAGTTTGTCTCATTCAAGGGCGTCCAAAGTGCTCCTAATGCTATTACATTACACCAAGAACGTTGTCTCGAATTTACGACTTATAAGACTAGTCTGTCTTCCTATTCCTGGTATACTACATCTATTTACCCTTTCCTGGAAGTCACCATTGTTTTTTTTATATATAACCATAACATTTCATTTCCATAATAATGATATTATGATCCTAGTTTATTGCAAATACCACTCATACACTACAATGCAAATATGATCTGAATTTAGATTTCAACTTCTACACCACCCTTTTATTGACTCAAGATTTAAATTGATAAACTAAACATCTTAGACTTATTAAACCCTTTTAACATAAGTATAATAAGCACAATCTCAGCTTTTCCACCTACTAATACCCCGTGAACATCGTTGTTCACAAAAGGGGCACTTTGTATTTTGAAATCACATTTAAGACAAAGTAAGCATCTTTCCAGCTTTTCTACTCTCAAATCTCACTGAATACCTTTTGGAAAATGTTGATTGTCTCAGTATACATAATTATTCTGAACTCTTTTTAACAGATTTGCCACAACTTTGTGCTTCGTCACCAGTTATCTCTTGCCCCCACTCCCACAATTCATTACGTTATGATCAACATAGGCGTGGAAGTTGTGACAATCCCACCAAGTAATGTACTTCCGCTTTTATGACGTTTGACGGAAGTGAGGAAACGAAATCATTTAGGCTCAGACAGTGGCAGTTCCAATTGAGCTATCTGATATTTTTCATTAGGAAGTTGAAGAAATATTCTACTATGCGTCTATCCTAAAAGTGAGCAGTCACAATGTTGCGTTATTGAAATGCTATGTTTCTGCAATTTTCCTTCTTGTAAGTTTGTCTACTAAACGCTGCAGTACATAGTTAAAAACGGTACTTTCTTCTGTACGCTCGTTATAATGCAGTAATACGTTATTGCACTTGCAATTACATTATTCAAGCTCTTTAAGCGACTAAAATTGCCCTACACATTTGGTTCAAGGAATTTTATCTAACTTGGACTACTTTCAAAGTGTCCAATTCACACGTAGAAACCTTGACTAGCATTAACATTCTTAATTATAAAACAGCCCTTAAAACAAAGTATAAACATTTTCAATGTCTGTAACCAATTTCTGACTCTGAACATATATTCATAAAAATCACTCTCAGTGAATGATATTGCGATTTTTATTGCATGTTTTATGTTAAAGACATTAAAATTGCATTTAAAAGTGTATTTTTAGCTGTAAGATATTATCTTTGACATTTTGCAAATCATGTCTTGGGTTTAAAAATACACAACTTTCAACCACAAAATTAGATACTGATCGTTTATAACTATAAAAATTCATCATAAAATATGTTTTATTCGTACTAGGAGGACACGCGACATAATGTTATACAGATATCAACAAATCAAATTAAACTTTCAAAAAGGTGTACAAGTTTGTCCTACTAATACTAAAATAGTTAAAGATCACTTTTAATAGAGTAAACATTTAATCGTTTGTAATATATTGAGTTTGGTTAACAATCGTGATAGAAAACGTGGTTATAATTGCATATTAACGAATTTACATAACACACAGGGTAACTGTTCTCAACATAATGACCAAAAAGTAAAAAAATATGAATACGTACAATAAGGCATTTTGATTTAAATTCAGACAAAAAGATCGATTCATTTGAACTCAATGTATACTAATACAAAGAAAAAGCGTTAGGATACGCGAAAATCAAATAGAAAAAAAATCAATTGTGTAAAAAAGGTAACATTGTTATGCTGCCACAGTTTCAACGGAAAGGTCACTGAGAAATTACTCTGGTTGACGACAAACTTGAAATAAATCACTAAACAGCCCTTTTAACGATCGAAAACGCATCAAAGTTCGATAAAAGTTAAGTTAAATATCTACTTACCCACAGATTAGAAAAATCAAATCGCGACACTTTATAATCCGTGTATGTTAGTAATACAAAAACTTTTCTCTACGCCAAACGCTGGGATCAAAAATTAAGAAAATCCCATTGGTTAAATCCGTTAAATTTATGGAATTCATCTCTGGCAACAATCAATACACAAACTCAAGTTTCCATCAACCTTTTTTTCACTTGAAAAAATGCAGAAAACTACATTTAGGGAGACACACCACAAATCACGTTTAGCTTTTATAGCTTATAAAATACAAATATATTCACTTTATATTAGTGGAGCGTGTAGAGAGAGCTGGGCCAGTTAACTTAAGTAGCTATTCTACACACTTTATATGGAAGATAAAAGACATTCAAACTTTAAGTAACGAGTATAAGGTATATATGGTTCTTTCGTTTATACATGTGTTATAATATAATAAAGAAATATGGGCTTATGATATCCACGAGTTTCAAAACATCCAAAGGCTATTTTACCAGGGAAAATATTTATTTAATCCGGAGAATATTTTCTCGACTTTGTATACAAACACTGGTTGAGGTATTATAATTTGTGTAGTTAAATAGAAGTATGTGTCCTCACTAATGCTACTATAAGGCTGTTTCCTCAGAAAATATTTAGTTTTCAATATTTAATGTAATATTAAATACATATTGTGAATTTTCAATTCCTTTAGCTGGCTTACTCCTATCGAGACACCGGTTAACATCGCGGTGGAAGTAACGAGACGTGCTCCTGGCACGTTATTGACGGTTAAGATTAGCTATTTGACTATTGATCCACACTATGTAACTACACAGAAGGCTTTGGTAATCACAAGCCAAACACTTATGTAAGATACAAAGCCCCAAAGTTGAGATTTGAACGTAAAGAAAAAAAACCCTAGCAATAAGATCCTAAAATATGGAATATGAACTGATTCTTATACCATCCCGTGTCTTCATTCACTAAAGTTATTCCACAATCTGTAGGTCACAATTTATCAGTAACACAGATTCACTACAACAGTCTTATTCGGCGCTCAGTCAACCAAATGAGATATTTTCGCTCAAAGGAGACTTTCCCCTTTAGTGATTTAATAGATACAGGTTATTTGAAGTAAACATTAACAATAAATTCCAGTTGCTCATCGCTCAAATTAGTCTATTTGTATCCGAGAGTATAGTGTTACCGTTTTAAATTACAGAAGCTTACATATACATATACACCAAAAATCTCCTACCTCGAGAGGCTTTGATAAATATTATAATTTTCTATATGAATACCGTAGAGAGAAGGGACAAAATGTTTGTCTCCACCAAAAACAAAGGGTATATGATTATTATGCCTTTATTATTCATTCAAGCTTCAAATAGCTTATTCAGCTTGTGTCAATATACCAAAGTCTACTTTCAACCACAAAATATGATTAAAGTTAAATCCTTATGACGGATTAAGATAAAAAAAAATTGACGTAAAACTTGAGTGCCATAGTAGTACTTTCATCTTGAAAGTATATAAACAAAAGGGGTGACAAAACAGTGTTAGATATCAATATTAATGTGGCGCTATTGAAACCATATGTAGATTGTAATTCCTTATTACCATGTCTTTGATTTCTGATCTTTTCTCTGGTATCTGGAAGCCGTTATTTTCTAATGTTACACGAGTTGTACACGATCGCTACCAGATGATATGGTTTGGCTTCTGTTACTGTAACAAACTAGTTAGATATACTAAAAGAACTGAGTTAGGGTTTTCCTGAACAATCTTCTTAGAACACTGTGTTTGAGTGTTGTTACCTTCTGCCATCATTCACTGATGTTTAACCGACGCTTGCTTGCTTTAATTGTTACAGTTTTTTAATTTCTAGGTGCTGTTATATAAATGGTTCATTCCACACAAATCACATCTTACTCGTAAAATTATCGTACGCTTTTTGAGCTGTTTCGTTACCTTTGAAAGTGATATAACCGTGAATTCAGAATGAGCTAGACAAACTTCCAGAATTGGATTCCATCCACACGTTCACGACACTAAATCAATTAGAAATTACCCCTTCATTACTGGCAAGTGGTTGTTTCTAAATCTTATGGTGGTCTAGTTTGGCTGGCCAAGATTAAGATGGTATGCAGAAACTATTAGACGTCGTGTTTGTTGGCCGAGATAGTCTAGAGGGCCTGTTAAAACTAGTTAGCTCGATCGTCCCAAGCTGTGTGAAGATACAGTGTGCCAAGTTCATTAACAGTTGTGTTGATTCGACAGATGTATAGGTATACAAGTCAGTGTTTGTTCATCTGATTTTCTCAATACACCCAATAACCTGAAAGAGAAAAGGCTACCAGAATCACATATCACGTCTTCAATTGCTGAACATTCCGACACACGGGTGAAAGTGTGGGTCGCCCGATTCACAATTCCTAAACAAATAAAGAATATGAGCCTTAGAAAAGCTAGTGATTATAACTTAATTTGACTAAGGATTAAGAGGCACATTGAAATCATGAAAACGGACACTTTTCTTTAGAGAGTGAGTTCTAGAGAATAGTGTCTCCTATTACTCCGTTGATTTGAAGCTTCATTCATACCCATTTTCACCCTTTCCTTATAAAAAACATTACAATTGGTGCGACTGGAAATTGGCTTTGGTATTACACAAAGGTGTATTTGTATGTGAATACTCTTCTTAATTCATGTCACTTTGCAGGGACTTCAATGAGTTTGTGTAATGCATTATAAACCTTTGCTTTTGCCCATGAATATGATTAAGACCACAAAACATTCCGCAGTCAAAATATCGTTCCTTGTTATACAAATATTCCCTCGGGCATAAGCTTTGATATGTGTGCAAGAGCCTTGAGGTGCAGGACAAACAAAAACAGCGTATATATGGTGTCCTTAAAATGGGGCTTCCATCCTCATAAGGCTATTTCAACTTTCTGAAGCAATTTTTGAGAAAAAATATTTGAGATGCTTTCTGTCAGACAAATAAGGCCAAATTAAATCGCCTTATAATGAACATATGTCTGGTTTTATGACTGCTTAAATCTAGATATATTCAGACAGACAAGATGTAAGGCAGCCAGTTCAATAGAATATTATGTAAATGTTGACGATCCTTTAATTTACATCATAAAAGATCTGGGTCATGTCAGAAGTAATATACCGTTTTGCCTATAAACTAATGAAAATCAATATAATTATTACATTGTTTATTAGGTTGTCTATGAACCATTTATTATATTAAAAGTCTTTAAAAACTCTAAACACTACATAAAGCATCTAAAGAAGTTTGTTAAACGCACGACTACCCTAAATTAAAATCTCTAATAAATTTACGCAAAATACTATCATTGATACAAAGAAAAAAAAAACGGTTCTATCGAAATGGAAGAATATAATATGACTGGTGAAGATCCAGCCAATATACATATGTAAAACAGGAAGGAAATAATGTCGACATTATCAACGACTATGTCATGTGGAGCTAGTAATACGTTGAATACTCTGAGATGTTAAAGCTAGGATTGTAGTGTGATGTTAAAATCTAACAACGTAATCGCTACTAAGGTGCACGATCAAATGATGTATCGTTATATGTGATGTAAAAGCTAAAACTAAACCCTGTGGTGACAAGAGCTAACCTTGTCAACTGTATGATTTTACAGCTAAGGTGTGTGGTGTTAAGAGCAATTAACAATACGTTGTACATTATTTAATTAAAGCTCCCACTATGCGTTGATGTTAAGATCTCACAACAAGTATATTGTGTGATGTAATAGCAAAAAACTATAATATGAAAGCTAAAACTTTGCCGTATGATGTGAAGAGCTAATATGTCCTGTATACTCAGTGATGTCAAGCTAGGACTATTGTATAATATGTGTTAGGACACCAGTCTTTCACGTGTGTTAAAAGTTACGTGAGAGAAAGTGTCTGAGCTTTGATATGTACACGATATAATCAGAAAATGACAAAATCAATGATATGATATAGGCCTATTGAAAACAATTACTGATAAATTGTCCTTGGGAAAAAGCACTAAAATTGAATAAAGGATAATCGATTTTTAAAATAATACGCTTTTGAAATAGACGGCTCTTAAGGTCGTTATAATCTGTGTATCAGAAATACCCACAAGGTTTAAGAATCCTTACAAACAAGTAAACTACTAACAGAAGTACACACTGCTAACAGGGCTATAAATTTTAAATGTTCATAACTCAATTCTTATGAAGATAAAAGAAAATTTTAAATGCATTCCAAACAGAAAGTAATTTATAAGTACACACCAGTGAAATGTGACCAATGCTAGTTTTGACATATACCTATATCCACACTTTTACATATTGTTCAATATTGACTCAAGGTATGGGCCCCACTATTACGACAGGTGTATGGCAAGAAGAATTTATGTTCAAATTTTACAACAACATATGCTATACTTTAGAACATGGTAAAGGGAATGAACAATTAAAAATGTATTAGAGAAGTTACGGGAGTTTTTCCTTTGTTAGCCTTTTGACAAATGATACAGCACCAAGAGAAACAGAGTCGTGTCGTGTTTGTCACTTATTTACAATAGACATTTTTTAGGACACAACCAAAGAGACTCCCTTCAATCTTTATCATTAACTTTGCAATAGTGGATATTTTTTATGGTAGTCTTAGTTGCTTTTCTGTCACCAAATAGTTTTTTTCAAGGGAATGAGGGTTATGCTATGCAATCTTTTGGTAGAGAGTTTAAAATTTCTGGCGGTAGACGATACACGGATACACTTAAGTACGTTTACCCTATAACATATTTGTGAATGAAAATTAATAGATTTAAACAAATATGCTTCGCCGAAGGCAGTATTTCATTTTCCACTACAATGATAAAGCAATCTTGTAATAAAAAAACATTAATAATTTTTTCATTTCTATCTACAATCTGATAACATGCATAACAGCCCTCTTTATCTTTTTTAACCTACAACAGATAATACAAATTTCAATTTGTAAATTTATTTTATTAAGATTTTCATAAATAATTCAGGGTGATATTAATTTTGATCAATAATTGGCAATAACGAATACACATTAAAAATCTGTTATTTCGTGAATAATTGTGAACTAACGGTAGTGGATAAGAATAATTTTGTTTTTACCTTCCACATTAAACAAGATAGCAACAGTCTACAAACTACCATCGACATTTCCTGGATTACCGATATCATTTACAGCTGATGGGCGGAAATATGAGAAAATATGACATTTTCAAGGTCACCAGACTAATGTCTTGTTCAACGTAATAGCTCTAAGGAAAATTTGGTCACCTGAATATGAGCTGTATTTTTATCATATTACCCCGTTCCATTAGTACTGTGACCAAAATACCTCAACCCCGTAGTTCTGTGACCATTCTTCCTTTTTAAAACTTCATTTTACGCACAGTTTACAACTAAACTGGCAACAATTCAGGTTATGCTTTTCACGATTCTGAGTCAGGCAATAACATGTGCTCAATCTGGAGACTACTTATGCTTGAAACCACATGCAAGGATTATCAATTCGCTTTATTTATTGATTATTTCATTCCCCCCAAATTTTGCATTAGGAATGACACAAGTTAGTCCGAGAGATTAATATATCAAGCGTATATTACGCCCGTGGAACTTGTAGATTCAGATTTTTTCGGGCTATATGTAGGAGGACACTTTATTTGCAGATTCACCTACAGATTTCATTGAATTTATCAGGTAAAATGTAACGATGTAACTAAATATATATATTTCAACTAGTAAGTAAGAGTTGTTTTACAAGGTGTACAGTGCTAATTTAAAAGTAACCATGTTTTAATTACACCTAGTAAAGTACGTATGAAGTGATATACCTGCATAAAACCACACTTCAGACCCACACGCATCTCTTTGACATATGTATACAGTTTTAATTATTCGTTACTCAACGGGAATATGCGATTGCTTTGATATTTTCAACAATTTACTATTCTTATCGTTGTTTTTAAAAAAAGCCCCACTCATTTTATATAGTTTAGCGTATGTGATGGCATTGCCAAACAAATAGTGTTGGTATAAGAAGCTGCGATAAGTGTTATTGCTTGTGGATCACAAATTTTCATAGCATTATTTCAGTCCACCCAGCTGTAAATGGGTACGGATGATGTGGGACAGATCAATGCCGAAGTTTGGCCAAGGACCAGCTGGTAGAAAGGATCCCTGTCACGACGGACTTGTGAACCTAAGTTGTTATCCTTGTAAAATATAGTTGTTTCTTTTGCTTATTTCAAATATCTTCGTATCAATGTTTATGGCATTGTTTATTTTCATATATTATTGTATTGTTAATTAATTTAATTTCAGATATCCATGTTTTGCACATCTTGTTGGTGGAAAAGTGTCACTGCTCAGTGTCATGTACGCTATATTCACCTGTTTTAAATGTGCAGCGTAGGTTGGCAATGTTCAAAGGCCTACCTGCTACTAGTATTAGAACATTGGCTGGGAATGGCACATCAGGACATCAAACAGAATTGACATTTCTGTTATGAAATGCCAAAAATAAATATAAAACTCCTACTTATATTGTAAATAGAATCATGGTTTTCAATTTGTCAGTTTCCTTGATTATTATTCAGGTAACGCAAATACAAAAGCGTGCACTTTTAATAGAAACTTTTGTTAGCCATTTGCAATAACACAGGAATATTAAAGTAGGTTGTCAGTAATTTCACGACCACTTTATTCTTTATTCCACCTAGACAACCTAAAAACCCTCATAGCATATGATTAAAAATACCTGATTTCGTGATGCAATCAGGTAACTGCGATCCCTGATACAGATTTTTTAAAGTAGATTGTCTGTAATTTCACGACCACTTTATTCTTTATTCCAGCTAGACAACCTAAAAACCCTCATAACATATGATTAAAATTACCTTACAGATTTTGTGATGCGATCAGGTAACTGATCCATGATACATTAATGTGGTCATGATAATTGTACATATTTATGATCTTGTTGTCGAGTCTTGGAAATATTCACGAAGCAGAAATAAATCTCAAGTTTCTTATTTTCATTTTCTTTTTCACTGATATAGTGTTTCCTGGAGCTGTTTCATCTAATGGCAATGCCTTTCCAGGACTATCTGCCTTTTGCCAAATACTTACGTGTGTCATTTCAAATAATTTTAAAGTTTACTTATTAAAATATAATATATCTAAATAAATTTCAATTATGAGATAATTATTGATATAATTTACCGCCCATCATTTCTAAAAGATATTATCATAAAGAAAGATAATCGTGTTTCATTGGGATCAAAAACGTTACTAATTTGAAGGTAAAGTAACGACAGGTGTTCAATTGCTTTAGATTTGAATGAAAGTTACTCAGCAACTACGTACATCTTGTCTAATTTGAATTTCAACCTCACGAATTATATGATACCAAATGTAATTTTAAGGAGCATTCCACGTAATCGCTTGATAACGTCTGAGAAGTATGTACTATTGCAGGGGCTTTCAACCTGGGCGCAATTCTTCCCAAGGGGGTGCATTTTGAAATTTTGTAGGGTAATGAGACTTTGTAGTCCCTGCGTAACAAAAAATTTTGGACAAATATAATTTAAGTTTTATTTTTCAGTCGCATCATATTCTCATACAAGAAAAAGGGGAAATAAAAGATCATCGGTCTACAAGTTAAGTACATGTATATATATCCTTACCAAGTCTTCACCAAAGTGAATGAATGGTATTTAAAGCCAATGGTACTGCTGAACGGCGTGAATTTTCATCATCGCTACACGTCAATAGCTCATATATTGTTCTCCAATCTGAAATTTCTGTTATTGGATTAGATCTTAATTAGGCACCATTTATTGTTACTTAAAGTGGTCTTATAAAGTTGTGTTTGTCGAGAAAACTGATGTCATTCCAATTTCCAATCAGGTTTCTGCAATTCCAGTAAAACCAAGTGTTTGAACACGTCACTAATCGAAAAGGACATTATGTATTAAAAATAATAATAAACTTTTAAATTTAACATGGAACAGAATTAGGTCCAATACACCGGGACATGATCTTGTCTTCCATTCAGCCCATTGGGATAATAAAATGACTAAAAAAATGAGTAAACAAAAATAAAAAAATATTTTGAGAATAGTGACGTAATCAAACACTTGGTTTTAGTTAAATTGCAGCAATCACAGACATCTAATTTAAAATTGAAAAGTCGGAGTCCCTGATATTTAGAATGCCTTTAGAAATCGCTAAAATGCTTGTCACCAAATTCATTTTCAAACAGCAAACAACCTATTTCGATTTACTACATGCTATCTTCCAAGCTGGAAGGCTGACTGTGAAGTTCTGAACAATCGTTGCTAAACTGGATTAAATTTATATTTTTAAAGATAAAGTCCTCTTAAGTATCCTAAAAAATTTCAACCATTTGACCCCCATTGACTGGCGGGTCAGAAATGGCACACATACTTAAATTGTATAGGTATTAATCTTTTCTTTTGAGAATAGTAGTTTATTGAAGTTGTTAAGATTTGAATTGCTCAGACTTGTGATATTTGTAATTTACGTCATTTTAAATCTCATAAATCACTTTGCACGATTGTTAGCTGAAATATAAGGCTGTAATTGGATATAGTTAGTTGATTCTAAATTAAATCACTACAGTACGTTTAAAAGATAATATTAATCTTCAATGTTTGCAGGGTAGTGTCGAGTATGTTATCACTGTGATGTTTCGAGACGACTTAATACCTAAAGCTAACTGGTAGGGTTTATATACTGTTCCAATACATTGACCGAAAGTGCAATGAAAACCGTCCAGATAAACAATCGATCGCCAAGCGCAGCATGGAATTGTTGGTCCTTAAGGTGTTGATGAAAAGTTTATAACTAGGATGGTTGGATGGTAATAAATATTATTAGAAAAATAGTAAGAAAAACAGTATCGGTTTTTCGAGATTGTTCAACCTGATAAACAAGTCACACTGCAAATATTTTAAAGCTTGTTTGCAAGTCATAGATAAGCATGTATGGCTTCTTTTCAAAGAAAGAGTCGATCCCTTGGATTTACATATCAGTTTATAGTTTCTCTCGAGGTGTTATTTGTCTCGTGTAAATTTACATTCTCCGCCCATTCTGTCAGTCTCACGTGCATAGCTTGGTATTGTTATACGTTATTTAATCTCTGTCTACATCTTTGAAAGAAAATTACACATACCTTTTGATAATCATAAATCCCTATTATATATATTGTATATTTTCCATAACAATAAACATATTACTAAAGACGTATTGATTTATTCGTAATTGAAATGAAGGGAGATTTACGTCCCACTCTTCTGTATCTAGTGGGCTAATGAAGATGGTCAACGCCATGCAGGGAGTGTTGCCAGCCTATTATGTCATGGGATTTTTAACATGCGCAGACTCTAGCACAGAAGACCTCGGTTTATTGTCCGCCCTAAACGAATAGACGCCTTTTCCATGTTAGCACTTCCAACAAACATTACTGACAAGGGATTTACCAGGATTGAAAAATACGAAGGTATTATCTCGACATATGCCAGGATTGAACCTAAGTGTCTAATTCACATAGTCACCGAATCTCTTATTTTCAAAGGTAAAACCTGTTCTTATATATTCCTTATGGTCATTATTGGTCTCCTGTTTACGAAATAAATTAGCAACGACTGTTTAAAACACAAAATATTGCTATAAGGGCACGTAAATATTTTAAATATTACCATTTTCTGTTACCTTAATACTCACTTATTAATGGATTGGTTTTAATTTCATTTATCTGTACCCTTATTTAGAATGAAAACTAGACATTACATTTTGTTACATCTACAAAAACCTCACAGTAAGCAAATAACGGTGCCTCAGATTAATTTAGGACTTAGCTGAGAAAGACCACCTATGCGCTCTGAAATGGCCGTTGTCGGATCTGACGCTATTTCCCAAATGTGTATATCTAATATTAAGTATTGTATAATTGCTAAAAGTCAAGTTTCTCGTTGAGCGATAAAGGATCATATGAATTGAATAGGTGATAAGCATTGAAATATGTGAAGAGTGTTATCTTTTAAACTCGAGAAGAACTGACCCTGAAAATACATCATGAGCAGTGAGGCGAGAAGGTATTTTGATACATTTATTTTAAGGCCCACCTAAGTCATATTAACATAGTGTTCGACCAAGGCCACTATTGGTCTTTCAATAATTTTTGAGCGACATTTGGGGTAGAGATATACCAAATAACGAAACACATTTGTTTTTGTTTTTACCACACTACCGACGTATCCCTTCAACAATTTAGATTATTACCGTGAAAACTACTGCTGAGTATTATAATTTACAATTTTGTTACAATTTACATTGTCATCATCACTACTCCCGAGTTTTATTGTACACAACGTTTCCACAATTTTCATTATCACAATGAGAACTACTGCTAAGTATTATCGTTGACATCTCTGCCCCAATTTTCATATTCATCATCACAAATTTTAAGTTTATTGTCTTCATCTCTTCAAATTTTTTTTATCATCAAGACTGCTCCTGAGTTTAATTTAACTCAACTCTTTAATTTACATGGTCATCATAAGTAAAATAGTCTTTCAATATTTTTA
Organism: Nipponacmea schrenckii; assembly: GCA_030562195.1. Taxonomy (NCBI): domain Eukaryota; kingdom Metazoa; phylum Mollusca; class Gastropoda; family Lottiidae; genus Nipponacmea; species Nipponacmea schrenckii. Next base: position 12,555,505 of record CM060200.1, read on the forward strand.
CGAGAAAGAAATGTTTTATAACAAATGAGTTTAGGTAAGCAGCTTGACCAAGACATACTTAACTTGTTCAGTAATCTAACTTTGTCACAATGTTTCCTCCACAGAACTTCAATGTATCAAACGAAGTGGTATTCTCAGAGGTTTCATTCTGGTTAACTGCTTAATATGTCTGTGTAAACCAAGTAAATCTGACCTGATTTTTGGTTTGATTTCTTATTGACAAAACTCACATTCTGGAATTTTATGGACCACAGATGTTAGGATGAAATATTGGAATTAGCCAAACCAAAGCTATAAGAGTATACCCAATGCGCTTAAAAGGTCATAAAACATTTCTATTTAGTAGCCCTTACTATTGCAAACTTAATATACTCATAGGGACGCATGTGGATATGTGAAGGAATAAACCCTCACCACATAATCTACATCTCTTACATCATCATATTCCCATTCAGTAACATTGCTTTATCAAAATAAACTATATACAGCTACTTAAACCTTTTATCATTGTGTAATTGTTGCTGTCTCGATTCACCATCGCCCGAAAACGTACAACGAAGTCTTTACATTACAATCTTTAAAATATTTTACATTCTTCTCAGGCATGGATATAGAGCAGAAAATAATGATTTTATTATGAATAAAAATAATAGAGGAAAAAATTAAAATAAAAATAATTTAAAGGTTTGCCGCCGTCTGTATTTTGAAGAATGAATTATTATTAAAATATAGTGTACAAAGAACAATTCGTGACGAAAGAAACTGTTCACGATTACTGCACCTCGACACTAATTATAGCAGAATAAATCACGATTTTCAATTTCTGGCTACTTAAAATATGAACTATGAATGTTATCGGCATTCCTGATTTTCGTATTGTTTATACATATTCGAATAATATCTAACCTACGTTGAACTTGGGTCATAATAGTTAAAGATAGAACAAAATTAAAACATAACGCCTCACTTGTCAATTTATTTATGAAAAGTATTAAGTATGTCCTATCTGTTTTCAATGATTATTTTATGGCTAATACTGGAATTTATACTTGAAAATGACGTATCTAAAACTATGACTGGAGTACTTCTGATGCCATGTAAAAAAAGCCTTAGTGAATTTGGACCGCATTACTATAAGTAATTATACTATTGTGCGATGGTTCAGTGAGTTAGATGCTTCTAGTAAATTCTCGCTGAAGGTCCTATGTTCAATCTGATCGGAAGAGCTGATATGCAAAAAAAAAAAACGCCAACCAACCGAGCCTCCGTATGCTACAGACTGTGCACTTTAAAGATCCCTCGACTGCTTAAGTTCCTTCATTGCACACTGCACCACCTTGCCCATTTCAATTAGCCCGTTGGGTGCTTAAAACCCTGTTCATTTCCTTTCATCTCTTATCTGTGTCGTTACAGAAACACCCGTAACTGAATGTCTAAGCTCAACATTTTATGGGACATCCAAACAATTATTTTTCAGTATATTTGTTTGAAAACCCAAAACTTTATAAGGTTAGGCATTTTATCCATAGTAGACGTTGGTTTGAAAATGACAGTTTCGCTGTCTAGAGGCAAGAGCACTAATAAACCCGTTTCTGAGACTAAGGTACGACTGTTCAGATAAAATGGCGAACGGTCCCTTTAACATATTTTAATACAACAATCATCATCACTGCTCAAGTTTTAAATCAGGTATATATTTATTTATTGAAGTCTCACCAATTTTTTGCAAACATTAACGAATTTTCATAAAAGTTAAAATGAATTGAGTAAAAAATCGCCATTCTGTTAAGAATTATGAGAGATTAAATGTACATAAGATATCACATTAAAAACACTGTAAAAAAACAAATAAATACGAATAAAATTTAAGGGAGGTAAAATATATATAAATATACAAATTTACACAGGCGATAGTATTTCGACAATCCTCATGAGCATGGGTAAAGTGTATGACGACGTTTCATGAGGATCTTAAAGCCGGCTTGGGTACTATTTCTAGCTAACTTTTCATTAGATAGAATAACACACATAGTTCTCTTATGACATTTTTGGGGTTCACATATGAGGTTCTATCAATTACAATGTCTAATTTACAAAGGTGTTGGGTTACTCTATAAATCCAATTTATTGAGACCTGTGCATTATCTTCACAGAATTTGAAGATCTGTTTACAGAGACGGTTATCTGGCATATTACACATTCTACTATAATGCCGGATTGCACCATCCCATTTCATTTCTTTATGCTAACATACCGTAACAACGCAAGTAACACGACGTGTCGTCATATATCTATCGTTTTTTTTCCATAAGACATCATGACGAAGCCAGGTATTCTTAATTGCAACCAGATACGTGCCGGAATATATTAAATTTATAATTAAACTATATGTTATTGATTTTCCACTCTTAACTGGTTAAGGATACCAGTTCGTACTTGATCTTTCGTGGGTTTAGCATTTCGTATCTTAAGAGGGACTCGGGTAGAGCCTCTTATTAGAAAGCGTCAAGCGACGATCGAATCACAGTAAGTTGATGCTCATTTGCACTAAATGTGCAAAACCAGAATCGCCATTTCCAGCTGCTAGCAGTCGCCCATTTCCTCTTCGATACAATCTTAGCAGCATGTTTGAATAATTTCTTAGTTTAATGGATATATCGTGTAATATACTGATGAATATATACAATGATTGAGACATTAATGTTCATTCGAAGAGGTAGTTAAATAATTAGTAATGTGTAAACCAAGTTTGTAATTTCTAGTTAGAGAAACATTCATTAGATTTAAAATTTTAATCAAAAAAGCCATATCATTCCCTTACGACATGCCACCTCAACCCAATTAAAAATATAATTGGCGGGCAATAACATTAATGCAATATGCATGTATGTAAGAAAAATATTCAATTAAAACAACTTTCAACCTGTATATCATATGTTAACGTTTAACCTTAGATATACTAATCACAAACAAATGAAATATATCTTAAATAAATATGATCCTAGACTCATAATAAAAGATTTTTTTTTGTCGATTTAAACATATGTAAAGTCTTATTTATTTAACATAAGTAAGGCGGCTAATAAAATTCAATTGAAAATTGGCTGTAAAGACTCACATTAAAACAGCTGTAACTAAAAACCATTGCCAATTTCACATACAATTTACCTTTCTAAGTGTTATTTTATGATAAAGCCAGAAATTTAAAGCTGTGATTAAATACATTTATCATGAATGAGATGATACCAGACATTGAACCACACCTGATCATCTGGACACATGAGGGAATAAAAGTTTGCATTGTTAGTGATACAAGACGGAAGGGGTGATCACAGTCAAAATATCACAAGCAATGGATGCGATGGGAAGTTTTTAATTGTCAAAGATCGTAATGGAAAAAATCTAGAAAAAACTGAAAAGTCAAGTTTAAAAAGAGAGAAGAGTGTTGTTTTGCGTAATATTAAGATTTCAACAGCAAAGGTTCGAAATCGGGATCAAGAAAGCTACAACCACACGGAATTTACAAAGATGTGATAACTGAATCTGCGTCGTAATAAATTATATTTTTGATACCTAACCTCCACCTTCTATTTTTGTAATTATATGATAAACAATCTTTTAAAGTACGTATTTCCTGATTTTTTAAAACTCGAACTTCCCATATTCCTAGAGTGTTACACTTCAAAAACACTTCTTTTTTCTTACATACATGCTATCATATTCTGTGAAAACTACTGACTTTTGACACCAGAATGGTATGTTTTTTGGGTGAAATGAGCTTATAATATAAGCTTATTTACAATACATTTGTTTATTCGTCTCTGCCTTGAAAATGCCATCCATAAATCGTCCATAAAAAAGTGGGTAAGGAACAATGGGGACTGTGATAGAAACGTCGGCGAAAGAAATGGCGAATCATTTGTCCTTGGCTGTCCCCGGAGATATGTTATGATTATATTTGTAGCGTTCAAGGATGGACTGGATGTGATGGATTTGGTAATCAGGGTACGAGTGTATGTCGGTGTCTCAAAACGTTAAGGCTAATTCGTTCAGCTTTGAGAATCCGATAACTAAGGAAGATGTCGTTAGAGTAAATAGATTCCATGATGATTTGTCCTTTGTTTGGTGAAAAACAACGGTTTGTAAGAGCATATTTGGTTGTCGACGGGGTGATTGGTTCTGATAGTTGTTAGAAACGCAACAATGTGAGCTACTCTCTGTGTGGCATGTAACTCTAGGTCATTGCCTGCTCTCCGTATTGGTAGAGGACTTCATTCAGTAAAATAGGCCTTCAGCTATGGAGGAAATTAATGTTTAGTTGCTGTATATTTTCAAAATATTGACTTAAGTAGTTTGTAAATTTATTCATATTTCAATCTATTCACACATTCGATGTCGAGCAATATTTTACTCAAACTTAAAGTGACTGTACTTAGGTTGAAATGTACTGAAGCTAATTCAACATCGTATCCATTATAAACTGAAATATTTCACAGTCGATTCAACATAGTATCATACCCTTCCAATTTTAACCGACATAATTAATAGTCAATACAGAATTGTATTATACAATATTCAACAGTCAATGCAACGTAATATCATACCCTTCCAATGTTAACTGAAATATTCAACAGTCAATGCAATATTGTATCATAAAATATTCAACAGTCAATGCAACATAGTATCAATCCCTTCCAATGTTTACTGAAATATTCAACAATCAATGCAACATTGTTTTATACAATAAGCAATAGTCAATGCAACATAGTATTATACCCTTCCAATGTTAACTGAAATATTCAACAGTCAATGCAACATTGTATCATTCAATAATCAACAGTCCATGCCCTTTCATAACTGAAATAAGCTAATCCATGTAACATGGTATCATATAATATTCAACAGTCAATGCAGCATAGTATTATGCCCTTTCATAACTGAAATAAGCTAGTCCATGTAACATGGTATCATATAATATTCAACAGTCAATGCAACATAGTATTATGCCCTAGCTAATCCATGTAACATGGTATCATATAATATGATATATAACAGTCAATTCAACCTCGTATCATACCCTTCTATTGTAGGTCGGAATATTAAGCAGCCAAAGTAACTTGTTTTCATACAATACTCAATAGTTCAAATGTTGACTGAAATATTCGATAGTCAAAGCAACATTGTAACATACAACATTCAACAGTCAATACAATATTGCATCATACCCTTCAATTATGGACTGAAAAATTCAACAGTCTATCAATTGCATTTATTTTTCCTTTGTAGTTTGAAATATACAACAGCCAAAGCAACATTGTATCAGACCCTTCAATTGTTGACCAAAATACAACACCAAAGCAACAATGTATAATACAACATTATACAATACTATTCTATGAATGGAAACAATGTTGATTTGTTTTACTTAAACGGTTACAATAAAATGTATTCTATAAAGTATACGTTTTATGATTATATGAAATTTATAAAAGGGATCCGGGTAAAGCAAGGCATATACTCCGGTTACAAACTGGGGAACATTAGAAAGGGAATTCTGTCGGTAGTGTTCTAGATAATATAGATACCCACATCGGACAGTAAGAGAGCCTCTGTTGTTTCAAAAGAAATGGGGAAAAAAACGTTAAATGGCAATGTCGCTTTAAAATTTAATTTTATGCTAGCAGGTTTCAATTAAAATAAAAAAGGGCTTGTGAAATTCGATGAACATGAAAGAAAAGCCCGGGTTATTTATGATATATATTTTGGTATTTAGGTCTTCTCCTTACAATCACTTATTTACTATGAAAATATGTAAACAATAATCTATTTAATCAAACAATTTCGCTTGAAAAACAAACCAACTAACATTATGGAAAACATGTGGAAAAAGGGACTTGACGAGTGTATTGTATGGGTCAATTGCTTTACATTAGGCTAGGGTGGACCATTTCAAAGGTAAAAGACCTTGAGGGTAACTTGAAACTATCAAGAAGTAATAAGACTACAAAAAATTCAACGCCAGCTATGTGAACTCTTTGAAATTGATTCCCAACCGAAAGATCTAATTTTTTTATAGATGTATTTTCCAACATATTACAATGAGTGTTCGTTTTACGTTTCCTTTGGTGGAGCGGCGTGCAGTTGAAGAAACGATGTAAGAACAGTGGCAATAACGCTCCATTTGATCACTAACTGTTATGGATATTTTAGCGGATATATCCGATAGTGTAACATATCCGAAATACTTATTTCCTAAACCACTACAGTTCATAAAAACGGAAGTCAAACGTTTACTGGTTTGTTCATAAGGATTGACCATGAGATCTGTACCATCCTATAGAAACGGGGACCTTTTAACATAAACCCCTTTCCACCATAGATAAACTCCGTGATAAATATATCACGTCTATGTATCCTCTTTCTCAACAAGCATACAGGCGACAACGAGCCATGCATAAATCTGAAAAGATAGTAGTCTAACCTTCTAAAGTGTGAACTACTTTATATCAATTATTCCTTATACAGACTAAACATTGATGCCGGATTCTTGTCTACTTTGTAATCTCTTGTCAAAATACTCACAAGACCCATAACATTTACATTAGATTTACCATTCGTCAGGAATACGGGTCCCGGTGATGTCTTAAATGAGATTATTTCTCTCCTAAGATGATCTTTAGTGTTGTTTTTGGCTTGTTAAAGACTAACACTATTTTACAGACAATAATTGTGAAAGAATTGATGAAGACTAGAATATGAATAGCCAACTATATTGTGGGACATGAGTCATGAAAGCAAAAATCAATGAGCAAGTTCGCTTCATAACACACTTGAGAATTTTAGAATTAGACAACTAAGGTAAAATACCCGTCTTCATTAGGTGCAAAAGAGTGAGACGCCAAAACTTCATTCATTTCATTTCATTTCTAACATATTGCCAACATCTCCATGTTGAATCTAGGAGCTGCGGTGGCACAGTAAGTGAGATGCTCGCTCGCGAACCAGAAGGTCAGGAGTTCAATCCCAGCAAAGGTCGAGATGAACTTAACCTTTATCAGTGATGATGGTCGGAGAGGCTGACATGGAAGGAGCACTTAGTCAATCGGTTAGTAAAGCGAGACCCCGTTAATACCGCTGTCCCGACATGCCAAAAAGAGTACTTCCTCTTTGGGTAAAATTTATCCAAGGAACTTGTACCCAATTTTCCGTTCTTGTTTCATGTGTATTATTTTTCTTCTATCTCCCCGTATATGTTGTATTGACGTACAGGGTGCTCTTAGTAATCGGTCATCTGTGTTTTCCGACATTCTGATTAATCAGAATTGCGATACCAAAAAAATGGTCCCGACAATCTGCATAATCCGGCATCTAGTCATCTAATTGCTTATCGCTAATTAGATAATCGCATATGTTATTGATAATCGGGATCAGATATATTCATAGAAATAATTAAAAAAAATGTTTACTATGTGAAACCTTCGAGAGTGATGTAGAGTCGACTAACCACCAACATAAGGTTCTCAGAAAGAGAGTCGATTCCTGCTCCCAGACATATTATTAATTACAATAGTTTCTCAAAAGGTTTTGGACTCAAAAGATAATAGGGTACAGACTCCCTCACTAGCAGAGACATCGGCCTATCTGTGTGAATAAATATAACTCATAACCAATATGATGTAAAATAGTGTTTGCTGGAGACATTTATCATCTGTATTTTCAATTACAACAAGGTCTACCGGCACGTTTTGATATCATTTTCAAATGTTTATTGTATTTATAAGAAACCCACTTTCAAGAACGCGCGACTATTTCAATAAGACATTCCTAACCACCTGTGGTGATTTGGCAAAAGATTTGGTTAAATCGAATCTTTATGTAAATTTTGAACTGAGAATTCCAGTGCAGTCTGAACATTGTCATTTCATTGACTCGACCCAAATACAATAATGGCAAGCAAAAAAACCTTTTCTCTTCGCATAATATTTCAGTCCACATTTTTCATAAAAAAAATATGCTTAAAATATTTTCTTCCCTTTCAGTATGATTTTGTCTTTGTTGGGACACAATCTTTCTTTAAAAAGATCTTTATAAACGATAAAATTTTCACAATTTTATTGAATGGCTAAAAAAAAACCCACAATCTGTCGTTATATTGCACTGACAAAAGCCATAAAAAATAAATAATCACAGATTGGACCTGTAAAGAGCCAGAATGGCCATTCAACACACTGTTCTTTGTATCAATGACAGAAAAGGTCCCGCCTATCATCCATTTATATACATGTTAATTAGCCAACCTGTAACGGAAGACAAACATTAGGACAAGGAAATCGCGTTCTTTTGAACTCCATGGAAGTATTTCATTGTGTTGTGCACGTCCAGATATTCAAAACGAAAGAGGATCATTTGACTGAGGCTACTGATAAAGTGTTTCAATATCTTGTTCTTTTTGTACACTCGGTAATTCTGCGCGACTTTTCACAAGACTTGCATTTCTAGCAGCAGTAAATTCCGGTTAATTTCATAAATAATCATGGTCATGTTTTTACCCACATAAACCAAATAAACAATAAGAAGTATATGGATGATGAAAAAAAAAATTGATTTTTTTACATCCTAAGTCTTCTGATCTGAGTTCATTAAGGCGAGGAACGCTTTGAATAAGACAAATACAGTATCATCAGCCATCTCCTTTTTCGATTTACATTTGTCGCGGTATCTTTAACGTGCACAGGGTTTCGGTTTATTGTCCATTCGAACGACTAGACGCTTTTTCCATGTCAACCCCTACGACCAGGATCACTGAAAAGTAAATTGAGTTTTAAAATGAGAATTCATTATCTTGTTAGGAACCCTTACTTACAGAACTATCGCAAATCCTGATAAACCGAGGAAGAGAATGTTACTGACAGGAGAGCACGGAGCTGACATGATGAAGAAGACCTCGTGGAATTAACTGGTTGAATATAAATATTAAATACTCCAGACCACATTGCTTCTTCCAAACTATGTTTAACTTTATAAAATAAACAAGACATTTTATAATTCCACCCTCTTCGTGGCGTATTTATAAGCGATTGACTTAAACTTTGGTTTCGAGCGGATGTCATTCCACGATCACAAACAAATAACGTCTAAAGGGCGACTGCACATTTTTTTATGTTACTGAATTGGATAAATTGAATAGGTATCTAATTCCTATAGGAGGGCAATTACATAACACAAACGCGATATAAGCTTATGGACAAAAATCACGAACGTGCCTTTGTGGTAATATCTTGTATTGAATGAGTATGTGAAATAGTTGAAATTTCACGGGATACAGATTGTAATATATGTAAGAAGAGAATTCTCTTGTGAAAACCACCCAAGTTGAGACCAAGTTGAAACTAAGGAAATTGATCAAAGTTTGGCCCCTAACTTTTTAAATCATCCATCACATTGATTGAACGTTTTCGCTATCTTGTAAACTTGCTGACACTGGCATAGAAGAATATTAGTGCTGAGTATTACCAATCATGCCACGAAACGATACGTATCACGATACAAGTGTATCGATACGATACATATCGCGATACAAGTGTATCGATACGATACGTATCACGATACAAGTGTATCGATACGATACGTATCACGATACAAGTGTATCGATACGATACGTATCGCGATATGGGGTAATAGATAAAAAGTAACACTTTCAATATTTTATAATTTTAACAATTATTTTTGAGGTAACGAAATGTCATTACAAGTAATTTAACTAGTTTTCTGAGATATTCTACTAATAAACTGTTAACTAAAAAATAATTAAGCCTGTCTGTCTACTAAATTAAATGTCAAACAAGTTATTTGTAAACATTGGATTTCAGAGAAGTCCAAGAAAGAAATTTATGATGGGATAAGCATGAATTCACCGACTAGTATATTACCCACTTTTCTCTGAAATGTCATGTTATCGTCTAGAATCGATACACGACCTCGTGATACGATACGTGGATCGTGGCATGTTGTATTCGCTATACATCGATGGTGCCAGCGCTAAACAATATGTGGCGAATCCATAATTTCATACACAGTTTTGATTCCATTATTGCAATAGATTAGAGACTCGTATATAACAGCATACTGTTACCATGCTTGCCAACATCCATATAAAAATGTGTGTCAAATTCTAGTTCCTCATATTTATTTTAAACTTACTGCTATATTAAAGAAGGGGGGTTTCACTTCTTTGAATTTCTCCGCACACTTAGAAAATGTATGTATGCCTTTAAGTTCCTTATAGAACATTCTATCATACGTATTGATAAAGTTCGTAAGTGTCTGGTCGTATATTGTTATATCGTGTATATAAAAAGTTAAATTCATTAAAAGCCAATATAATTACATCGAGTCGTATTTATATTTCCGGATACGAAAGAAAAAAGATCAGTATTGTTTCGTCTACATCTATTTGGTTATATATATTATAATTTATTACTTTTTAATTATTAAAATACGTAAATATATACTATTTTAATTAAAATATGTATCTTTTTTCCTTCTAGACATAGGCGATAAAGTAAATATTTTATTGCAAAAAACATGACATATATCTATTTTGTTCTTCAAAAGTCTACCTGAATATTGGATTGTTATGTCTGATAGCTATTCGAAACATCCTTATAACTCATATAACTTAGGGAAGGCTTCAAATGACACACATGTAAACAAAGCAGTTTGTTTTTAAAAGACCAATGCTACGGTGTACTTTTTACTGGATATTAATCATTTGGCAATAACATTGCAATCGCACACAAATCACTATTTCTTATTAGGATTTTCTTTAAAATCAATCCTATATATATACGGTGACAAAATGTAGGTAATATTCATTTGCAGAATTTGGTATTGATATTTATGTTGTTTCCATCAGCCTTGTAAAATGAAACGAAATTAATGGAGTTTTACGTCCTTCTTTTCTGCACCTTATGTGCTAATGAGGACGGGCAACGCCATGCAGTGTGCTATTGCCAGGACAGCGGCATTATCCAAAGATACCAAAACACACACACACACACGCACGAAAAAATAATATAATAGTATAATATTATGCCCTTAAAGGACTACATCAAGACTTGTTTATGTTAAAACCAAGTAATTGTCTTCCTATTTTAAGACAGAACGTCAATACCCTGCAACCTGAACACACCAACGACTGAAACTGCAATTAGACTTTTCATATTTTGGTCGAACCTCACACTCTAGCAAATGATTTTGTGAATCTGAGCGGTCGCAATTCTGTTCGCACGTGTAACGAAAATCAGTTCAAGAGCCAATCACATTGAAACCACCTTAGAAATGTAATTGATTTACAATCTCGAGCATCATCTTCAGCAGCACCAGTAGACACTTTCACTACGCGCCAGGTTGGTGCAAATAAAAAGACTACTTCTTGTTAATCGAAGCCTTTCCAACTTCCTCACAAGCATAGCAATGAACAAAGTTTCCTCCAACTTAGCTTATATCATGATTAACTTTTTATCTGAGTGAAATTTGATCATTTAAGTATTTTAAGATATTTTGATAGAGGGGGGGAAACTACTATCTCGTAGTTCCGGGAAAGCACGGGCCAAGGAATCAGACCTAATTTTTATTTCCTCGCACCGATCGGGATTCGAACCCACGGCACCTAGTCGCCTAGCAGACGACAGTCCAACTCGCTAACCACTGAGCCATTCACCACCCTTATTATGAAAAATATAAGTTTATTTTAACCCTCACTCATCCATTTGTCATATTCAATCTGTTATGTGAAATGACAGATCTACCCATCAATTCCATATTTCATATATTTTTCTGGAATTAAGTTTTGACACTGATATTTTCAAATCACATTAAAAATAATAAAAAGGAATACACATAAGTATGTGATTTCTCATTGTATCTATTTTGGTTAATAAATCGATATTTGAACTCTTATTTGTCTGAAAAAAACTTGATATGGTATTTATTTGCAATTTTTAACCAAAGGCAAGAAAAAGAATATAATTTTTTTTTTCCATTTCTCATTTAGTGAATTGCAAGATGACTTTACATTTATGAGAATAGTCTTATTTGTAAAGTTTGAACTAAATTGCCCCAATTACTGGATAAATTGGAGTTTGTGACGGATTTCGTAATATTACTCTAAATAAGATTCTTCAAGTCTGGCGACATTGGGTCAGGAAAGCCATTGGCCTACTCATAAATTGAAGAACGCAGTCGCCTTGTAGGCATCTTAAATTTGCCGTCGTGACCTTATATCAGGTTCACAATTTCTAGATGGATTCTTTGTCCCTAAGGCATTCATTTAGATCTAATATCCTTTTAGAAACATATAATATGAAATCAATCAAACAAATTGTGGCAGAGTGGAATCGGGTGCCTACTACTACTATGTACTACGGATTGCACAGGCGCATACAGATGCGTGTACGTTTTCGCGTTCTAGACAAAAGGATTGTGCACCTTAAGCTTGACTAATTTATGATAATCCATAAGACGAGGCATGCGCTTATTGATGTGTTATGGAAATACAATCAACTCAATTGTTGGTAGAATGAAATGAAATTGTAGGAAATAAAAATGTGGTCTATTTATATCTACGAGCTAATAGATCTATACGTTGTGGAATGCGGACATTGTTTTTATCCTACTCTTTCTTGTGTTCATCGTGTAGAGGTCTTATTATCCAATAGGCATGACTGGATGTCGGTCCTCACCTGTATCACCAACGTGAAAACCGGGTTTGAGGCCCGAAGATTCGAGATTGAAAGAAGGCACGAGGGCTCGACACACCATCCTTATACAAAGTGACACTGTGAACTTCAGATTAACAGAACTATTTAATGGCTAGCTTAAGTTTTTACCAATTACATTAATTATAGTGGTATTGCTGAGAACCATATAGTTCTAGATAGATTGCCGGAGTAATTGTAGACAAAGATAACTCTTAAATGACTTGTCATACTTAACATTTTGTAAGAAGCTGTAAGTGGTTTCAAGTTTTATAAAACAATTATTAGCACTTTATTTAAATTTAAATACTACAGCCAGCTATAAAGTGTACCAAAATGATTGAAAAACTTTTGTTGCCGCATTATAAATTTAATCAATTTGTATATAGCTCAATCGTCCTTTATATCTGTTTTACAAGGACAAAATTTATGCTTCATATTTTGCAATGAAGAAACGAAATAGCTGGTGCAGGAAGACACAAAAAAGAGTTAACGAATAGGTCCAAAGGTTTTTTTCGATTTTGTTTTTGCTGCTAAACTTCTATTTATTTTCTAGAAACAAGAAGCCGTTGCAAGCATGATCATGTATAAAAGGTGCTTTATTTACGCTGTTTGCAACAAAGCTTCACATCTTAAATAAGAATGCATTGTGCAGTGATCATTAAATCACAAGTATGTTTAAATGAGCTTCATCTTTTCAGAGACAAAATAAATAATTCGTCACAAAACCACCCTTTTAAAGGGAAAGAGTGCGTAAACAGGCCTTCCCAATTCTTGATAATATCATAAAAAGGCTCTGTTTATTAAGTTCGAGACGCCCACAACCATAAGATGTATATGGTGTAAGGTATTCAATAAAAGACAGGAGAGGATCTCTAGATCTCTATTGTGGTTATATTTCAGTTCCTTATTTTCATATCATTAGTGGATATGGCCTACTCATAGTCGACACAGATCTAGGTTGACAATGAGGGCATCGTGACATTAGCAATCTTCTCAGTATCAGTTGTAACTTCATCCCCAATAACTGTCAGACAATAACAAAAACTGTTTCGTCTCGTTACCATGACCCACAGTACCGATACCTACTTTAACAGCACTGGAGTACACGATAATGTGAAACTGATACAATATAGAACATTGAGCTGAGGAAAGGGAAATAATTTGGAGAATACGCAGGATGTGGCAGGATCTTTAATTAAATCGTGTGCAGCCCGTGCGCTCACGGCTATTTGATTACAATTCTAAATTTGGTGTTCTCAATTTGTGTTCAAATGACAGGTCAGACAATTTGATAGCAATTTATGCGCAGTTGTATGGTGTGAAACAAATTTGCATTTCATCCACGTATCAACAACACTAAGGTACAGTACATGGAACATACCAGTACATCTAATATTAATAGCACTAAGGTACATCATATAAAACCTTTTTCAATATTTACAACACAATGTACAGTGTACGAAATGTTCATCTAATATCAACAACACTAAGGTACATGGAAATTTCATCTTATATCAACAACATTAAGGTACAGTACATAGAACTTACATCTAATAATAACAACACTAATGTACAGTGCATGGAACTTACATCTAGTATTAACAACACTAAGGTACAATACATGGAACTTTCATCTTATATCAACAACACTAAGGTACAGTTCCTTGAACATTCATCTTATATCAACAACAATAACGTACAAAATACGAAACGTTTATCTGATATCAACAATATCAGGTAAATACAATGGAACTATCACCTTATATCAACAACACTTATGTACAGTACATGGAACTTTCATCTTATATCAACAACACTAAGGTACAATACATGGAACTTTCATCTTATATCAACAACACTAAGGTACAATACATGGAACTTTCATCTTATATCAACAACACTAAGCTACAATACATGGAACTTTCATCTTATACCAACAACACTAAGGTACAATACATGGAACTTTCATCTTATATCAACAACACTAAGGTACAATACATGGAACTTTCATCTTATACCAACAACACTAAGGTACAAAACATGGAACTTTCATCTTATATCAACAACACTAAGGTACAATACATGGAACTTTCATCTTATATCAACAACACTAAGGTACAATACATGGAACTTTCATCTTATACCAACAACACTAAGGTACAATACATGGAACTTTCATCTTATATCAACAACACTAAGGTACAATACATGGAACTTTCATCTTATATCAACAACACTAAGGTACAATACATGGAACTTTCATCTTATATCAACAACACTAAGGTACAATACATGGAACTTTCATCTTATATCAACAACATTAAGGTACAGTTCATGGAACATCTGTAACACCTGTGTGCTACGGGCTCTCCACGTTAAAATCCCTAGACAGTTGTAAATCGTAAAAAAAAAGACTTATACCCCTGTCTTGTCAAAATTTCTCTCATTGCATAGTACATGGCGATGCCCGTCTTCATTAGCCCATAAACAGTTATCATTTATAATGATATGATTATAACAGGTATATCTATGCTATATTTGTGTCATATTGATACGATAAATACTGTATAAGTATATACCATGACACAGTTTAATTCAGATTATACAAATCCGGTGTATTTTGATTCAATAAAACCATCTGTATAAAGTTCACCACCTGATTCACTGTTTTATAATAATAATAATAATAATAATAATAATAAACTCTTTATTTTACATGGGTCAGAATTAGGCCCAATACACAAGGACATGGTCCTGTCTCACATTCAGCCCATGGGGCAATACATTGGAAAAAAAAAAAAAAAAAAAAGAAAAAAAGAAAAAAATCGAAAATACATAATATCTCAATATACAATTCGTCTGAAATACTATAAATACACAAGTACATGTGTATCATATGGACAGATATATGTTACGGCGATCAAGTCCATGACCACAAAATAAATATACAATACTCCACGTACAATTTGTTTAAAAAATACACAAGTACATGTGCATGAAATGGACAGATTTTCAACCTACGATTTGTTTATAAAATGGATGTAATATATAGTTCCCGCGGCCATGCACACGACCGCAGAAAATCACGTATTATTTCAACGTACAATTTATTTTAAAATACACAATTACAATAACGTATTGATGTTTCTTGGAAACAAAATAAGAATCATATTTTTAAATATTTTAAATTCGTTTCATGGAAGATCACTATGACTTTTTGTTTTGAAGTGTATTATTACATTACGAATGATTTTGAAGGATTAGGGTTGTAAATTAAACACAACTAGGTCCTATAGGGCTAGTCCTTGTAAATAATCGTTTTCGTATTCAGCGTCCATTTACAGCATAATAATAAATTCACTGAAATTATGAGGAAAGATAACATGCTAATCGAGATTAGAACCAACGACCACAATCTTTTGGACGTAACCATAACGCCATACGTACGTAATCAATTGTGCGAAAACCAATCAATTAGAGTCTCGTTTTAAGTCTGGTGATGATAGATAGAAAAATATTTTTCAACTTTATCAGAAAAAATAGAGTGCAGTTTGGTTTGTCAAATTTAAATGGTTTCATCTTTTAACGTAGTGCAATCAAACGCCTTTGTTTAATTCTAAACAGTGGAAGACATCATAATTAACGTAAATAAAGTCTTATTTTGACCTTTAGAAAAGTTACATTCTTAATCCCATAATAAAAGTAAACACTGGCTCGGGAGATTACTCCTACTGTCGCAGTAATACCAGACAATCTGATATATTTAAAGGTATTCTTATTTGAGTCTTCAGAATACATGCATTATTGACTGGCCAAAACGATAGCATAAATATAAACAAGGACGTGCAAGTGTGGATCCTAAGTTTATCAAATTTAAGGATTCTGCGAAGCCTTTCCTTGTGCATTAAGTTTCCTTGAAACTTGTTGTCCTATACTTTTCTATTTGGTCAAGTGAATGCGATGGTTGCTTCAAACATTCCAGAAAAACACACAAGTTCGCAAGCGTTTAACAACTTTATTAATACCAGATTATCGTATAATTTAAAATTCGGAGTAGCGGGGGTTTGATTCTCTCAAATGTACGGTGTTAGACAAGAAAAATACTTCATTAAGAAAATGGAATATACAGAATTAAATTGATGAGTATTCTTCTGTTCTAATCAATATTAGATAAGATCGCCAATAACTAAACTTGTAGAGTCTGACCAATCGTTCGTTTAAGAAGACCGGTGCTAAATATCGCATTTGCAATTGGTTGACTTTAGCAACTATAATATGCGGCCGCCCAGTAAGTCGCGGTTTCTAGCCGTATTGATACGAGGGCCACGGATCCGATCCTGCAATAAACCCATCTAATCTAAGGTTGTATCTCTCTATTTATCTGCCTGAGTGATGTACTTGTTTTCATCTGGTTTTAGCGTGATGAGACTGAATCACTTGAATCAAGTGTTTAATTGGTAAAATGTCGATATCGGAAACGCCAACGCCGATTTATTAGGTACACTTTCAAACTTATTGTGTATTTTATCAATCGATTAACCTTCGTTTTTGTTTGTAATGAAAACAGGCAATTGAAATTTCCCCCATAAATTGTTCAGACGTTGACGTGAAGTATTTACTTGGATTCAAAATTGATCCTTAGTTCTTTCTTAAACATGCATCTTTGCTTCCACTTATCATAGTATCACAGATAGTCATTAGCACGATAGCTCGAGTATTAACGAGGTCGTTTATTCTAGGACATTACTTCTAATAAAAGTGGCAAAAAATTGAACTATCGTTGAGAATCTCTTGGCTCCCGCTTCTATTTCATAGTGCAATCGTTCACGTTTCCATCCACAATACATACACCAAATATATCTCAAGTTTTCAAACTCAAGCTGAGTTCATTGAAAATAGCTTTCGGCAAAATTCTCAATGGAAAAAGAAATTTTGTATATGTTAAGGAATAACTTATGTTTCTGAAGCATAGTAATGGATAAAGATGTGAATAAATTGGGATTGGATCCCACCTCAGATATACTGTAAGACAATCAAATTTCCATACAGGAAAATGTAAACATTGTTTATACAAGTGTTAAGGTTCACACGAGACCAAAAATGTGAGAAAAAGGCGTCAAAAAAAAAAAAAAAAAAAGAACGGTCCTCTCTTTGAAATTGACAAGCCTCTTCTTGTGATAGCCCGTCCCTATCTTAAACTAAATATGAGTAATTTTTATTGTTTAATTTTGTCGAAATTTGAGAAGTTGAGCCACACAAAACAACCATTAAATGACAATATGCTTTTGCTCGAGTGACTAAGATCATGAAGTTAAGCCTCGAGATTAGAATATGTTGGGAGGTTACATAAATCATCTACATCCCAAATGACTTATACCCGACAGAAATACATCTAAATGTTTTATGAGGGCAGATCAGCGAAAGACACACGGATAGATAAAATATTAAATATACGAAAATAGGGTATCACTATTAACTGAATATTGTCATAATGATCAGTTGAAATAAACTGACGATGAAAACGTTTTGATATAGAAAAGTGATTGAAAACTGTATAGGCCTAACGAGTGAAGCAAGGGCCTTTTTATCACATTTTTCTCAATAAACTATTTATTCCACCCAAGGCCTGTATTTTTAAGAAAATCAATCCCTTTCTTCCTCGAAATATAGATGAACACCGCAATTGTAACGCAAACTTTACATTCACATTCATGAAACACTTAAGCCATGAACAGGCCTGACGTCAGTTCTAAAAATGGATTATAACACAAATATCTCAAAAAATAAGTTATTGTCATGATATGATTGTCTAGTATGTACCTACTCGACCCTAACAAGTTCTCGGTGGGTCAATATCATGTTAAGGAGTACTCAGTGGTCATTATCTCCCTTGTTGATATGGAAATCCATTTTTAAAAGTTGTTTACAACTTACGTTTAACTCCTAAAATTTTCTTTCAGAATTTCTGAGATAATGAGAGATTAAAATTGGCGGAAGGTTATATCTAAAAATATTGGTTTTGTGTGCAGTGACCGTCAAGCGGATGTTGATAGAATGTAGTGGTTTTACTTTCATTTTGACTAATTCAAAATGTTCAAGTGCATGCTATATTGAATTTTTGTAGAGAAACCAAGTATTGGTCAGGCTTTCATGTGACATATTGGAAAGTTTCAACGAGATTTCTGGAAAAAGATATGGAAGGTTGAATTTCGTGATTTAACGTGGAAATAGATGGCAAATGAATTGGTGGACCGAGTCCATCAGTCTCGTGTTTATGTTATGAAGGAACCGGGTGAGCATATAGTTGACTGTAGAGTCAGTATTTGACAATAGTTTTGAAGACTACTTAATTAAATATATTTATATTATAATTTCATGGGGGCCATTATTGATCTCTGGGACAAAGTTATTAGTAATTATGTTTCACAGACTTTAAATTTATTCTTCAAAATAGTGCAAGTAATAACAGAATGACTTGACGACATCTGAACATTAAATGATGCCTTCAATTCGTTATTAAGAATGCATATCACATATTTATATTGGTCGACTTATTGTTCAATTTAACTTGGCATAAAACACGCTCTGTTATTAGCGCTGGTATACATTTAGATAATATATGAACAGTTGACAGTTTAGGCGTTGATGTTTGTCTTTTCTTAGAATACCATAAAAAACATTAAGGCGGATCCTCTTAACACAGAATCAAATATACATCAGAATGACCATCTTTGTAACCTTTTTAGTATAAAAAATTCTCTATAATCATCACTTTGTTACTATCCAGATCTCTGTTATCGTTCACTTTAGGTCTTGGACACCAGAATACACTTTAACAGAAGGCGAGATAGCAAAATGAGTAGTTTGTAACTTGTGATTTTAAACTATAGAAGCGGTTTCGGATGAACTTTTTATTGGTGAGGAATTGTTTGGGTATGTGTCTTGTTGAGAAATATCAATCCGTTAGATTCCGTAACGCAAAACCACTCCCAATTATGCACATTTCAATTGATCAAATACCGAAATATAGTAGAAGTAGTAAATCAAAGTTATGGCCTTACCAAAACAGAGTATGCTAAGCATTCCAAAATACCTGATGTGCCTAATGCTCGTCCTAACTAGCCGTACAGGACAATCAGCTTATAGTGGGCACTACTGTAAGACGAACCAACGAGCCTGATGACCTATGTTACCTATGGGTTACTACTATGTTATGCATTTAAACATAGAAACAGGGATGCAGTTCTCGCTTGTAACCAATCCTTTACAATTATCCTTTAAAGTCTCTTCTAGAACTAGGCTACTGAATAGCTGATATTTGTTATTATGTACAAATTGCAATATTATTAATAGGTAACATATTCATCCTTTTTTTTTATCACGTCTGGTCACTAATTTGTTTCATGATAATTGTATACAGCATCATATTAAAAATTGATTAGTTATCATCACTTTATCATAATAACAAACTAGCGTTTAGCCACAGAATAGAAATAAGCTACTTGTTGAAAGTAAATTGTCGATCTCCAACTAAGCTTGAATTCTAAGAAATCTGTTCATCGAAGCAAAACATATTACTACATTATGTTTGTAACAATCCAGTCTACTGCAGATGAAAAGGGATAATTTATCTATTTTAGTCAATAATTACTTAATAAGAGTTTTATTTAGTGATTTACTAATCCAGTCATAATGACACAGTGGAAAATAGCGCGGGAAAGACCCAGTCTAAAAATTTCCCACCGTTTCCATGTTCGGGAACTTGAAATTTTCACTGGATTATCACATTTTTGTTAGAAACACAGGCAGTAATTATTGGTATATGTATGGGTGAGGCATATTATGTTGAAACTGTTCAATGATTTCTTACGACCAATTGTATGTTTGTTTTGATCAGACTGTAGTGCTAGGATAAACGTCTGGCAAAGACCAGTTGGTATATATTGATAATATAATAAAATAGCAAAAACAGCTATATCATATTTAATATTTCCATAACTGTCTTCTATCACTTCCTATATCCATTATATCTGGAAATATATCTCCCAACCTATTTCAACGTACTAGTATCCAACAATTGTGAGTTTTCCAGTCTAATGTTCGACTTATTGCATGCAACATAACATACACAATAATACATCTGATCCACTGATACCTGTACAGGAGGCTACTCTTGAAGTTTCTTTGTTCCGTTATTATTCATGATCGTCTACCATCATTAGATCTAGAATTTTCTACTAGTTATAAGGCTGTCACGACATGTCAAATTCTGCAGATTTTTTCTCTTTGATATCAAAACTCCATGGTGCGTTATCCATTACAAGAAGAAGAGTCTGGAGCAGTCTCAGTAAAAAAAGGAAGTTATTCTGACACCACCTAGTGCTCTAGATAAATTCGACGTTTAATAATTATAATTGTAATGAATATGTCTATACTTTTGTTTTCTATTATCTGAACTTTATAAACCAGGTTTATTGGTATGTTATTACTGATCTTGTAATTGAATAATGATACGATATTATAGCAAATGACTGATCTCAGACAATGTCATGACAAACTCAGAGATTATATAACGACAGCCTATTGTATTGAAGCTAGGGTTTTCTAGTTGGAAATGTCTAATTAATATATAAGAGTAAAATTCATCTTCAATAACACTTTTGTGATATATTATATTTTTTTTTATTAATTGAAACACATGAGTAGTATATCATACAAGTTTTACGTTATTTAAGGTGATTTTTACCCCTTAATGTCGCTTTAGGGTTATAGTAAGTAGAAAGATTCAAATGCATTATGTACTGTCAATTGATATAGAATGTTAGCCTTGTAACGACAGATTTAAATATCACAATTTAGATAAAACCAAAAGGTAAAACCAGAGTAAACAGATCAGCAACAAGTTATTACGAAGGTCTTGCTGAAAGTTCTAAACCTCATACCAAAGACGATTATTTTCATTTATTTCTGTACATTTTACATATGAATTTATTACAACATATTGCATATAATTGTTTATATGAATAATAATGCATAGGTTAAGATAGCTTGTTGAGAAATATCAATCCGTTAGATTCCGTAACGCAAAACCACTCCCAATTATGCACATTTCAATTGATCAAATACCGAAATATAGTAGAAGTAGTAAATCAAAGTTATGGCCTTACCAAAACAGAGTATGCTAAGCATTCCAAAATACCTGATGTGCCTAATGCTCGTCCTAACTAGCCGTACAGGACAATCAGCTTATAGTGGGCACTACTGTAAGACGAACCAACGAGCCTGATGACCTATGTTACCTATGGGTTACTACTATGTTATGCATTTAAACATAGAAACAGGGATGCAGTTCTCGCTTGTAACCAATCCTTTACAATTATCCTTTAAAGTCTCTTCTAGAACTAGGCTACTGAATAGCTGATATTTGTTATTATGTACAAATTGCAATATTATTAATAGGTAACATATTCATCCTTTTTTTTTATCACGTCTGGTCACTAATTTGTTTCATGATAATTGTATACAGCATCATATTAAAAATTGATTAGTTATCATCACTTTATCATAATAACAAACTAGCGTTTAGCCACAGAATAGAAATAAGCTACTTGTTGAAAGTAAATTGTCGATCTCCAACTAAGCTTGAATTCTAAGAAATCTGTTCATCGAAGCAAAACATATTACTACATTATGTTTGTAACAATCCAGTCTACTGCAGATGAAAAGGGATAATTTATCTATTTTAGTCAATAATTACTTAATAAGAGTTTTATTTAGTGATTTACTAATCCAGTCATAATGACACAGTGGAAAATAGCGCGGGAAAGACCCAGTCTAAAAATTTCCCACCGTTTCCATGTTCGGGAACTTGAAATTTTCACTGGATTATCACATTTTTGTTAGAAACACAGGCAGTAATTATTGGTATATGTATGGGTGAGGCATATTATGTTGAAACTGTTCAATGATTTCTTACGACCAATTGTATGTTTGTTTTGATCAGACTGTAGTGCTAGGATAAACGTCTGGCAAAGACCAGTTGGTATATATTGATAATATAATAAAATAGCAAAAACAGCTATATCATATTTAATATTTCCATAACTGTCTTCTATCACTTCCTATATCCATTATATCTGGAAATATATCTCCCAACCTATTTCAACGTACTAGTATCCAACAATTGTGAGTTTTCCAGTCTAATGTTCGACTTATTGCATGCAACATAACATACACAATAATACATCTGATCCACTGATACCTGTACAGGAGGCTACTCTTGAAGTTTCTTTGTTCCGTTATTATTCATGATCGTCTACCATCATTAGATCTAGAATTTTCTACTAGTTATAAGGCTGTCACGACATGTCAAATTCTGCAGATTTTTTCTCTTTGATATCAAAACTCCATGGTGCGTTATCCATTACAAGAAGAAGAGTCTGGAGCAGTCTCAGTAAAAAAAGGAAGTTATTCTGACACCACCTAGTGCTCTAGATAAATTCGACGTTTAATAATTATAATTGTAATGAATATGTCTATACTTTTGTTTTCTATTATCTGAACTTTATAAACCAGGTTTATTGGTATGTTATTACTGATCTTGTAATTGAATAATGATACGATATTATAGCAAATGACTGATCTCAGACAATGTCATGACAAACTCAGAGATTATATAACGACAGCCTATTGTATTGAAGCTAGGGTTTTCTAGTTGGAAATGTCTAATTAATATATAAGAGTAAAATTCATCTTCAATAACACTTTTGTGATATATTATATTTTTTTTTATTAATTGAAACACATGAGTAGTATATCATACAAGTTTTACGTTATTTAAGGTGATTTTTACCCCTTAATGTCGCTTTAGGGTTATAGTAAGTAGAAAGATTCAAATGCATTATGTACTGTCAATTGATATAGAATGTTAGCCTTGTAACGACAGATTTAAATATCACAATTTAGATAAAACCAAAAGGTAAAACCAGAGTAAACAGATCAGCAACAAGTTATTACGAAGGTCTTGCTGAAAGTTCTAAACCTCATACCAAAGACGATTATTTTCATTTATTTCTGTACATTTTACATATGAATTTATTACAACATATTGCATATAATTGTTTATATGAATAATAATGCATAGGTTAAGATAGCTTGCCAGGCAAGGTAATATACGCCCACTGGCAGCATTTATTTCAAATAAAAACTTTTCAGTAAGGTTACAAAAGTGGAATGAAATATTCAACCTTCCACCATATATTTTTTTCTAGGGTCTCTAGTTTCATTAAAAACTGTCAAGAATTGTACCTAACTCAACTCATTAAATATTTTTCGGTATTTTTATGATTTGCAATAGGGTTCACCCTTAATAATATTTTGATATTTTTAATTCTTAATAAGGCTCATTCTTGGTTGATATTAAACAATTTCAGCGAATTTTGTCAAAAATGAATGTTTAGAGTGTTCACAAGCCAAAAGTTGAAAGCGATTTTGAAAACAGGCCCAATAACTGACACTAAATATTTTTCGATTTATCTGATTTTCAATAGGGTTTATCCTTGTGAGAAAACAAATACTAAAGCCAAGCTTCATCTAAATCCATTCAAAATTGTTCTTTCTAGAGTGTTTACGAGTTAAATTGAACGCGTTTTCAAAAACAAGGGCAATAACTTGTACTAAATATTTTTCGATTTTCAATAGAGTTCATTCTTGGGAGACAACAAATACTCCAGCCAAGTTACATCAAAATCCATAAAAAATTGTTCTTTCTAGAGTGTTTACAAGCTAAAATTGAACGCGTTTTCAAGAACAAGGGCTATAACTGATAATATTTCTATTTATTTGATTTATAATAGGGTTCATCCTTGGGTAAAAACAAATACTCAAGACAAAGTTAATCAAAATCCATTAAGAATAGTTCGTTCTAGAGTGTTTACAAGCTAAAATTGAATGCGTTTTAAGAACAAGGGCAGTAACTCATACTAAAAAAATTTTCGATTTCGCTTTTCAATAGGGTTCATCCTTGAATTATAACACACTCTCACACCAAGTTTCATCGAAATCCATCAAGAATTGTGCCATGTAGAGTGTTTACGAGACAAAAATCGAACGCGTTTAAAAGAACAAGGGCAATAATTCATATTTATTCATAATTCATAATTCAATTAGGCTCATCCCTTGCGATATCCAACAATTTCAGTGAGTTTTGTCAACATTGGTCATGAATTGTACCTTCTAGAGTATTTATTAAAAAGTTAAACCTGTTTTCAAACACAAGGGCAATAACTGACACTAAATATATTTCGATTTATTTGGTTTTCAATAAGGTTCATCCTTGGGTAAAAACAAATACTCAAGCCAAGTTTTATCAAAATCCATTAAGAATTGTTCTTTCTAGAGTGCTTACAAGCTAAAATTGAACGCGTTTTCAAACACAAGGGCAATAACTGATACTAAATATTTTTCGATTTAACTGAATTTCAATAGGGTTCATCCTTAGGTGATTACAAATACTCATGCCAAGTTATGTCAAAATCGCTCAAGAATTGTGACTTGTAGAGTGTTTACAAGGCAAAAATCCAACACATTTTATAGAACAAAGGCAATATATTTCGATATGTGCTATTTTCAAAAGGGTTCATTCTTGGGTGATATTAAACAATTTCAGCAAGTTTCGTCAAAATCGGTCAATAACTGTGCTTTGTAGATTGTTTACAAGCTAAAAATTGAACGCGTTTTCAAAAACAAGGGCAATAACTGATATTAATTTTTTTTCGATTTGACTGGTTTTCAATAGGTTTCATCCTTGGGTGATAACAAATACTCAGGCCAAGTTTCATTAAAATCCATTAAAAATTGTTCTCTCAAGAATGTTTACAAGCTAAAATTGAACGCGTTTTCAAGAACAAGGGCAATAACTCATACTAAATGTTTTTCGATTTCGCTGATTTTCGATAGGGTTTATCCTTGAGTTATAACATACTCTCACACCAAGTTTCATCAAAATCGGTCAAGAATTGCACGTTGTAGAGTGTTTACGAGCCATTCAAGAACAAGGGCACGAACTCATACTAATTTTTTTCCGATTTCGCTGATTTTCAATAGGGTTCATCCTTGCCTGATCATAAACACTCATATTAAGTTTCATCTAAATCCGTCAAGAATTACACCGTGTAGAGTGTTTACGAGCAATTGTGGACGGACGGACGGACCGACGGATGTGGGTGACGACAATATACGCCCCCCATTTCATGTGGGCGTATAAAAAGTATAATAAAGTATCAAATAATAAATGTTATATAATTAAGGAGAGAAGTTTTGTACAAAGGATAATGCATAATAAATCTTGTTTTACACAATTTTTGTTAGCGTCATTGCAAGGTCTTGTTGCATTCCTAGAATAGGTTATATGTGACCATCATCGATATGACAGTCATAATAACTAGATAAATTCGACGGGATGTTAACAGTAAGTTGGATCTCGTCGGGTATGGCGAGGTGATGAAAGGAACATCAATGATACAGATTTTGAATGTAGTAAATAAAAAAAAACCGAGTTTGCAATTTATTTCAACCCTTTCTTGTTGACAATATTTTGTGTTCAATTGTTTATTAATTTAGAGTGGGGAGTTAAATGAACCAGCATTCTATTTATCACAATTATAGACGACAATTTTCAAGAATTAATTATCATATAGGACAAACTATTATTCCAGAATGGTTCATGGAATCTGGAAAATATCATTTTATTTCTCTTGCATTATTCATGATTCCAATACTAGAGAGTTTTCTACATTTGAAAATGACTGAAATATCCCGATTCCTGATGTGACTTTTATACCATTTTAAACCATTTATATTTTAATATGTCTGACGGGACATGCTTGGAAACAAAATGAGTTCATTCAAAACATTTATACGACACCACACCCGTTCGATTACCGCCCTTGCTGTACGTGGCCAAGCTTCATAGATTTATCCGCTAAGCATTTCTTTTTCTCTTTAATCCCTTTCCATATGGACCGTAACCCCTCACATAATGCTAAAATATATTTTACAGACTGAAGTGGAACTTGGACTAAATGGATCCTGGACTATAAACTATGTCATAAAAATGACGTATCTTAATGAAAAATCCAACCATGAAACAAAAGTCTGGAACAGGTAAATTCCGACAATGTTTTGTATGCAATATATTTGAATGCATTTTGAGTAATTGACGATGTATGCTTTAAGTGCGATGTGTATTACGGATGGCATTTAGTAACTATCGATAAAGATTTCGATTATATTGAGCTTAGTATAGCAATATTGAGATCGTGCAATTATTTTAGTAATTTTGAAGAGTCATTCTATAAGAAAATGGTAAATTTGAAACTATTACGTGTATAATTTACGCCTTATTTCTAATGTTTCAGTACGGAGTTTTATTTTTGAAATCTAATCAAAACCAATTTTAACCGAAGATCAAACTCTGCTTTTGTGATAGTGCTGTATCACAATAATCGAGAACATGGCTTTATTTACGGTAACTTGTTGCATGATGTTAGAAAATAAATTGTATTACAAAGGTTTTGAAGACGGCCTGCTAATAATAAGTGACGTCAACAAAAAAAAAAAAAAATCCACCGTGGAAGCCTAATCGAGAAAAGTTTGTTAGTTTGTGATTACTGCATAGACTTGCATAGATGAGTTATTATTTACGGCAAGTCCTTTTATGATTTTAGAAAATACATTGTTGGACACAGATTTGTCTGATTTATATGGTAAAGGAGAGCCTGTGAAATACGTCCTTGGTTATATTACATATATTTCTAAAATATTGGACGGTTTGCCGACAGTGCTCAATACATCATTTTTAGAGCGATATAGACATATTAAAACAGAACCTAAAAAGACAATATTGTTACTCAAATTTCGGGGAAGATTATTCGATAAACTTTTGTCACAAAACATTATCTATGTCGACATGTTGCATTACATAATTTTCCAGGCATAGTTACTGCATTCGTAAATTGAGGGTTTTACTCAATCAAGGAAATAATAAAAGAGAATTCAATTCAGTTTGATGGTACATCTTACTATTATCGCATATACCATTAATCCACCCACTATTATAAGCATATTATCATTTAAAGGTCGAAGCATTGTCCCACTAATACAGTTATTTTATGTTCCTCTATAATTCTGATTACTACTTTTATAGCTGTAAACATTGCAAATGTCAAGCCTTTAAGATAGTATAATCTAATCAGATCGAATCTATTTTCATTGACGTCAACGGCCAATTTACTTAAGACTTACGACGACGTCACAAGGCGGAAAAAGAGATAACATTTTTTTCATATTTTTACAGGTTTATTAATTATTATCAAGTACTTTTTATTGGCCGTAAATTTAAAAGAAGTGTACACATGTCAAAGACAATCAGCATGCTCTTGATACAAAATATAATCAACGAGTCTTCCTGTTTTATCTCAATGTTTCAAAGAGTTAACCTTTATTGGGACTAATTTCTTTAAAGCACAGCTCTAAATGGATGTAAATGTAGCTTTTCGAGGAAGAATGGCTATCTATATTGCACTTAAAGAAATGATACCTATAGTAACTTACCCAATATGCCAAATGTTATGGGCCCTGGTTCGTTTAAACATATTTTATTGACATATAAAGCGGGTTGACCACAAGTTATAAAAGTTAGGAAACGCTTTTTCCAAATAATAGTTATTTACAATATGAATATTAAGATTTTCGTCATATAAAGACCAAAAAATGAAATGAAGTTTGTTCAATTCTTACATTTCTGCACAGTCTTGGGCTTTGCATTGGGCGTTAATCTTTGTGGTTCTCCAAATGTTGACGAATTATTTAATGTGCAAAATATGCAGAGGATTTGTACCATCGGTTCTGCAAGAAGCTTGTTTCAATTCTGACCTGCATCATTGACGAAGATGACATCCTCCATCCTCTGCTACAGTCGATCTCTAAGTTATAAAATAAAAAATACTTCTCAGGAAAGGTTACAAAAATAGGGAGTTATAAAAAATGATATAAAACCTAATTACATAGCATTTGACCACGTTCTTGAATTCTGTAACCATTGAATAAATGACAAGATTGAAAAGAGGGTGTTACTAAAAATAAAAATAAACTCAATTAGACAGAAATTGACCACCTCCCTGTATATTACTTCAGCTGGTCAATAACATTGTGTTTGTTACAACGTGTACCCTGAGAAACAAACTAGATTTCATGAATAAACTTTCGTGTTAACTTTGACAGCAAAATACTTACATTGAAGTTTCCTACCCCATTTCTAAATAATCAAACGAAATTGGTTCTTTTCATTGGACAGGTGTTACTCAAGAGTAAATATTAAAATCCTAAATTAAACGCTAGGAAATCATATTTGACAAACGAACCGTTGAAAAGGGATACACATTTAAATTAATGATTGAGGAAATTAAAAAAAAAGATGCATTCCTACTTATTAAGTGAACCTTATCGTTCATCTTGCGTTAAAAATAGTTCATAACTCATATGGTATTGAGTTTAATTATTGATGAAAAGGGTGACGATGCATGCATAGCTATTTGTCGCGAGAATCCAGGAAGTTATTGCAAGCTTGTCAACAATTTAGTGTTCGTAGATTTTGAAACTTGTCATCTTTAGATAATATTTATAATTAAAAAGATCAGAAGAGGTCAGTTTTTTTTATCTATACAGTATTAGAATCAAAAGCAAGTTAAAAATTTGAATCATATATCAGTATTAATTGTAATTGTAAGAAAATATCCTGAAAACCTTGCACATTGTCATGCCCATCGTTTAACGCCTTTGACATGCGATTATAATTTTAATTCATTGTTTGATAATGGACAAAAAGCCTGAAAGTATATAAAAAAAATCACCCATCTCGTATAAAGGTATTGGGAAAAACACAATGCTCGATCCTAAATGATTCAGCGCCAGTTAACTAGATTGTATCCCGTCCCACGTTGATCAACAACAACTCAAGGTTAATAAGACTTTATGTAGAGAACCATGACATGACTTCAAAGGTGTTTACAGGGTAGTAGTCGGAAGACAGAGAGGCCAGGTTAACTTGCTTAGTAAAACGATGTACGTGATACAAGTCGAGCTTGATTAGCAAAATACACCTTATGGCGCAGCAAATCAAATCTTTAGGTTTTTTATTTAATAAAATTCAATTGATATAACAGAAATGCATTAGTGCTTAAAATGAAAAAAAAATCTATTAAATATTTTGCTTTCAGTGTTAAATCACTTCTCATGCATTTGATATTTGATTGAAATCTTCACGGTATTTTGCTTCCCACCTGTACATTTTTTCTTTATTTATGAAATGAAACCCGTTTACTACCGCATTTGGTAAAATTAGATTACAATCAACACAAAAACAAGTCAATCAAGTACTTGGCATCTATCCTCATTTTTCCGCTCTCTTGTCATGGTACGAGATAGATTGCGGGGGACGTTAAGAGTTAAATTTGTTCATTTCATTGTCAATTTACACGGTCTACTCCCACTATTCACCAATAATATCGTATTTTTAGAGTCCACAAATAAAAATAATATTGACCTTAGAAATGTCTTGAATATCTTCGACTTTGAAGTGTGGTTTGTTACCTTTCAAATGAAGTTTTGTTAAGGGCGAGGTACTCCAGACATTGTACCGTAACATATACCGCCTTCACCAAACTTCGTATTAGACAAAAACAACAGTTTGATTTCTCGCCTTGCAGTGTCCTCGATGATTGTTGTAGGAAGTTAGGTTAAACATCTCGATTTCAATTCAATCGTTTGATGCTCGATGACTGACAACAATGTAAGTCATGTGTGTTTTCAGAAATTGAGTGGGTCCCTTTGTACGGGTTATGAGATTGGGTGATCTGTTATTAGTTCTGTAAACAGGGCGGGGTGAAAACATTCTTGATCTGATATTATATCAAGGATTAGGGTACAAATAAGTGCCAAGTGATCCCTCTTAAAGACGGAAATATTAGACCTTTATTTTAAAAGATCAGACAAATTGTGGATTGAATTGGTAACAGGGCGTAGATCACTACCTCATCAATGTACTCGAATAATTAGGGACATAATTCTCCGAGGACGCCCTTCTGACTACCAACTTCTAAAAATAAATACACCGTTATAATGACTAAAACCCTTGAGATTGTGGTGTCATGGTGGCAAACCCTAAAAGAAATGAAACAAATACCAAATACGAACGTTGTAAAGCAACTAATGGTACTTTTCTCTTAATTGATTGATAAGTAAATACTTGTGATCACTCTAAAATATGGCCAAAACCTTACTTTAGTCTATCTATATATACGATGTAATGTAATTTGAATTATTTACTTGAAAAGGTAGGATGATTAAATTGCAAAATGTATCTAAATAAACGATGATCATTTTGGGCAGTAATTCGAAGGGCAACGGAGAATGTTAATTTGCACCGTGCCCGCTAGTCACTAAAATGCTTTGGGTATAATGCGTATCGTTTTGACTACAGATACTTTTTCTTTTTCAGACAATAACTTTGCTGACTTGAAACCTGTTTCCTTTTCTTAATATCTATATAGCAGCGAAAATCCGATTTGTGCATTGAACAGAAAGTTCGTTGACGACATCCGAGACTTTTTTGGTGTAAGTCATCCAGTACAAATCTGCATTATGAACTCGAAACGACCCTCTCTTAATAAGTCGATTAAAAATTGTGTCATATTTCCTTTAATCTTCTCCAAATAAATGTAATTGAAGCTTTCAAAAGCTAGAAAATACCTCTTTTCATAAGGTCCTCTCGTGAAAACCTCAGAGATAACAATACAAGATAATCGTTATGGTGTGCAGATTAACGTCTTTGCTACGTTAACAATAGTGGCAAACACTATTGAATTGCTTTACCCGCACAACACCATACACTCACGAAAGAACAATTGGTATTAAAGGTTAGTTATTAGAGTTTTATGTATTCAGCGGCTCAAACCATGTCTCAAAGACTGGTAGTGAAAGAAATGCGATATGACACTCGTGTTACGGCTTATTGCATGTAAATTGGTCGAACTCGGTATAATACTCTAATTAACCGTATAAAATGTATCCTTTGGTTTTACTAGATCACATTAAAGTATGTGTCTCTGTCAAGATAATGTTTTACGTCCATAGAAGTGAAACAAATACTAGATCATAACAATTAAAAAGCCCATCGTTTACGAGAGCTGGAAAGCTTACATTTTGTTTCATGGCCATCGTTTGAAAACTTGGTGATTAAAGGGAAGTAACTTCAACAACTAAAATAAAAATCCGTACAAGAAAGACAATTCCGTCAATTTATAATCCCGTTCAAAGAATGGCAAAATTGTGAAAGTTGTATACTTTACTCCTCCACAGATTACTCCATGTTATGTATTTCTCTAAAATAATTGCATGTGGTTACCCAATACTTATGTTATCAATACGGTGTGTGTCTCCTTATAAGATTAACAAGCATACTCAAATATGTACACGTAAGGAGCAGATTGTCATGTTAAAACTGCGTAATGTGTTTCTTTATATGATTTGCAAGATGTAGTGAAATAATTGTCATGCTTACACTGTGCTATGTGTCGTTTTACACGATTTGCAAGGTCATTTAGTATGCAGATAACTATTTCTCATGCATCATGTGTTATGTGTCTCTATACAAGTTAAGCAAGAATCATGTATAAGGGGCCAACTGGAACATAAATAAATAAGATAATTCTAAAGGTAATACTGTAGACGTTTCTTTCTCAGCATAGAAGAAAATAGTATGATATCTCAAAATCCCTAATGTAAAGACTATATTATTTGAAATATTGACTTTAAGGTCTAATAATTATGATGGATGAGTTGCCTTCAACATTTTGCATACAGTTGTAAATCAAAGTCTTTCTAAAGTCACAAATTATTATGACTCGTGTAAGAAAACCCGTTGAAATGTACATTATTTTGTATTTGATATCAGCGATAGAATTGTTTTGAAGGGCGTGAATTCGAGATGTTTTTACAGATAAGAGTCAAAGATATACCATGTTATCGTTATGACCCTTTTTACATAATAAAATAATAGAAGGTTGATATTAATGAAAAGAATTAAATAGCGTGAAGAGGTGTGGTACCTCATGCAGGTGTTATGTTATTGTTTTTCGTTTTAATGGTAAATATCTTTGGTCAGTTTTAGCACCATATCAAATTTATATTTGTCTATGGTTTTGTATGAAGTGTAATTGGTGAAAGTATTAACTTGGTTAATCTGAAAATAACTTTGTCATAATATTTCGGTATTCATTCTTAAAGTTTTAAATTTCATTATTGTTGAAGTTTATGTCGAGGTCATATTAGGATTGGACCATATAAATTTTAACAATACAATTTTACCCTTTTGCGATTATGGTCGTATATCAGGATTTATTTTCGGCCATCATTTGTCCTGAAATACGACCATAGGGTAACAGCTTGTTAACCGTTCTCAAGACAATGACATGACAAATTTAATCAAACTAAGAATTTAGCATAAAATGTACCAATCTTCAACTCTACTTATCCTTTCCCTTTTTCTTCTCGGAACTTTTTCTCTTTTACTACTTAATATTCCCCACCCCACTTTTCTTTTTATCTCCATCCCTTTACCGCCTACGACTTATCTTACAACTCCGACTCTAATTAACGCTCACTACCACTCGCTTTTAGCAACATTTCTATGGTAAGTCAAAATTTATCACGACATGAGAATTTTGGCCAAATCCATCAGCGATCTCTAAAAGCATTTTGAATTGATACCAAATGTGTTATGAAATACAAATCAAAATTTAAAAAGATTAAAAACTTTTATTATGGATGACGGTGTGCACATTAAAACGTTGACAGTAATAAATATTCTAGAAATACTAAAGTATTGAAGAGTGTTGACGAAAGCTTTTAGAGGATTTTTTACGTATCTCGAGCAAACTGCCATTCAACAGTGTAGAAACACATTCAACTATCGTTGTTGTTTACAACTGAAATAAGTTCATACATGTTATCAAGTTTTAATTCTACACATTAAGCATTTATAAGAGATTAACATTCGGGTATTATCTCTTTTTAACAATTTACAAAAATATGGGTTAATAAAATAAAATTCGTCTTTACATCATTACGTAACGGAACAATGATTTTTAATATTTCTTCTTACAAAACATATAATATAAGTGTATGAAAATATGATCGGTCTAATTGTAAGAAAACAATGTAATGGTATAGTATACTATTATATTATGTACTGTCTGACATTAACGTCAAAAGGAGTTATTTTTTCTCAAAATTTTCCGAATACCTGAATATTAATAAGTAGTTTCATCTTACATATCTTCAGTCAAAAAGTTCTTTTGATATATTTTACATGATTGAATTTAATTTTAATAAATGAATACAATAGTAATGCAATTATGATTTAGTCAACGCCCAACTGTTTATGGATATTTTGCGCGAAAATTGAACAATATATATTTTATATTACACAGTAGGAACTTTCGTTCCTTACAATGAAATAAATTATAGAATAACATTACTCCCCCGCTTAAAACTTGTTCAAAGATAGCTCTACCTCAAGACACACCTACTGTCTGACCATGGCCTATGAGTTGCACTTCGAAATTTCTTCTCAATGGCTTTACTCAGAGTCCTTAAGTACATGTATCTCTAGGCTCATGGAAATTTAAAATGGTACAACAGTGTCAGTTGAAAATTTAATTTTATCCAGAGTAATATTCAGCAGGAAATTTTATTTCTAGGTAAATTGCTGTTTCTATTTCTAATACAAATTCTCCAAACCCAATATTTAAATGGGTCCAAAGACATTTTGATCAGGTTGCATTTATAATTACAGTTTGGTCATGGAATACTGGAGCAATAGAGTTACTTCCCTTGTTACATATAAATTAACGCCAATCAGACAACAAAAACATCGTCAAGTTTACAAGTTCCGTCCCTTTACTCTTGGGCATGTCTTCAGATGTCTTCTCTTTTAATAGATAATTGAGAAAACTGAAGAGTGGAGGTGGGTGTTTCTAACCGAGCTTTTGTGATCAGAAACTTATTATTTTCCAAGGCTTAAAATTATAAAAATCGAAGTGTTGAAAGAGATTACTGGGAAAGTTAGATGATTGACTTGGAACCTATGTCAATCTGTCGACATACAACCATCATCAGTACAGCTTCAAATGTAATAGGGCTGTAGTCCTATGAGCAATATAAGCGAACTCATTTTGAATGAGCAAGAACATGGCACGAGGATATTCTAAAAACGCCCCAACTAATATTGAATTGACTAGAGCTTTACACCCATTCACAGCCGTCATCTTGACAGGATTGTTAGATCCCACTTTCAACGTTTTTTTTTTGGTCCGCATTTTTTACACGAGCTATAACTGTGAAACCTTGTCACTTCCAATATTGAAATTCTTTTGTTCCACTGGATCGAAGTAGAAAAATTCACAGAAATGACCAAGCCAGAACTTGAAAGGCTAAACATAAAATTTGACATAAGGTTACAATATAAAAGGTCGGTAAGACATTTAAATAACAGTTTAATTTGGTTTAATTTTAGTAGAGGGCGTCAAGACGTGTGACTTTTAGAAGTCATAAAAGAATAATGCATTTAAGTAAAATTTCTCATAAAAAATATAACAAAGCATATTGTATGACCACCGATCTGAATGCCAAATACCTTACATCATTAGAACCGTTCTTTGAGTATCAAAAGTCAAAAGACACGGC
The DNA here is from genome assembly GCA_030562195.1 of Nipponacmea schrenckii. Taxonomy (NCBI): domain Eukaryota; kingdom Metazoa; phylum Mollusca; class Gastropoda; family Lottiidae; genus Nipponacmea; species Nipponacmea schrenckii. The sequence goes on from CM060200.1 coordinate 12,591,069, forward strand.
GTCTGTAAATTTATAAGCCGTTTCCGTATAATGAAACAAAATTAACTTTCTGTAAGAAATGACAAAGTTCATAGTAAATGAAAAAATCACTTAGCCCTCCCAAATAGTCATCTTATCCTGCCAATGAATTTCGGTTTGCTCTTTGAATCAAAGAAAAAGATATCTTTCTGAGGTAAGGTGCCACATATTAGCCAATCCAATGTTTGTTTTTCAGAGAAGAATAGAAGAGTATGAATTGCTGTCTAATTGAGTGATTAGCTTAGAATTGAAGATCGCGCGTTTAGTTATGGTGCCTACAAGAAAATTTATACTCTTTTAAGTTTCCTCACAAAACGTTAAAAAAACAATACGAGTAGCAAGCTGGCTACGAACGTCACATCCACGAAGATGTGAGCTATTATTCAGAAGCTTTCAAAAGAAATATTCCTGCATTGATTGATTGATTGATAAGAGATAAACCTATTTGAAACAGTACTCGTCTACGTTTAGACGATGGCTAGATAAGTTATATCCCTTTACAGATCGTTATCACGTGATTAAACAGGTAGCCTACCCACGTGGTGGTGTTTTATTAGATGGTATACGATCTGTAGGATATCACGCGATCTGATATTTAAGAAATTGATAGTACTTTGGTTGTGACCATTTGTTATTGGTTCCGAAATTGACTTTCGAAGTCGAGAAAATTGTTTAATATTTGTATGATTTGTATTTATTTTAAAAAAAAATTCAAATAGAGTGGCTTATGTGAATTTTATGTTATAACGTCAGATTGCAAATTTAGATTATAACAATTTTATACAAATACAATTATTATTTTGGAACAAATTCAATAATTATTTGGACATACATTTATAGCATGATTTGAATACAAATTTACAGTATGACAAATGCATAGTATAATTTGAATGAAAATTTACAGTATGACAATTTGGGCATAAATTCATAGTATGATACTTGGAATACAAATTTATAGTAGGAAAATTTGAATACAAACTTACAGTATGCCAATTAAGACATAAATTCATTGTATGTCAATTGGGACATAAGTTTAAGAGTACGATAATTTGATACAAATTTACAGTATGACAATTTAGACATAAATTCATAGTATGATAATTGGAATACAAATTTATAGTACGAAAATTTGAATAAAAATTTACAGTATGAAAATTTATATCTATTACATATTAATGTCATAGCCATTTAAAATAAACAATACAGACAGTCGTTATAATAATGAGTAAGTATAAGAAATGGTCATTATTATACGCATAAACAATCGATGTAAATTTGTTCTGGAAAACATGAACACACATATGGTACAGAATACAGAATAGGAAACTTACAGGTCCAGCTGGCTATCAATCATCATTGACAAAGTTATGATACTGTCGAAATTTGTTTGTGTTCGATTGTATTAAAATTGTTCAAGATATTGCCCTAACCTATGACATTTCCGACCGAAATCGGAGAAGTACATTAATGGTTTTTGTTTCAATATACATCTTCGGTAGAGGATGGCTAAATGTCGTTGATTTAACTCAAGTCTTTGTAGTGTTTCTGTAGGGATGTTTATCAGACTCTTGTAACCGACATTGTTACATTCCTGTTGTATACAAAGACTCTAAGTAATGATGCCGCTGGCTTTCTGACCGTCAGATAACCAAGCTGGTACTCGTTGATTATCCTCGTTACCATCCCTGATGGGAAAACATCGACAATTCATTTTATTGTTAAGTGCTTGTAGTTGAGGTGTAAATAAGATAAAAATATTTTTAGGCAAATCTATTCACCCTTTGACCTTTCATAAAGAATATTTTAAAAATACGTAAAGTCGATTGGGAGTTAACTCTATATCAAATCTTTCTTAAAAAATGTTGTTGCAATTACAGACCCATGTTCCTTTTTCAGCATACGCGTTCAGCGGCCGCATTTCGATCATCATCACAAACATTTTGTTATGGTCTGACTTAATGTTTGGTTATTACAATTTGTACATAAATGCTAATCTGTGTAGAAATCATATGAGTACATCCTTCAATTTTCGCAACGAGAATTTAATTCTGATACAAAGGGGTCGCCCTCTGACAATTCCAATCTTCACAAGAGAACGGTTAAAAAGAGTTCTTGCGACGACGTACCATGGAAAGGACAGAAATTATCCTAAAGTACTTTTAACAATACGATTCATTGCTTTTTTAATCAGTGGCAAGAAATCCGAGTCCGGGTGTGACGAAATTGTGTTGAAACACATGGCCATATTTCAACGGCGATCATGGTATGAAGGTAAGAAAATAAAGAAGCTATCAATGTTGTCTGTTGTTTCAGTTGGTTGCCCGTCATCGGTTTGGTTTTCCCTCTGATTTCGTTTTAGGTATGTCCAGTTACTGACAGGTGCGCTATAAATGATTTGATAAATTAAATTTACGTACTATGATAAATAACTTACTTTACATTTCCGAAAGAAAACAATTTGATATTTAGTACACATAAAATACATGCACCTCGAAGAGATGGCATATTATATTAATTCGCACGAAAGGGTGATTTTTTGTTGTTATTTTCTGTAGATAAACGGTATGACCTGCATCCTGAATCCTTTTATTTTGGTTGTAAGTATACACTTTTTGGGAAAAAATGAGTATCATGTCCGAATTTGCCTTCCATTGAAACTAAGAAATAATTTTTAAAAATGCTACATTACAACCATTTGTATTTTGTAATGGGTACGCGTTCCTGGTCTGACACAGGTTATATTTACCTTCTCGACTGGAGAGCAGTACATATATACAAAATACACGGTTAGTTGTTAGGTCTTGGAGTATAACAAGAATCTCGCTAAGAAACAAATCAAAACCAACCAGAGGTTGCTTGTAAGGTAAATTTTCAGACGGTGTAAAACTCTTTATCAAGAAGTTATATTTTTTCAACATAGCAATGCAGTTAAAATGTATATTCTTATCGATTTGTTTTACCATAAATTGGCTATTTTGACAATAGGATTGTACCAATTGGTATTAAGGCTCTGCTGATTATTTGTCTTCTGTTGTGACCTGAAATTAGAAAAATGGTTAACTCGCTCAATGGGCATGTACCTGTTTATGTATTTTGTTTGTATAATATATAATTTTTAGAATATACTACTATCATTTACTGCTAATAGACTTTTCTCTTGAAGACTCTTAAAACAAACTTGTGCAAGAATTTTATTTTTTTAAATAATTATGTTATGACGATTAATTTCCTCTCAAAATGATACTCAAATATTTTACTGTAGACTTGATTGGGCACATTTATAAAGCTGTGAATATTGAAAATAGAGTCACTGTTATAAACTGCTTCAGTTTCAAATACCACACCAACCTGCAGAGTTATCATGTATATCTCTGGTCCAACATAGACGGAATTCCTTGAAATAATATACCGGATAAAATATAACGTATCAGTATCGTTTATGTAGGCGGTCGCATATGGTGGATTCCGGCGAGAAATATTTGTTCATAGCCATGGGAACTCCCTTTTGTCTGGTATTAAGTATCTATTAATTAGCTATAATAAAGGTATAGCATGACGACCTCTACTGACGTCCGACGGTGATCAGACGTCGACTTGTACAAAATCAACAAACTATTCTTCTTCTACCTATGCTCACTATTACATGATACAGTTTTATTGTTGCGATTCAATGTGTTTATTGGGAAGCAGATGATGTTTCGTGACAAATGGTTCTTTGCATTACAACTGAGATGGCATGGCAAACAGCACTTTATGAAATACATCAACTGAAGAAGCCATGTTCAAATAAAACTTTTTAGATCCTAAGAGTTGAAATATATATTTTTAGTTCAATGTCATTTTCTAAAAGTGGTGTGATTTTGTGTGGATTGAAATTTACATATCATCAACAGAAATATTTTGCTTAATATGTTGAATTTTTCTGACGTTGGCCATTCGACTTAATTATTTAATTGTAATTTATTACGTCTAATGCAATAAAAAAAACTCACTATTCTATGTGATCTTGAAATTTATGCGCAAAAAAACAGTAAATTAATTTCTGTGCCAATAGTCTTCTATTGGGCGATCCTTCCGAAATTGATTGTTCCAATACCACTTAAGGCACCAACGTCTCGATGGCTATACTGCTGGTGTTCTTTAATTCATCAGAAAACATAATCTATAATTTGATATATTATCAGAGAAAAGATGATATATCGCCCCTAGATACCTTATCATCGTTGGTGGTATTTGATGTCTTAAAAACCTTGGAATTATTAACGATTAAACTACATCTGTTAAAATCGTTCTCTTTATCAAACATTTATTTTGTGTTGGCAAACATATTTTATAGTCAATATTGATATATCAATTTGTATTTACACTTTGAACTGACCATAATGACTCTTTGATTTATAAATCGTTTATTGCAATAAAGATTGATTTTTAAAAGGATACTGCGTCTTAGCATGAACACAAAATTTCAGTTCTCAAGAATGGTCAATATGAGTATATTCATCAGTGAACTAACTTGTTGTCATAAAGTAACAGAATCCCTTCAAATCTCACAAAACTAAGTCATTTTTGAAAAATTAATTAATCTATCAATCAATTTATTTTGGGATTTGCCATAATCACATGAATATTCATGGATAATTACTTGTTTTTTTTTATATCTATGTATTTATTTTTTTATGTTATTTATGGCAGTAGGTATATTTACTGATGAATAGAGCTCTTATTGGCCAAGTTTAAAATTTTACGTTCATTATCCCCTTAAATGGAGTTGGTGAATGCAAATATTCAAGTAAACTTATGCAAGTAAACAAGGCCTGTGGAAGAGACCATATAAATAATTCCATCTTAAAACTGTGCTGTAAATTCCTATCCACCCCGTTGTCGTGTTTATTCAATTATCTCCAAAATTCTCAGTGTTTTCCACGCATTTGGAAACCGGCAGACGTAACCCCCATCTTCAAGAAAGGCGATCAACATTCCTGCTCTATTTATAGACCAATATCCCTGTTGAGTTGTCTTGGAAAAGTGTTTGAAAAATGCATGTACAAATACCTCAATAACTTCCTTGTTTCAAATAACTTAATTATACCCATGCAATCTGGTTTTAGGAGCGGAGATAGCTGCACTTATCAACTTGTCGATATCTACCATCAAATATGTAGCGAGCTAGATAAAGGCCTTGAAACTAAGGCCATCTTCTTTGATATTAGTAAGGCATTCGATCGTGTTTCGCACGAAGGCCTTTTGTGTAAACTTAATTAAGGATTACCTCTCAGATCGCAAACAACTAGTTCAAATCAAAGGCAAGTCTTCAAATGAAATTACCGTACCTAACGGAGTACCCCAAGGTTCAATATTAGGTCCATTACTTTTCCTTATCTATATAAACGACATAGCAGAAGATATAAACTCGCACCTTAAGTTGTTCGACGATGACACCTCAATGTACATGATAATCCATGACCCGCCATCATGCCAAAGAGCTTTAGATCATGACTTGCAGAAAATCGATCAATGGGCCAAAACATGGAATGTCGTTTTTTGTCCAGAAAAAACTAAAACCATAACCTTCAGCAAAAAGACCAATCCATCAAAACTTTCCACTCTATTTTAATAGTGCATCAATCTTTGATTCTGAGGAACACAAACACTTAGGCATAATTTTCAGTGCAGATGCTACACGTCCTCTTTAGTAGGTAACAAGTACAAATCTTCTAGTTTAAACGACTGAAAAAAAGCTATTGTTTTTTTTTTGTATCTATTTTTTTTTTAAATGTTTGAAATTTCTCAAAATATCATTATAGTGTTGATCATGGAAATCTATGGAATATGATTAAAATTCCACTTATTATTCGCAAGTCGGTTGTCGCATGGTGTAAAGTATGGGATTAAATATAATCGCTAGAATGGAAACTAAATAGTTAAAGTTTCTGTGCGATCACATGCGATTAATAGGAAAAAAGCATGCGACAAGTGTACATTTTTTGGTGAGACCATGGAACAACGTGTTTGATATTTAATCGCATATACCCTGCAATAACCATATTAATCGCTTACTTTCTTGTCGCATCTGTCAACGCCGTGCTGCCATTTTTCTTTTTCATTATAAATATTTGTATCACTTGTTGTCCCAAACATTGCGATTCGTTATTTAGTCGTACAAGTGAACACTGAAGCCACATGCGATTAATTGTTTTAGGAAAGTATGCGACTACCTGCGATTTCAGTTTCCTGGTGATAAAACCATGCGATTAATTTTTTTGGGTCGCAAGTACTTTGGTATGTGGACTTTGGCTTTTACCGTACCTGTGCCTGAAAAGGAAAGAAATGAGAGTGTTGTAATTAAGTCATTTGAAAAGGTGTGAAAAAATGAAAACTTGTGTTTTTCAAGGTGGTATATCGTACGTATATTTGTATACTATATGTATATATTATAGTGGTACACTAATAACAATAATGATAATAAACTTTTTATTTTACATGGGTCAGAATTAGGCCCAATACACAAGGACATGGTCCTGTCTCACATTCAGCCCATGGGGCAATAAATTGGAAAAAAAAAAAAAAAAAAAGATAAACTATAAACTGTGAATCGTTAATTAAGGTGTATAAAAGTCCCTGTCAGTAACTAATGATGAGACATTAAGTATTTATACTATTTAAATCATTATCACCTTACCACAGTTAGGAAAATATACCACACACACCGACAAGTGGAAGCTTTACAAACTTGTTGATAACAAATATGTTAAGTAGATAGCAATAAATAAACAAACTAACTAGTAGATCTACTAACCACAACTAATTATACTCACTGACAGTCCGTCTCTAGGGGTGGTACTAATTAACTCAACTACCCATATCAAAACTCCGTCCCCTCATAGCCCTAACGGTGATTTATTTCTTCCTGTTGATATTGGCTGGAACGTGCCAAAGATTACGTCGCACATTAATTGATGATGTCATAGATTTTGTTGTTCTACGTCATAACTAAGTAAAGTGTCGCGGTAATTTTTGTTTTATGTCGGGTATTCTTTTAATGTCAATATTATGACTGAGGCATTTCAGTGCTTTCTTTCAAATAAAGAGACCCTTTAGGCATCTTTGTACAAACATATCTGTAGATCGTGGCTTCAAGGAAGGTTTCTAAAATTTGTTATGTAGATAAAAATCACTTGAGTTGAAAAGATAATATTTCGTAAACGCCTATGATGCCGACGTTTGAATCGAGAGGTATACCGCCATGAAGAGGACCAGTGGATATTCAATAATCTCAGAATTGCTGATAAAGTGAAATGAGCCAAGATAGTTTCTACAGACAGTCTATTTTGTACCTTCTGTGACATAATAGCACGTCACTGCAAGTCCTAAAAGTATATTTCCACATAGCTCATAGAGCATAGCATGTTGTAGATATTATTATATTACATGATATGATAAGCCTAGTTTAAATTTATAACGCTAATAAACTTTAACTATGTTTATTATTCAAATTCAAGATAGAAACCAATTATAATGAGCACTATTTTAACAATGAAAATATTTTGATATTGTAATTTATGATATAAATGAATATTTTAAACTGTTATTTCTAATAATAGCCCCCTAAACACTTAAACCTCAAATTAAGTTGTAGAATTCTGTAATGGCATTTTCAACAAGTGTTCATCGGCGATTTGTTTATCTTTGGACATGATAAGCATGGGAAACAAGAGGAAACAAAGTGAATTTACGTTCAACCGTGCATTAAATGTTGTCAAATTTGAAATATTGCAAGCACAGATGCAAATGTCATCGGAATTCTTATATCAGTGACCCCTCTTTGCCGTTTAATAAAGTTCTATTTATTGCTGATTTTGATACATTGACGCGTTGGAATTTTGATTAAGTCTTAATCGACACCAACTTAATTTTCCCCTCGTGTTTACATCGAAATTTGGCATTTTCTCCCACATTTAAATGAGAAATAAATAAAATCTTAATCGATGTCAAACAAGTACGTCTTAAAACGCTCTATGAAATTTAAAGTAGAAAGAAATTGGAACGAATTTATGACCACGCCAATTTTTATCTTTTGATGAAAGAAAGATAAAAAGGATACAAATGTTCTTTTAATAGACTTTCTCTCGTATCACTTCGCATCTACTGAATCCAAAATAAAAGGCTTGGTAGGCAGTGATGCCAAAAGGCGGTAAACTTTAATACTGAAAAGGGAAATCATCTTCAACATGATCATAACATTACAGTCTTCAAAGACAGTTGTCCATTTTAAACCAATAAAAACGACTAATAAGACAGAACTGGCTGATGTTTTCCCCAACCATTAAAACAAACCAATGGTCCCGTAATTGACTCTTAGTATTTTAATTGATAATTAAAAATGTATTCTTTGAGGGTGGATGAAAAAGACATTAAGACAATTTGGAATACCGGTTTATTTTATAGCATTAAACTCTATGTCACTCTCAGAGTATCATTGGCCGTTATCCAGCCTTACACACTAATATATTAAGATCTAATAATAAAAAATACTTGGATTTGAGTATAAAAACGTATTGTGGAGAATTTAGATAATTTTTAGATAAGCTTATCACAATAATTTTATGAAATGTAACTCTTGCATTAGATTAAATTCAGATTACGTCATTTTAAATCTGATTAAAATGTAAAGCTTGCTGTTTTGTTTCATATTTTCTGTTTAGGTCTCCATTAGCCGACAAACCGATTCAATATGAAATAAATCAGCTTGGTTTTAATTTATTCATATACTTTATACCAATTAACCATAGTATACTAATAATTAGTGCTGGGTATTGCAAATCATGTTACGATACGATATGTATCGCGATATGGGGTAATAGATAAAAAGTTTTCAATATTTGATCATTATAAACGCTTGTGTTTCAATGTAACAGAATGTAATGTATCTATTTCACTAATACACTGCTTACTAAGAAATAATTAAGCCGTTTGTCTTCTAAATTATATGTCTAAAAATAAGTTACTTGAAAACATTGGATTTCAGAAAACTCTGCGAAAGGAATTTATGATGGGATTAACTTGAATTCGACTTGTAAATGAAATATTACCCACTTTTTAATAGAATGCCATGTAACGTCAAGTATCGATACACAACCTCGCGATTCGATACGCGTATCTTGGCATGTCGTGTCGCGATTCATCGTGCCAGCACTTCTGTTAATTGTTCTTAACTTTCGCAATAACTCACTTACATATATATCACTCTGTCTCTACAAAGTGCCCTTTCAAAATTCTTAAATATATTATAATATTGAATTTTTCTACTACTGATGAAGAACAAACAACCTGATGTTCGAAACGTTTGACCATTAAAAACATCTTCATGTTTTCAAAGAAGTCTTTTCTGGTCATTAACTCTTTAGTTTAAGGTTCCTCTTAGTCGGATCCTAGCGAGGAGGCCTCTTTAGCACTCATCCAGCTACAGATTCATATTACACAGAGGTTTGCAGTCGCCATCTTCCCTCCTTCTATTTTGCTACCATGTTAAAAATCCATGGCAATTTCAATATATTTTAAATGATTTGCCCAATATAGTGATATTTTATATAACAAAGGGTATATAAATAACATGGGCATGCTATAATTAAAAATATTGCGAGTTTTCAGGAATTGGAATTCAGTAAAATTTTAATGTACATCAAATCTATTCAAATACATGTCTGTTATCAAAGATACATGTTTTTTGTTATCTTTTATGTTATCACAGATACATTTTTTTGTTATCAAGATGCATGTCTTATCTGCATTTAAGATAAAGGCATTAAAGATACCTGCTTTTGGGAATAAAATGTGTATTATTTTGATAATATAGGAATTGGTATTTTTAAATTCAAATCTATTCAAATGCAGTTTTAATGTGCATTAAAGATACATGTTTTATGTCATGAAAGATACATGTTTTATGTGTATGAAAGATACTTGTTGTATCTGCATTAAATACCTGGGGCCATGTCAACGAAGCTGTCTTAGGACTAAGACATATCTTAGGATGGTCTTATGATATATCTTAGTCCTAAGTCGGGTCAATGAAAGTATCTCAAGTTAAGATGTATCCTAAAAATTGTCGTAAAGTTAGGACAACAAAATAGGTGTCTTTAGAGCATCCTAAGATAGTCCTAAGTTAGGATATCGTTAGGATGTCATAAACAGATTAAAACATGGCCGCCGTTTATTTACACTTGAGAAGAAGGGCACAGAATATTCGTCGAGAAAGGGTGTTTAGAGACCGAAATAACCCACTGGATTACTTAGACGACACAGACATTGTTCGTAAATATAGACTTTCTCGTCCTTTAATACTAGTTTTATGTAGAATGTTTCAAAGAGACCTTCAGAGGCCAACAATGAGATCACATGCCTTCCCCGTATCACTACAAGTCATGGTAGCTTTACGATTCTTCGCTACAGGGAGTTTTCAGCTAGTTAATGCCGATGTTCACAACATTTCAAGAGCTAGTGTATCTCATATAACTCGTGATGTAACAGCATGTTTGAAAAGAGTATGTCAAGAATTCATCAAGATGCCAACTGACCAGGCACAGCTGCATACTAAAATGCACGAGTTTGTCCTTTAACCTTGTTTAACATCGCCAGTGACACTTTATATTGAATAGATCTCAGTTACCTGTACAGTATAGTAAATTAGTATTGGTTTTCTTAAACATAAAACAAGAAATACAAAAACAAAAACTTAGCATTCCATTTTTATAATTTTCATTTTCAATTTCTCATTTATTCTGAATTTGAATTCTATTTATCTAATCATGTTTATAACATATCGTAAAACGTTAAATATATTTACTGTTAAATTTGGTAGAGAAATGGGACGTTAAACAAACGAATAATTATTGAGCGTTAATTTCGTAATTCATTACCGTGTTTACTAAGTTAGGATAATCCTAAGATCATCATAGCTAAGATAATGCTAAGACAGCTTTGTTTAACAGTCTTAGATATGTCCTAAGATAGTCCTAAGACTATCCGAAGTTATTGGCTAAGATATGTCTTAGGACAAATATTAGGATAGTTTCATTGACACGGCCCCTGTTCTATATGCATCAAATGTGTATTATTTTGTGCATCAAATATACATATCGAATGTGCATCATATCTATTTATGTACACATTTCATGTGCATCATATCTATTTATGTACACATTTCATGTGCATCAAGTTCATATTAACCCAATTTTTATGTATAGAACGAGATATTCTTGAAATAAACAAAACTTCTCTGAGCTTTAGATTCCATCTTTTTGATTTTAATATTGGTATATCTTACAGTTTAATCTGAAATTTGAGTAAAGCTAAAACGCCTTTTATCATAATTTTAGAACAAATTGTCTACATATCGCTCTAAACGTTTGGGAATTCTTGCTGGCATTTTTATTATTTTTCGTTTTTAAAATTAATCTTAATTTATTGAACCCACTAGATAAAAAGACTTGTTCCTTTATCAAATGATCGCCTAAATTTCTGATTTCTTCATTATTTTTCCGTTTGGTGCAAATTATCGATATCAAAGAAAAACGAACGACTTAGGAGGTCTGAAGGTGAACAATTTTGAATTATTTTTGATAATTATCAACAGATCGTCAGTGAAACTCTTTAGAAATAAAGAACAACTTTGCACCTCTTTGACATTCGATCCTCCAATTTGGAAGATTTACACGCGGGAGTTTCGACTCTTTCTTCCAGGCACGTTTTCTATGTAGCAGGTTGATATTTGCAGGTGGATTCTATCAGAAAAACGATGTTGTCTACAATTGAGGGCGTGGTACCATATTGGAAGCAACCAATGAAAATTTGTTTTTAGGTGCCCTCACAACGGTGGCAGATTTAACATGTGTGAACAATTGTGCCCAATAAAACACCATTCATTCTGTAGTTTAATGTATTTGTTTGCTTCGACTTGTGACAGGAAAATAGTCGCTATTTGATGTTGTCATAATTTGACATTGCCGTCGTGTGTTTACCGGAATTCGGGAGTAATAGAGGGTTATTAGTGGTAGCAGTTTCCATCGCAAAGGTAGGTCCTGGAATAAATACGACGGATTGATAAGCTTATTATATGTACCAACAGTAACTTCTTCTTTGCTTATTGAACTGCTTATTGAATACCACTGGAGGAACAGATTGCGCTGCGTTAAATTCAATCAAAGGAGGAACATCTCCCGGTGCTGGTTTTACAACTGATGTTGTTAAGTCTGTAGCGTTATTAATTACAAACTTTCACATAAAATATTGGATTTTAAAACTATATTTCATTGAATGTTATCGTGAAAAATTAGAGCATTGTTTTTATAAGAAACCTTTTCTAAATCTCCTTCTTGGAACCGATTAAAGCTTGATTTTATAACGTTGATTTAACAATTTTACTGAAATTTTCAAACAAAGATGCGTTTAGGTGTTAACAAAAACATAATATGATAATATATATTAAAGTTATGTTTAATTTACTTCGTTTTGGTGCAAATATTTCATTTGATGTAAATTGTTATTAAGCATTCCAGAAGTTATCTAGTTATCAAGTACCATATTTCGTTTCTGAAATTTGTGTATAAGCAGAATCATCTAAAAACTGAAGGATTTACCAGCGACACCTTTGGTAATAATGAACAATAATTTTCAACAAAATCAACCAAAATGCATAGTAAAGATGCATCAAACCTAAATATCCTAAGAATGTCCTCACTGCTATGATTAAAAAATAAGATATTATTTACAAGAGATAACAAATCACAGAAAAAGGTGCGAAAAAGACCATAACTTTCATGTAAATATTTAAAGATAAAGACATCATTTAATACATCATAAATATGTCTGTCATGAGCTTTTTGAAGTTTATTTTTGAAAGTAGTTTATATTTTAATAGCTTCCATTTTAAAAGAGATAATTTTCAAGATTGTTTGATAGTTGTATTTTAAACGTGAACGCCCTCTACTTGTCATGATTATTTACAATGATGAAATATCGTACATCGAGTGTACAAAATTTGAAATCCATGTTTTTTAAAGAAAAATTGCTACTTGATGCTGAAATGATCACAATAATTATTTTATAATATTCGTTAGTAATAAATCGAACCACACTTTAAACAAAATCACCCACATGTGCATGTGGGTATACCTTAATTTCCAAATGATTGATTTCGAGCGAATATGCTTAGTTCATCCGAAATAACAACCCCCTTACAGACTGTGTTGAACGGGAAACATCGATGTTTTGTCTGTTATCGGCGTATTTTTACTTTAAATAGATAATTAACATCATTTCTGATCTTATTGTCTTTCTTTCAAAATTTGTCTAAATAACTCTTCTTCCGTGTACTATGTTAACCTCGCTGATAATTCTTAATTTTTTTATTCTTATATATTGAATGTGGAATGTGGATTTTCTACTAAAAATTTATTGTACATATTTGTTGAAACGTATATTTGAATAATGAATGAAGGTATTAAAGCAGAAATAATAATAGTTCAGAAAAATATGTTTTCTCTTGAAAAACTTTCAGATTATTTTATTAAATTATTACACTTTGAACAGACAATTCAATGTTTTAAAACAAAATTGAATTATAGCAATGCTTTTTATGTTGAATTATCATAAAATGTTAAATTTTATCAATGAACAACTTTCTATCCAATTTTTAACAAAAATATTTTATATATATTATATTATATTATATGTTATAGATGGCTGAAGACGACACAGATTTGGTAATGATGACTTCACCAACAACAGATGATTTAGAGAGTTCAGACGATCTAGATGTCGATATTGATATTGAAGATGATATATCTATCCAAGGATCCGATAAAACAGACGATATAGGAAGTCCAGAATCAGATGAATTAAAGTCTAAATCCGATTCTCAACCAAAGCGTCTTCTTCGGACTCCAAAGTGTGCAAGATGTCGAAACCATGGAGTTGTTTCCTGTTTGAAGGGACATAAACGGTTTTGTCGATGGCGTGATTGTCAATGTTCTAATTGCTTATTGGTGGTAGAAAGACAGAGAATTATGGCAGCCCAGGTCTCTTTACGAAGGTAATTATAATTCTTTTAATGTTTTGTAGCAAACTATCAAATCGAAGCTAAACACCTAAAGAATATTATGGAATTTTAGACTTAAGGTAGAATTTTCATTTTTTTGGCGATATTGTCTGCAATATAATAGTGTTCCTAATTGTGCCTCAAAAATATTCAATTCATCGTCGTATTGGCGAGTCAAGAATAAGGAAATAATTGTAAAATTTCCAAAAACCTCTGTAATACTCTCTGCATGAAAAAATATGAAAAATCATGAAAAGAAAGGATTCAGTTACTTTTCAATTTTTCATACGGAATTTAAAACGTTAATATATTTATTTCTAATTTATAACGTAAATCTAGATAATGCTAAGTGTCTCTTTGAAAAAAAATAAATAAAAAATAAAATACAAAAAAATAAAAAATAATAAGAACTATTTTCATCCTAATCAATTATCTTAGAACTTCATTCGAAAGAATTTCTTACATATTATGCCTACTTGATAGTAAATATTATTTTGAGGAAAACTTTCAATTTCAATACTGATTCTGAAATGACTTACTTATTAACAAAAAAATCTATAATGTAAGTAACTTCTTATATCATATTGGGAATAATAAATGTTATCATAATTATTAATATCCAATTTAAAAGAATAATGTTGAGCTTAATACCAGTAAACGAACAAATACAGGATACACAAAGGTTGACGTAAAAATTATTTTTGAATAATACTTCATATTTTTTTACCACGAAAAATTGTTCTCGTCAAATTAAACCATTCTGTTCATTCAACCACTATTTTCTTTTACATTTTACAGATCACGTGTATATTAGACAAATGCTACATTCAATTACGAAATATAAATATTACCTTCAGAAATTACCGCCACTGTTTTTATATCTCTATATTAGTATAGATGTATATATCATCACAACTATTTTATATACATCTAGATGACTATAGAATTATGTGGTGCCACATTTTCGCATAACTTATTTTCATAAATTACCACCACTGTTTTTATATCTCTATATTACTATTAAGTTATATGTCATCACAACTATTTTATATACATCTAGATGACTATAGAATTATGTGGTGCTTACGCATAACTTATTTTCATAAATTACCACCACTGTTTTTATATCTCTATATTACTATTAATTTATATGTCATCATAACTATTTTATATACATCTAGATGACTATAGAATTATGTGGTGCTTACGCATAACTTATTTTCAGAAATTACCGCCACTGTTTTTATATCTCTATATTACTATTAATTTATATATCATCATAACTATTTTATATAAATCTAGATGACTATAGAATTATGTGGTGCTTACGCATAAGTTATTTTCATAAATTACCACTGCTATTTTATATCTCTATATTAGTATAATTATTAATGTATATATCATCATTACTATTTTATATACATGTACATCAACATGATTTTCATATAACGGTTACAGAATTATGTGGTGCTTACATTTTCACATAACTTATTTTCATAAATTACCACTGCTTTTTTTATATCTCTATATTACTATTTTATCATCACAACAGACTTATGATTTTCGTATAACGGTTATAAAATTATGTGGTGCTTACAGTTACTTTTTTGCATAAAAAAGTTTTTCATACACTACGACAACTATTTTATATCATAACCACTATTATTTTCTATATCATCACAACTATTTTATATAAATAACTATATGATATGATATTCATATAGTCGTGTTTAGTATTTTGTAACGCTTACATTTTACTACAGCCTATTTTTATAAATTACCTCAACTATATATTTTACCTATTTATTTATTTTCTAAAGTACTTTTTTTTTCTTGTTTTCAAATATTTTATCTTAACTTTAATTTTTGTAATATTACTACAAGTAATTAATGTTTCTACTTTTATTTACAAGCAGTATTTTCGAATGCTTGATCTTATATTGGATTTGAACTAATTATTTTAAATATTTCTATATTCATAAAACTACTTATTTATTCTTTCAACTAATAGATTTTAGATTATCTACCGATACTACAATTAAAAATTCAACAATATATTCTAATAGTATAAGTGACTAGTATTTTCATATTTTCATTGCCCTTCAGAATATGTGAGGGCAAGAGTGTGCTTTTTTAAAGGGATAATAGGCGTTAGAATACACTCGGCCTACGGCTTATATTTGTGTTTCATATTGACTATTAGTTAAATAAGTATGCATCCCACACTTTACCAAATTTTAAAAAGCCACAATAAAAATATATTTGGAATTTTAAAAAAAAGTGAGCCAGCGACGATTACATTCAGTTTGAGAATAAAAGCGTCTGGCAAATCAACGCTAAAACATCATTGTGGAAGTCAACAGTAGGGGTCAAGGACGCGTGAAAACCCACATGTTAGAGTTACTTCCCTTTATATTTACACGATTTGAAAATCGCTTGATGGATGGCTCAAGCGTTTTATGATTAACTACTTTATTTTGGGGATTTATCGGATTTTAGAGGGATTTTGATGTATAGGTAAGTCCACTGACGGATATATACTGTTATTGTCCAAATTTGAGTGAACTTAAATTTTTATGTTCGTTCTAACGCCTATTATCCCTTTAACCTTAATCTTATGCCCGACCTAGGGTGTGCAAAATACAAATTCTCGTTTATTTCATGTGAATGATATTGGCGATACTAAACTAAGTTAGTAGAAAAAGGCCGAAAAAAAAACCTGCCAACTGAACAATATCAACTTTCTATCACGTTTTGCACGAATATCTCACTCCCGTTGGAACCAGCTGATAATTGTCAGGAAGTCGATAAAAAGATAATATAACACGATTTAACTGAACACATACACCCCTGTAATGTTTATATATATTTACATCTTTTCTAACATTTATATACCTCTTGTTACCGTAATCTATACACGTTGTTTGTCTTGAAATTAAGAAGCGTCAATATGTTTTTAAGTTAGCGAAGAAAAAATATCATTTCCTTTCCTACTCATATTCTATATTTTATGCTCTTTTTTGTTCCACGTTAAAACCAATTTAACTGATAAATTCGGGTATTTTCATTGAGAATTGTGTAAACGGCAAAATGTTTTCCACTTTATCGTAAAAGAAATTAATTAGAACAGTGATAGCACTGAGTCTGGCCCGCGACATTTTGAAGGCGTGCAAATGCACATCAGAAATCGAATATTTTACAAATGTCATTAACATTATTTTCAAAGTGATTTTGCATATCGTTCGTCCTGAGGTTGATCGACATTGTAACCCCATTTACGCCATACAGGCGTTCCGTTCCGTTCTCGATCCGGATCAGGTCTTGATAAAATCTGCTTATTTACATTAAAGTAATCGGACATCTTGTATAATTGCGCCATTTTAGTTATCAACATACTGATATTCGGTATCCTTTTTCTAGACAGTCTCGCGATCAGCATTAACGGGATGTAATCAATCATATAGGCCTATGCGGAAACAATGTTTTATGCGAAATCGAAATCAGCGAAAATTTACTCCAAAGAAGTCTATACTAGGGTTGAGCATTCAATATATATATTAATATCCCAACTTAACTTCTTATAATGTGTACCTCGTCAATTTTCTATTTCGTTTCCTCGCAAGGTTTTACTTACGGACCCACATAGCTTCTGATGTTTTATTTGGTTTCTATTGCGACTGTAAGATATAAAAACATACTTGTACTGTTTTGTTTCTCCGCAACATATTTTTTATGATGGATCCATCATGTTCAATATGGCCAAAAAACATATTGGTTTTATACTTATTTTCTAGATAAACTTGTAAATGTGAGACCCGTCTTTCTAGACAATGCGGAACATCTGATAGACACAGAAGTTTCACAGAGTTCACTTCTTACTTTCTCAACCCTGATAATGCTGATGTATTCAAAATATGTATCAAAGAATTTTAGAATTTGCATTGAAATAATCTACAAATAATTGTAAAATTATATTTGGCAAGTTTTCACGTTATATGCATTTTGAACTTTCAAAAATATATAACTTCAAGATTTCGGTTTTTTTTTTATTTTATTAAATAGGAGACTTTCAGATTTCAGTGGTTATGAATAATTAAAATACTCAAAATGGTTTTGACTCAATAAATAGACCATTTTGTGGTTGTAGTGTCGTGGACAGAGACCGGCTTACTCTTATCTGCCACTTGGTCTTGAATCGTCATTTTCCTTCCGTAGATGTTCTTTTTTGGTTATCGTAATTTGTAATATTTGAAACACTATTGAAACGTATGTTGGCGAATGTTCAATATCGGATACACGTTCAAAAAAATAATTTAAAAACGTTAATTCCGCCAATCCATGGTGTAGGGTTTCAACTTGTAGAAATGTGGTTTTTAAAGCTAAACATTTTTTAAAATAAAGATGAGAATCACGCTTGCACGTTGCACACTAAATAATAGTAAATAATAGGGGCAACGTCTAACAAATTACGCCGGTGAAAATGTGAAACTTGTTGGCATTTTCATTTATTTATATATATTCAAAGTAATGGTATGTAACAGCATTACAATATTGTGACTTTTAACCATTTTGACACATGAAGGGTCAAATATTATGATATATGTGAAACGATCTCATAATTGTGTCGCCGTGGTTGGTCTCTTGTGAATTCATTCCATCTTGTTTCTGGCATTCTCGACTCTCTCTCTGTACTTGGATGCACCGCAACAGTAGCTGTTTCTTATCACGATGCCTCCACTCTTTTATTGAAGCCATTCCGTCAAGTCTTCTTACAAATTATCTTTGCTTTTCTGACACTCTGGTTGCACTCGAAGACTCCGATATTGTATTTGTTCTATCATTCTACGCACGTCGAGAAAAATAGCGCCTCCTCTCCTATGTCGGACATGTGTCCCAGATGCTCTAAAGAGAGTCAGCGATTATTGTTATTAATATAACAGACTAAGGGAATACAGAAATAAATAAATCTCTAATTGATATCATGTTGATGTATTTAATATCTTTCCGTGTAGGTCTCCTCCGAGCATCTTAGTTATGAAGACTAGCCGAGAGAATGGTGTGGGAATAGGCTGTAACAAGCTATTAAGTTAGTAGTTGGCATTTGAAATGGACCAAGTAGCCTATTGGTATTTAAATCTGAAATTACATGGGTTATTGTTACGTACAAACAAGTCATTTGAACAATGTGCGAAACTGAATGAAATTCCCTAAATCTTTATTTAATCAGAATGGCAAAGAATAGATAAACAGTAACATGTACTGTCATAAAAATATTGGAATTTCTTGCTTATTGCGGGGGACTTAACTGACTTACGTCAAAAGTAGCATATAACTCAACACGAAAGGTATGAAACAGATTATGAATCTGAATATATTTGCCTAAAGCAGTCACAAAGTTATTCTTTAATTTGAGAGAATTCACACATAATGAACTTGCTTTAATTTATAAGTATACAAAAAAGCAATCATTTGCAAACACAATAATATACTTTGTCGATCTACGAAAGTAGGCTGAACACCCATGGGAACAGTTATCTCAATTCTATTGAATTACATACTGCGATGGTTAACCTTCATTTATTTCACGACACGTGATCAATTTTAATTGACCGTAAAGTGTACTTCATATTGACGTCATCATTATCTCAACACGTCATTAAAAATCATTAATTATATCTTACCAGCTTGCTACTGATAATGATGACATTTCAATCTGACAAGGTTCCTGATAATTGGTAGAAATTAATGTAACTGAAGTGTGGCGAAAAAAAAAGGTACCAATTGAGGTTCAAATTGTGACCTTATTTTGCAACGCGTTAAACTTTTTCTTAAAGCCTTAAGTAATATCAAATATAGTTGTAACAATATTTGGAACTTTATAAATCAGTTCTACTTCAATCTAAAGTGTGGTGTTTAAAAGTGCCAAATTAATTTCAAATTGTGGCCTAATTTTGCAACGCATGCCCTTCTACTTAATTAAAGCCAATATAATTGCATTAATCATATTAAAGGAATAATTTTAAACATTCTCGTATATTAAATCATATTTACATCGATCTTTTTTCGAGATAATGTCTTCACTTGCGAAGAAAATTGATTTTCCAGAAACCGGTTATAGGAATTGAACTGTCCAATCCATTCTCGTGGTAAAGTTCGGGTACAGTCAAGACATACTAATTCGTCCACAAAGACCAAATATTTGTCCATTTGACCACGGTTATTGGGACCATTTTGCCATCGGTTCGGCTGTATGATTTAAATTCATCATACATTTTGATTATTGCCTAACTTAATTTCATTATACAGTATTGTGTTAATCCTTTTCTCTTCACAATGTGTATTTTGGAGATTTCTTGTCAAATATCTCATGACGCACTGAACTTGATCCTTAATTTATTTATTATTTATTGTTTTACCAATTGTCTTAAAGAAAAAGCATATCATCTTACCGTTAAGTTTATATGATATAGTTAATTTAACTTGAAATGATTGTCTATCTTTGTAGACACCAAGCTTCGGATATGACCGGTGCTTTAAAAGCAAAAGTAAAAAGTGCCACGAATTTATTACAACAAAGAAAATTGCTGCAAAGAAATCTTCGGAGTTTACAACAACATTCTCTTTCACGAGAAATATTAGCAGGTAAGAATTATATTTCTCTAATTTTTGCCTTTCATTGTCTTCAAGGTGCTTGTAAGATTCTGTAATCTTCCAAAGAAAAAGAAACTTTATTGCGACACTATTGCAAATACTCTTCAATCCATAGTTTTTTTTTTTTGTAATATTGACAACTTAATCATATTATCTAAAAGCTCTTCTATAATCCGCCGAAATCTGAAAAAGGCTACCGTAATATAAATCAAATCGTAATATATTATAAATTAAATCGTAATATAATATAAATAGAATTGTAATATAATAATTATAAAATGGTAATATATTATAAATTAAATTTAAATATAATATGAATAGAATTGTTATATAATATCGTAATATAATATAACCAAATCGATTTATAATCTGAAACATATTAAAAAAATAAAATAATTAATTGTAATATAATATAAATCAATTAGTATTATAATATAAAAGCAATTGAAATATAATTAAATCAAATAGCACTTTAATTTAAATCAAACCCTTCTATAATATAAATCAAATCGTACAATAAATCAAATCGTACTATTTTATAAATCAAACGTACCATTATATAAATATAATATAAATTGTACTATAATATATATCAAATTATAAGCTGATTGTAATATTAATTGGAAATAAGTTGCACGAGAAAACACAAAGTTTAAATGATAAATCAAATTAACAGAAAATTTTACTTTTACGTTTCTACTTGGTCTACATGGATATCTGATATGGTTACAAGTTGATCACAGATATGAACATTAATATCTGAAGTTCTTCCATTTGCTCATCATGAATCAATATTCTTATTCTATTACGATGTTCAGGGTAGGAACTATCAGGATAAGGATCAGATTTCATTTAAAAGGGATCTTTTTAAGTAGTTTAAAAACAATATTTTGTTTGTGCATGTAGTTTTCATTAATTTAAACGTTTAAACCATCTTAAAACGGTCTCTCCCTTCAATAACATAATAATGATGATTGATGCTTTTGTTACCATTTCCAGCTATCCATCAGAACCAGGGATAATGTTAACTGTATTTGTCATATTGGCATTTTGAACCTTTTTTAGATCAATTTGACTTGATTCCCATCGTGGTATATTGACCTTTCTCAATAGATACATCACATGGGAAATAACTCAGCTTGTCACTTTCATTCTGTTGACTGTTAAAAAATCAATATGCTCACTTTAATTAAATAGGGGATTTACTTCACGCTGTTCTGCAACTTAATGCGCTATTGGTAGATTTATATAAAAGGATGATCGTCCATTGTCTTTTATCAACTGTATCTAAATTAGTATAATAAAGTATACAAAACTAATAACACAATGAAATATATTACGATATAATTCACTTCTTTAATAACAAACCAAATTAAGTTTCCATATATCCTTTGATAACGACACATGTACATGTTATTGTGTTGTAAAGTTGTGTTTAAAGAAGTAAGTTATAAAATTATTTTCCTTTGTGCTCTGCGTTCTAAATGTCTTGTATATCTAAATTTTAAATAATATCTCTGTCTACAAGGATACGGAGTTGACAAAACTATTAAAATGGTATTATTCACTTGATTGAAAGAAAGTAATGTATTTGAGCTTTTTGAAAATGTTACTGCATCCTTTAATTTGTCTTTTTATTCGCCTTTTGATTTTTTTTCTGCATTTCGTTCAATATTTCATAGCCTTGGACCCACCGGGCTGAAAATTTTTAATTGATAACTTAGAAGGTGATTTGTTTATTTTCCATCTTTGTATTATATGAAACCTTAATCCGTAACATTTATTTACAATGTTAACAAGTAATAGACAACTTTAAATACACTGTCTATTTGTCTTTACTTTCAGGCTATCGAACCAGACTGCATGCGCTACCCCCTCCCGAGGCATTGCGTAATATGGTACCATTTGTAAACGAACGGATGAGAAAAAGGCGATGTTTTGCCGACAAGGAACTTGAGATGGTAATGATGGAGAGGGAAAGACAAGCTGAAATCGTTAAAACACGAGCCAGTGGGGAACCGATTCAAAATGCCACGAACTTGGATGCAGCCAAATCGCGACTTTTGTTGGGCAATATGACGCCGAGGGAGTTCCTTCAAAGAATATTTCCCACTCATAACCCTAATGTTTTGGAACTTGTGTGGCAAGGTTGTGGTGGAAATTTGGAGAAGGCTATTGAACAGTTGGCCTCGGGAATGAAACATGAACAGTCATCAGTAACTTCCAATCCAATGTGTCAGCAAGCTCTATTGAACAAATATATGAACTCATATCCATTTACTGTACCCGTATTAGGACTCAAAGGACCTACTAACATTCTTACCAATCCAGGATCGTATAACAATGTTTATGGTGTCAATATCCCCCCTTGGGGACTACCAGTCAATATGTCCAGTATGGTACCGGGCTATACTCCACCGCTTCCTACTTTACATAATAATTCACAGACTTTAAAACGTTTCCAGACGCATCTCGACAATAAAAATACCATCAGTACGCAGGACCTTTTACGAAGACGTTCTGCTTTTCATTGTTTAATACCCAATGGAAATTCCATACCGAACGAAATGAACTCGTACGTTCTGGAGAGTGATTCACCTAGTCCACAGAGCCCCATGTCTTCAAGTGACGAATCTGTGGAATTCGAAAAATCACCCGTGAAACCAAAGTTGAAATTCTCAGTGGAATCGATTATTGGAAAATGAAACCTTTTTAAACGTTCTTCAAACTATTGATCTCGTATAGTTTTAATTTATTTATTCTATTTTATTTTCTCATTTCCTCTCGTTATCTTACACAACATCTTGTCCATTTATCCGGATTTAAATCCCTTCGTAATGTAGATTGAAAAATCTTTATCCTTTTATTTACACGAGTTCTATTAGCTTTTTGTATAATCTGTTTAAATATTTGGAGGGGATTTCGATATTCTATTATTAATATTGGTTTTGTCATCATAACCGTTTTACTTCTATGTCAAATATATATGTTATCTGAAACATTTGCATACTTTTATGGTCTAGTAGATTGTGGGTTAAATACCAATGACTTAGTGATGCGATATTCAGACTTAAGGGGATGCACTCGTCTTAAATATGCTTATATTAGCTGATAGACCTCATACATACTTTTATAAAGTACTTCGGTTTCCTTACAATTCAACACAAACGTACATTAGAAAATCAGGCCAAGTATATCATTATTAACAGATGATACAAATTGCTGAAACCGAAATATCATATAAAGACTTCTACATACCATTATTTTGCTCGATCTGGAATAATAAAGCACCATGAAATCAGAAACTAGCTCAATCTGAATAAACGAAAGAAATATAATAATATCATAGATTAAAATTTAACCCGGAGCAAATCACATTATTGTCGTTTGGTTTGTTCGATTTTTTATATACCTTTTAAAATCAACCTACTTGATGTTTTTGATATTTCTTTCAATATTTGTTTTACGTTTGAAAACAATTAATTTCACTGTCTCTTATAAAAAAAACGATTTGTATTTTTCTACATGGCAGAAAAAATTTAAACTATCTTTTCATTAGAATAAACTTTTTTCTACAAAGAATAAAAGCACCTTTCAACAGAAATAAAATGCAAGATCGGAAAACATTAAGGAATTATTTTCCTTTATCATTCCTTTTTTTAAAATTTATCTCTCTTGTAGATTCTTTTTTATAACCTCGACATGGATAAAATACCTTCCAAGAGTAACCTTCGGGAATTTTTATTTATATTGGTGAGCAAAGGCATGACAAACCCACTAGTTGAGAAACGGGAAGTCTGGATAGATGAATTAGATAATTCCTACATAACCCATCTCTAAAGATGTGAAGTTTATAATGCAGTGGCGATGTGATCCACCATTTAGAACAGCGGTTCTAAATCTTGACTCCGGGGTCCCATTTATAGTCTAGAAGCTTTTTTCATGGGACAACCAAGCGCTTGAAAACATCTTTCTTTAAAGGATAAAAAACACTTATCAACTGTGCAGTTCTACAAAGTTCGTGAATAAACAGTTGCTTGTAAGCTTGTAGAAAATGTTGCTGTTCAACTTCTTATATCATTACAAAACATCTAATCTTACTTTCTACGACCGTGGACACTTTTCTTGACCGAAACAGTTTCTACGAAACTACTACTACTGCAAATTGTCTACCCTTGCTATCAAACTGATAACCAAAACAGCAATGTTATACCGGTCCGTCTAATAACCGCAAAGAACCCAAAAGAAGAGACTAATAACCGCAAAGAACCGAAAAGAACCGAAAAGAAACCAAAAAGAACCGAAAAGTAACTGAAAAGAACCGAAAAGAATCAGACAACAGCCGAAAAGATAAATGAATAAGAAAATATATATATATATATATATACATGTATACTAGTATTCGGCTCTCTTAATTAAATTATCGTAAATAACGTAAGATTGACACGTGTTTGAAAACTCTACCGCAAAATTTTCTCTTAAGATGTGTGTATTATCAACAATATACATAATTTTGTTGATCAGTAAATGTTATACTACTAGAAAATAGTCAATTATAGGTTTATAATCCAATGCAATATATCTTACAAAATGACTTTGTGCAAGAACCTTGTCACTTGCTTATTTTAATTGAATAAATATAGTTTGCTTGTGTCAGTATTTTCTGAACTCACAACTAGAAACATTGTCATATATTTCAATCATCACACGTTTGTGTTAATAGATTTGCGAAGTTGTGGATCCAGGCCTAATCACAATTTAAATAACCTACTAGTTTACCACTGTCAATTGTCACAGATGTGATTAGTAGGTTTAATTACTAATTAGAAATGCTCATTAACAAGAATTCATCTGGGAGTAAAGGTCAAACCTTCTTCAAAGAATTGTAAATTCACCAAAGCTCAAAAATAACATTCTGATACCATCATTTACACTGTTTCATTGGTCTCAGTCCGTTTCCGAACTCCTTTGAGGCCAACTAAGTTACAATTAAAAATGAAACATATTTCGAATAACATGAATTATTGAGTACAAGCTAAAATTTGGAAGCGTTTAAACAAACCCAAGGAAATTCAATTCAGGTCAACTAAACACAACTTCATCTATTATTTAAAATATATTTCGTAACAGTCGAAATTTCGGACGCCACAAGTTGAAAATATTGGGCCACCTCTGCATTTGAACAGTGGAGCATATAAAGAGGGCTCCACTCAGAACGTTGCAAGGGCATTAACAAAGGACTATAAAACCGCTCATCGAAGCATCGTAAACTGTTAATCCAGTTTTATCGATCAACTCAACGTAATCGGCTCGAGAAAATCAGCTAAATCGGATGGAAGCTTGAGCATTTATTTGACTGAGATCTCTTGAAGTATAGAATACAATGTTTGTTTTGTTCTGCATCGTAAGTTGTAACAATACTGAAGTCTACAAAAAGTAAACGACTATTCACGGTATTTACTTTAGTAATTGTCTGCTCGAATACAAAAGTGTTAGTTATAAAAATAATATTCTGTTTTAGTATTTAAATATTTGTCAAACAATCAATGATAAATGACAAACGAACAAGTAGATTTATTAATGGAATTAATAGAATCAGAACGTTTCACCAACCATGAAATGGGATTCCTATGTCATTTCGGCCACAATTAAAACAACACAGAACTTTTTTGTTGCAAATGAACATCGTGAATGATTGTAGTAAACAGATTCAGAAAGCAGAAACAAACGAAGTTTCTTGTATTATTCTAGGTTATTTAAGACAAAAGCATAAATGAAATGTTATGCAGAATGCTTAATGAAGATGGGCAACATGATAGAGGAAATATTTTAACGATAGCGGGTGTGGTTATGCCCTTTATGAAAATGGACCTCATGCCTGTTTGCAAGCGACTACAAATATTAAAGCGGACAATTTTTTGTAGTTTGTGATGAGGGAAACGTCATGACGGCGACAATCAAGAGAGATCTTTAACTTGTAACAACCTAGTACTTTCAACAGCTTGTTGTACATTAATTAGTTTCTGTTGCATTGATTTTAACATCATCTCGGTTGATGAATTAGCTGAGTTTCCCTGACGTGGTACATGTTTCAATAACAATTTACAATGCCAAACACGCTGTGTTTCCATACATTTCAAATGGTCCCAGATCACAGTCAGTTTCTAGTTTGCATGATACAGCGACTTCTTACTTTGCATGTGATAATATGTCTGTATATACGTACATTTTTGAATCCCTGTAAATCCAATATCACCTTTAAAGGGATACAATTTCTTAGAATCACCTTTAAAATAATATTTGACCAAAATGAACCATGTTTTAGAATTTGAATATTATTCCTTTCAATAGAAAAATGAAAGCTTATCAGGTTGCAAATTTTCATTCCAGTCTAATCAATTTGATAATTTTGCCTTAACCACTTGTAATATTAGATCGATATGCTTATTGCGACATCACAGTCAATCCAATTTCTTATCATCTCTAATAATAAATTGTGTCATGCCCTGAGGCACCACTATTATATGTCTCTGAAAAGCAATTATTGTCAATTTGCAAAGCGTAAAAAGTTTTGGATGACATTAAGGTAGTGTATGATTTTATTTTTCTGACTACATACTTTCTATAATTAAATTTCAACTTTTGTAAGTCAATTAACTCAACTTTTATTATTATGATTTACGTTTTTAGTATATTGCAGTAGACACGAAATTGTAGTTTATGATTAATGATTCATATGGAAGCCGGATGCGTCCATTGAAAATCTCGCGTTGACGCCTTTTAAATTTTGTCCGTACACAGGTAAGATACAATGTGGTTTTTGTTCTTATTAGTAAAAAGTTAGCCTTCAAAGAAAATTAACAACTCGTTGAACTTTTGTTTTAATTGTTTTAAAAATATTAAATATTTATGTTCAATAATTATTTTACTGTTTGTGTCAGAAAACCCGTTTTCCGCGTTTTTCTTTGATTAATAGTAAATTATTTTTCAAGTTTTCTTTAATTAAGACTTATATTTCTCCCATGTATACCAGCTGAAAATGACAAATACAAAGTTACTAATTATTCAGAAGTTAGTGGATAAGACCAGTCCCTTTCCTTCGGAATGAATCGAGACGTATTAAGCACTATCAAGAAAACCTTGAATTCGCTATATACCACCATGGAATTCTGATACTGAGAAATATGTATTATGAGTAGTGTTGTGCGGTTGTACATTCCTCTAATGCATTCAAGTTGGTAAATTCATTCTTTTCTACACTTGACAGCAGGTTACCAGCAGGTTTTGTTTTGTTTTTAATTTGGCCACGAAATAGATCTGCGTTTTTTTCTAATGCAAATGTTAATATCAGAAAAACGGATTGTCTGAAATTATTATGTGATATTAAACTTATGTCTCTAATTTTCTGTTTTCATGCTTTTTGGTTTTCTATATCTCCCCAAGGAGCGGAAATATTTTTAATATGTCAAATGGCATCATAGTCGAGATTTCTCGCCGCCATTTGCAATGTACTTACTGATATTAAGCAGCGCTGTAATCTATTTTTGTGAGTCTCGACAGATTATATCCCTCCAATTTCATTTCGTTCAGCTCATAAATTAAACTAAACTGGCTTACTTGGACTTGGTTTCTAATCAAAGTGGTATTACTTTATGAGTCTCTTATGAAATTGCGAATTTGACGTCAAATCTTCTGATTGACTTTGCAAAAATAGAACAAAATGCACAATGCATGATTAATGTGAATCATATAATTTACAGTTTGTTTTTAATAACTTTAAGCCGTTATATTGTTACATTTGCACTTATTTAACTTGAACATCTGGTCTACAAACATTGTAATGGGTATTTGTAGGATATTATTACGTCTAGAATTGATGTTATCGTCTCGAAACAATCAATTTATATTGTACAAAGAGGATTTGAAACTACAAGAGATAAATTTTTAATCAGACGTCATCTACTTTATTATATCAAGGGCAATATTTTCGAAAACGTACTTTTTTAAAAATTTGCATTATCCAAACAGTTTACTGTGTTTATTTAAATCTTGATTTAAATAATTTTGGTTTTACAGAATAAGATCAATGCTTTGCATAACCTGTTTGATATCGTATGCGAAAGACACACCAATTAGAACATATGTCATCAAATTTTCAGAGTTTAGCTTATTTGGTTGAGGCGCTATCAGAAGAGTTTTCTGAGCTTCTCTGAAATGCACTAGGGACACTCGTGTTTTTTTTTTATCGCACCCATACCGTTTAGCAAAGAAAATGTAGATATTTAGCTTGAAAATCAAGTCTTCGGAACGGGACTGTAAACTGAACCATCAAATTGAGTTGATATTTTCTTAAAAATTTGAAGTGTGATTGGATCCCTGATCTGAATTTCTCTTTGTCATTGATGGTAATTCGAAGAGCTTCACATAAACGTCTTGTTGACAAGGCCCTATGGAATTGCTTCCTTGTATTAACGTCTGTGCATATTGAACTGGAAGAACTCCTGATAAATATTATAGGTTATGGGTACTGGTATTTATATATTCAGATAGGAACACAAAGTAGAATGTAACATCCAGTTCAGTCTTATCATAGCAAATTAATGTAATATCAATCTCTTTCCAACATCAGACAAATGTAAGGGTATTAATAACTATCAAACTCTGCTTTCTATTACAAATGTCCACAATGACCTGAGGTCAACCACATGTAATAAGGGACAAATTGGGCGTCCTTACCGCCACATAAAACCACGCTGTGTTTAAAGTAGCCATCGTATTTCAGTAAACATCACATGTTTTCAAGTAATCCATATTTAAATTATTATAAAATGTTGGTAATATCAAACTGGTCACTATTAAGTTTAATCATTAAAATAAAAATGGTGGCCACATGTCTTCACGTTCTTGACATATTTATCGCAGATGACTGAAAATGAAATATTATACCTTTGACAATAATAAGCCACACAGAGCGGGTATTATACTTCCATTTTGGTCAAGCTGATAATAAATGTTCTATGACTGTATATGATTTATAGCGTTAGATAGATCTCAGGTCAATAATGTTCAAATTTTAGGCATGAAAAGGATCTGACTATTAGGTAAAAAGGAATTGTACGAATCTATCCCTGAAAAACAATTCAACCTAAATCGATGGTAATGCAAACAGAAGCAAATCAAACCAAATAACGTCCAAAGGGAAACAGCATTGTTAAAAAACAGAATATACTTTTCTTTTCATTCGTAATATACATCGAACATGTACTGAACAGACAAACTAATGACTTTTTTATAAGGTGGTGCCGTTTCCATGTGGAATTTTACCATTAAGATTGAGTTTCAAAACACTATTTGAGCTACTAGATAATCCACTATTTCCGACCTTCAAGTCGACATTTGAGTGAATGCAACGGAAACTGTGGAACCAAGAGTCTTGGTAGGAGAACCAGCTTGCGGATATTCATCACAGAGACATGAAAGCTAATTTGTTATTCCAAATAAATTTAGACCTTATATTCTTTGAAGATTTTCTTTCCGTGTCTTATTTTATCTATCTTTTTCTAGTAAGAAAAACCTTCATGATTACAATTTGTTATGTTAACATCTTCGCAATGGCTTTGTTTTGTTTTTGTTGTAATTCATTATAAGGGATGTACTAACGTTTGTACATGAATAAATTTAAGGAGACCGATTTTCAAGTCAGTCAGGACACAACACCATTTGTCCGTGGTCGTGGATTCTAATCACGGTCGGAATAAAACAAACCTTAAAATAGTCACCGTACTATCATTTACTCACGGCGGATAATCCGAAGAAGAGCAACGTCGGTAGTCTGGACCACGAACTATCTGGTAGAAAAGACCCTCGCAAACATTTGTTTTCCCGTTATTGCATTCCCTTATTCCATTCGATATCTGATGTACTGTACTTCTAAGACAACAAGACTATTTTGCCGTTTGTAAGATGGTGACACCTCAATCTGATCAATACCAGTGTTAATAGATAATTCAAAAAAAATGATTAAGCTAAAGAAAAAATTTAAATGTGATTTAAAATAACAAATGACTTAAAACTCTTGTAATTTTGAGTCTGAACACCCATGGCAATTTCTTTTTTTTTTCACTTGAAATTAGGCATTTGTTTCTTTTCAATGGATTGGAAATATGATTGAGACGTTAGAAAAGAAAATAACTATATTTTACAAGGATAAAACTTAGGTTCACAGTTAAGTATCATTTCTACCAGCTGGTCATTGGCCATCCTTCTTGGCATTAACCCTTCCGGGGTTGTCCGTACCCAGCTGGGTTGACTGGAAGTGTAATTAAAGATGACTTATTCACTGTCATCGGACTTTCATTGACGATCCAGATCGGAATCAAGCAAATAACGCCATTTAAACAACCAACGCTCTAACCATCTGTGTTATATATCCTCACAAGAATGAACAAGTTTTAGGGATTTTCGTATAGATTAAAATGAAAATTATTTCACAAACGGACCAATTGAAGAATTTGGATGATCGAGGATCTTCTTTACTTCAGTAAAACATCATCAAGAAAGTGTATGTAAAAGTTGATTGAATGGGGAATATTAGACAGGGTTTATACCAAATTTCCAGTAACCTCTTGACAATTTATCTGAATGCAAGTTTTAATCGGCCGGCTTTCAAGTTTTTAGGAAAAATGTTTGAAATTGTGCGGAAAATTGATTTGTACGTATGTCTAAAGGAACATTTGTCTTCTTTCAAAATAACTTCAGAAGAACCTTTTAATTATACAACATTAGGCTTTCTCTTAATTTTTCATTTAAAATTTGAACACATCAAAATACAAAATATACAAAATCGTTCACTATCGAGTTCGGTGCAACTGCTGCAAGCATCTGGATTTTCAACATAAGTTGTTTTTTTTTTTAATGCGCTATATATCCATTGGAGTTGATAACTGACAAATCATTGGATGATCATTTACTCGCGTTTTTTTGTAGTTTGATTGCCGGTAATTATCAGTATAATGGTTTAAATTAAAGTGTAAATACTGCTAGCCATAGGGATGGTCCCAAATGTACCTTCAGAATGTTTATTAAAAGGGCAGATTCATTATCCTTGTATCATTGTACAGTGATCTCCGAAACAGTGGAAAGCGCATCACTCAACGCCCTATTTGTGTCCAATTAACCTACGTTTGAAAATGAAGACTTGTTTATCCAGATTTAGCCATATATACAAAAGATAATGCGACAATTGAAGCGACAATGATTTCTGTGCACTGCTAACATTTCTGAAGACCGTTTCCATATCCTCAACACCCAAAATCACCCCCCTGAACATAGCCTTGACCTATCCTTCTATTTTACTATATCACTATAATAAAATTACAATAAATTTCTGCGATTCTCACATTTAATCATATTTCGTAATGTTAGATCAGAAGACATGTTATAAAAGCATGTTTCAGACAACCGGTCCCATAAGTATTATCTTTGAAAGGTTACGCTTAAATGTGAAGTTGTTACTCTTGATTGTAGAAAACGGAGAAAAGAATGCTTTTGAATAACTGCACACTTAAATTTGACAGACTAAGTATTCCAAAAAACTACGTCGGGTGTGTCTAAGCGTGTGTGTTCCAGGCTTTTTTCTTCGGATGCTACCTTTTAAAAGTTGTTTGCATGAGACGACCTAATATATCAAAATTCATACTACAGTGTAGGCACAGGAAGAGTATTGTCTCAGTGCAAACGTTTCTCCCACAACCCTGGGGTGTCTTTTACTCAAGGCAGCCTTAGATAACTAAATTAATGGTTATATCTGATAAACAATTCAGTGAAAAGCACTTAAATTTGAATTAATCAGCTTAAGGCTTAATGAATATGCATAAAGCGTGTTTCATTCAAATCTCTTTCATGATACAAGAACCGTTGACAGACGGACAATAACACAAGTTGATATTCTATATAACCTTCTGAATGCATTAAGTTATCATACTTGTTCATCATAAAAAATATCTACGTGGATGAACATTTATGACGTTCTGAAGTAGAGCCCGAAGCCCTAGTCATTATCACCAACAACTTGCAGTTATAGACAAACCATAGAGTGTCCTTTCTGAAATTGGCTCTGTTAGCCGGTAAAGGCATTATTTAAAGGATCCTATCCAAGAATTAGAAATATCGATTGCAAATTCGACATGACACTACTTGCTAACCCAAGAGTATTTAAAATACTTAATTGATTCCAAAAAGTTTTCAAGCATCACTTTTGCAATTACAATTGAAATACAAAATATAATTTATTTGATAGAAATTCATTGAACATTGATTTCTAAAACCAAATCAGTTCACATAAAACAGTAATGTTGTAAATATAACTACATCTTTTATCCCCGATAACTATTAATGTCAGATCAGTAACATTGGCAATGCGGAAACAAATAATTCACATCCTTTTCAATAAAAAGTAAAAATATGTGAACATGGAACATGACAAACCATAAAAATTTCAATCTTGACAACAGTTTAGAATCGAATGTAAAACACAAAAAGTTAAAATAATACTCTATTTTAATCTAAATGTCGGAAACCATCATCATAACACGTCCTTTTAATTTTCTAGAAGAAAGGGATAGGTTTGTATAAAACGGTGATGTGAAGTGGATACATATTTACGACACGTTTCTTTTTGTAATGTACTGTATCGCTTTATTACCTGTCAGAACGTTAGAGTGATTCCTTCACATGAAATACCACTAACTTATCCATAACCTTACATCCGACGTCAGACTGTCGTTTCTATCACTGGTTCCGTAACATGACACCTTCCATGTTCATCTTTGAATAAAACTTTTTTTGGAGTATTTGTCCCACATTTGGATGAGCTTGGAAAGCTGGTACTCAACTTTCGCATATCATCTTCTTTCCTAACAACAAGATCGTCATCGAATTCCATATCACTTATTGAAATCCGTAATAACGGACGAGTCAGGCTACTCTCGTTAGGTTGACCACGTCGAAAATGAATATATTTTACGAGGCACACTACAAAACAGGCCACATAGATTGTGATAAAGATTAAGATATAGTACAGCGCCTGTTTTTGCTCCTTAATTTCCAAGGCAAACGTTTCGTCCACTTTCGAGATATATGTGTGTGTAGCATTAGTCGTTGTATTCATTCCACTACTGAGTAGTGATTGTTGGTTGACATGAGAAAACATTGACTGATCGCACCAATCAATAGTTAAACGACTGACAGAACATTTACTCAAAACATTATCACCGCAATTTTAATCTGGAACAGAGCACACTCGCTAGTAATCTCTACTCCATACAATTTTCGAAATATTGGAATGAAAGTTTTGGCAAGAGAATTTAAATATTTGTTCAGAAAATACGTTATCTTTCCTTTAAGGAAAGGAAACAAATTGGTTGGATTAGATTTATTTTCCTTTTGTAACGTCGTTTATTATCCGATAGTAAAGCCTGTGAAGCTTAGTTTTGAAGATTTGGTTCTGCAGTCTTGTATTGTATCAGAATAACGACACCTGAGGCACACAGCAATTAAAATCAATTGTTTTCATTCCAGAAATACAATTCATATATATGTATATATTAGCTGCACTGTTTGGTTAGGTATTACAAAAGCTAACGACAACAGCTATAAAAGCAATGTTATAATTGATCACCAATAAATATCCGAGAGTAGTGGGCGAACCTGACTCTAGTTAGTTGACTACGTAAGTATTTCGTTCCGTAGGTTCACAAACCACATATTAGTAAAAGTTCGGTAATTATGTTAATTCATCGAAAAAGAGTCAGAACATGGCAAATCGGGAAAATTCACCACTTCCACTGTTTCCTAAACTCCTATCCAAATGTTTGGACTCACAACTATTTCTTGAGTGGTCTAAATGAATCCCGATTCCAATGAAACGTAAATGACATTTCCACAATCGACAGATATCCCAGAAAATATAATTACACTTTATTTGAACACTTGACACTTTTGTAGAAGCGGATATGAACTCTTCGTACAATACTTTTCTACACGATCGAATTCAATTTTGACATGGAACAAAATAGACAGTACAGTGTGTTTTTCTGCACATTATAACACATTCCTTGTTTAATTCCGCAGGATAAATATGGAATACAATAGGAGCTTAGAAATATAATTTCACAAGGCATTAAACTTGTCATCTAAATGGTCACGACATTTAAAATATGAACAAATATATATCCGTGTCTATAAGGATTTTCGATGAATTCTAGAAACAATTTTCCAATAATCTTTCTGATGCATTAATGTTAAAAATATTATTATATTTTCTAGTACATTTCCGTGTGGAATTCCTGAAAAATAATTAGAAATATAGGCATAACCCTAAGACTTTTCGTTTTCAATTGATTGAATTAAATTGTACAATTAACACGTGTTACTGCTCACCTTTCACATTAAAAACTGTCTCGTGCCTTTATAACATAAACAAGAGTTCTATGAGAATTTAAAACAATGTTTAATTCTGTAATACGAGTAGAAAAAAAAACGTATTTACGTTCCAACAAGTATGGATTTATTCACTGTTAAGACAAGTGTACACGATAAAGTGTTTCAAAGATTCTGAAACTGATTGCCATTCAACAGTTTCACGCTACATTCAAATAAAAATATTAATAAAATTATAGCATTGATATGTATGCGACAATGACACATAGCCTTTCCATAGTATATGTATTCGTATTTCTTTTCGCACATAATAAGATTTATGATGAAAAACAATCACGCATGCCACCGTGATTTAAGAAACTTTGTGCTGCGTTTTTCCCATAGTAACGCTATACGAGTAACCAAAATAATCTTCACTGCATTGAGGTTCTAAATATTAGAAACGCTTAACAAATTTAGAGCAATCCAGTCGAAGATGAGACAATTTGTGTTTATTGTTAATGAACTTTTACAACTGAGAACTAACGAATTTCAAATTAAAGTCCCGTGAAACACTATAGCATCTTATCACTTAGAGTAAGTCGCTATAATGAGAGGGTTGAAACTTGACGGTTTAAAGCATTGTTCATCCGATCAAATATTCTATATAACACAATCTAACTCGTCTCCAATGGAAATGTTCCACAGTTCTGTGACATAGATGTATGATATATTGTTGTGCTTTAAAATGTTTATACACTTATCGTGAAGGCATTTAAGTATAGATTTTCATGTGTAAATGGATCCATGAATTAGCTCCCGATAGAAACAGTAAACACGCTATATGGTCGTATTGTTTATGTAATGGTATATCGCAATATCAAAGAGGCAAATTATATTTCTGTATTATCTGAAATAGAAAAGTAAAATGTAATATTAATTAAATAATAATTATATCGAACTATGACAATATTAAATTTAAATAAACGTAATTAATGTAGATCACTAACGCAATAATGTTGGGAATGGGTTATTTCTTTTTCATTATTCCTTTTTGCCTTGTCCCTTCCCCTTGTCTTCTCGTGTAAAATGATACAGGTTATGCACGTTAAAATTTCTTGAACGTTGCTGTTGAAAAAGGTATGATAGGTTTTTCCTATTGCTAAAAGTTGTCGATCACAGTATTGTTCAAATAATCAGTTTGAGGATGTTGACTATGACGCTTTGTGCTTCTCTAAATACAATCCTCATATCGACGAGCTTACTAAGCAAAGCAAGAATTGATACCTGCAGCATCAGTATGGTATAGTATGATGAAACCATTTTGAAATTCCAGGGAGCCTATGAGATTATTTATCACTTGGTCCCAATTGAATACATTTATTATATGTTTCTTAGACAGGACAGTTATCAACAGAAGGAAAATATAAATGAAAGTTGAATAATATATGTTCAACCTATCGATTGAAAGTAATATCAGACTTTGGTGCAGCCCTTAAGCACAATTCACATTGCTTTCAAAGATACATTAATAAGTCTATTGTCTATGTTCATTAACAAAAAAGATCAAAAAACTTTTTTTTCAAGGCGATTTTTCAAGAATGATGTCGCCTATTTTAAAAAGTGCCTATCTCACTAGGTGGAGTGCTGGATCTCTGAGGCAAGTTAGGCTATACTATATTTCTATGCCAATTAAGTATAGATTGTAACTTTGGATTTGATCCCGACAAAATTTTCACCCAACATTCACTCGGTTTTCAGGCCACCTCTTTTGGAGGTCACCAAAGCCAAAATTGAACATTGGAAATCAAAGAGAGTGCACCACTATGTTATGTTAAAATTTTCCTCGCTGTACTTATACGCTATCGAAGAGCGAGTATTTAACCTTAGATGGAGCTTACCACCCACTTTGAGCTGCGATCCGGAACTTTATTTATTATGCCTGTCTTTGATTCTAAATAAATTTTAAATTCAGCGAAATGGTTTTCATCATTAGGTTAGTTAGCTGTCCATTAAAATAGCTGAGCAGCTTTGAAGTTCAAGTTTTGAAATGTTTTATTTCCTATGAAACGACAATTTCAAAGGCATTTCGTTTTTTGGTTCGAAGTCATTCAAACTAACGAAGATTAATTGTACAAACATTTTGGATAGAAAACTATTAAACCTGCATTGAAATTTGTTTGGTAATTATTGTCAAACTATACTGCTAATTGAGAGATAAATCGTACAAACTAATTAAATTAAAAATGTGGTATTAAATGTGCCGTGTACAGAACTGATTGCATATTTCATATCTGAAACGTTAGCCTACTGAAAATGAAATGAATGGAGTTTTACGTCCTTTTCTTCTGCACCCCATAGGCTAATGTAGACCGCTGCTCTCCTGGGGTGTGATCTGTATATGCCTTCGCGTTTCTCACAATAAATATACTATCAGAAATGAAATAAAAGGTGTTTTGCGTCCCATAATGAAGATTGGGAAATTTTGGTTGAATGCAAATATGATATAATCAATTCATTTGTTTATATGCTCTATAAACTACAATGAATACATGCAGTACCTGTAAACGGTAAATAGTATTTACTATTCTTTTAATAGTAAATTTAAAGACTATATACTCCAGTGCATGCAATTATTATCAATATATTCAGTAATTATCATCATTATTATCAAATACTTATTGTTATTGTCAATGTTATAATATAATATACTATTAATAATACAGTAATAGTAATTGATTCATTTGAATATGTCAATATTGCACGTAAAACTTAAATAAATATAACTGCATAATAAAATACCAATATTTATTTAACAATTTATCTATGGAAATATTTACCACCGCTACTATTTAATTGTTAAAACAACTATTCGTTATGCGAATATTTACAAGTTTTATCGTCAAGAGTGTTTCACCAATTGCATTATTTACACCATCATCAATACTGAAAAAATTCAACAATTTTCTCTGAAATTAGTGATTAATCTAAAACGCTGGGTTGCAACACTGTTTTAGAGAATGAATCGTTAAAACATGCCAAGATATATGAATTCGTTATCTATTTCCTATGTTTGAACTATACATGTCCAGGATTCGTAGCCTGTTAGTTTGCCACCATTTCGAAAAACAAATATTTTATTTTTTTTTGTGCATGTATATGATCTGTTAATTTCGATGTAGATGTTTAGTTTTCTAATGAGTTTCATAAAGTTATGAGACCTTTTGGCGTTTTCGATATTAAAGCCTTTTCATCAGCATATTTTTTTAAGAAAAATACTCAAATACAACAATGAAGCTGAAGGACAATTATCAGACAGGAAATATAATTCTACATCATTTCTATACATTGAAAAATGTATTGGCGATTATATTTCGCCCTGGAATAATCAAATTAGTCCGATAATTCGCCATTTAACTTAACCCAACTTTTCACTTTATCATATAATACCCCCATCACAGCGGAAAGGCGTCCTTACTGCGCTGCTGTGGCGTCGGAAAATTGTCTCAGAGCGTGGTAACGTCGACATAAGCGTGGTATTAGCGTGGTAACGTCGCCAGACATCGTGCTGTGGTCGCCATGGTCGCCAATGATCGCCGAGTCACGGCATTTGTTTTGGACATGTTCAAAACAAACGCCAAGGTCTGGCGACCCGTCTTGGAACGCGTTGAGAACTCGGTGGGATCACAAAGTTCGTAATACAAACGCAATAACATCTCCATGAACGTAGTATACGCAGTACACGCGTGGTAAAGACGCTGCGAAAATGGTTACACTTGAAACGGCGACTTCAAGGCGTCCTCGACACGACCTTCGGGTTTCTGATACGACCCTACTACGCGTTCTGAGACCCTATGGCGTAGTGAGAGCGCCGCGTGAACGCCGTTAGATCTCAACAGAAACGTCGTGGCGGGCGCGTCGTGAGAACGCAGTATGATCGCATAGGTCGTGGTAAAAGCGCGGTTATTATAGATTTTGCCTTTTTTCGGAGTCTTTTTCTCGAGTTTTCGTCGCGTTTGCCGCGAATTTGTCCATTGCTGGTCGCCGTAAGAACGTAGATGGCCGCGGTCCGGTGTGTGATGGGGGTATAAAGAACGAATAAGTTTCAGAATTTTGCCGTCTATACCTTGCCGATCAATTCTATACAATGAGCTACACCGATGTATTGGATAAAAAGCAGTTTTATTATCAACATAATTTTAATGTTCGGTTAATTAAAACTTGCAAAATAAAGATGGCGTCGGTTGTTGATTTTTTGCTTAACCCAAATTTACTCGGCGAAATGCTATAATGCAACTTAACAAAATTGTGAATCTATTGTTTAAATTCTATGTACATTACTTGCCTAAACCACTGCGACATTTGGATCACCCCTTTTCTAAGGCAGTATACTATATCTTGTTCACACCATGCCGAGGGGAACAAACCCGAATTAAAAATATTGTTGAATAGCAATATTAAAGAAGGTAAATCTTCGTTACTAAAATTTATTAAAAGTTCATTTAATAAGCGGTCGTAAATGTAATACAAACCTATTCTCATCAATCGTTGACGTCATATAAGCGTTCACTAATCAGTCGCAAACAGTGAGCAACCAATCGTGCTCCCTATGGAAATCACTTTAATTTCTAACAAGCTTTAAGTGGTAAAACACTCTAACCAATTGGTCAACATTTAGGTTTACATTATGTTCAAGACTAGTCTTGTATCAAGCCATGGTCGACTAAATATATGTACCTGATGCGAGAGGCTATAGTCAGCGAGGTAGCGTGACCATTTTGACTGGGAGGTGTAACGTCAGGGGTTTTACCGACGAACACGTGTAACGTCTAAGTTTTACCGACGAACACGTGTTCTTCCGGGGGCATAAATAACTTACTCGCATAATTAATTACATGTACATGTATATACATTATACATTATACACGAACGAAATCCATCGTTATAGCAAATCCTAAACCTTTGAAAACCATATCAATCAGGGGTGTATCTAGGCCTGAGAGGGGGACTGAAAGGAAATTTTTCCAAGGCTAGTACTGCAGGCCAAAGGCCTTCGTATTTGGCCCTTGCAGTGGCGGGGGATTCGGGGGTTCTTCCCCGCAAAATTTTACAAACTAGGAAACCCGGAGAATACATCGGACGCGATTTTGGAAGTCGTTTCCACCGGTTAGAATTATCAATTTTCATCTGAAAACCATGTTTTATATAGCCTTTTTTAGACCTATTCTGCGTTTTACCGACAAGTTCAGTAAAAATGACTCTAACCAGAGACGAACAGAGACGTTTGTAGACGAACAGTTTTCCGATAACATCATAACTGACACAAGGTTTCCACTCTTTCGGTCAGCCAATCGGTTTTACCGAAGGCTCCATTCCACATCCATGACCGTCTATTATCGACCGATTCCGCATTTTACGACAAGTTTAGTAAAAATGTAGACGAACGGTTTACCGATAACATCTTAA
This sequence comes from Nipponacmea schrenckii, assembly GCA_030562195.1. NCBI lineage: Eukaryota > Metazoa > Mollusca > Gastropoda > Lottiidae > Nipponacmea > Nipponacmea schrenckii. The sequence goes on from CM060200.1 coordinate 12,631,717, forward strand.
CAGACACAAGATTTTCACTCTTTCGGTTAACAAATCGGTTTTACCGAAGGTTCCATCTATGACCTTCTTCTATCGGCCAATTCCGCGTTTTACCGACAAATTCAAATAACGAACAGCTTACCGATAACAACAAGGGTATCGGTTAACCAATCGGTTTTACCGAAGACTCCAGTCATAAACAACTTATACCGACCGATTCCGGTAGTTTCAGAAAAAAATACTTTTAACGTTCACAGTTATTGATAACATCATAACCAACACAAGGTTTTTACTTTTTAGGTTAATTGGTTTTACCGACGGTGCCACCTTGCCGTCTTTTATCGACCGATTATAACCAACACAAGGTTTTGACTTTCTAGGTTAATTTGACCGACGAGTTCAGTAAAAGTGGGGGGGGGGGGTGCTACATTCTGCAGACTATTAGTATTAAAAATAAGGTGGAGGCGTGTGTAGTATAGATAGGACGCATAATTACCATTGAAAATTTAAATTATAGATATTGATAACAATAAATGAATGCCTTGTGACATTCTGAAACATGTAACAAAAATAGCAATGGCTTATTTCAATTTAATTGGGGAGAAATGTAAAATGGCTAATAATTTGTAAAGCGTGTAAATAGACTACAGGCTGAAAGAAAAAACGTTTTCACATGTTAGGTAGTCATGCATCAATATCTAACTTGTCGAAATGGTACTCATATACATGAATCAGTAATAAGATGTAGGAAGTAATCTTAATCCGTGAGTTGTGAACACTGTTACTGATTGACATAGCCCTGTTTCTGAGAATAAGGTATAATTGGTCAAATGAATGGCGAATTTTTCCCTTTAACTTATTAAACTAATTCAATTATTGGCGGATGCTACCTGTGGCTAGATGTCACCATACAAAAATGATTAGAAATCCTCGTGTGTGTATCTATTACTAGAATTAATCTAATCACCAACCTCCCTTTCTAATTCAATTTAGTAGAAAGAGATACCGATATAGAAGTACATATAATCACTATCCTGTACTGATTTACATTCAATACATAAAAATTAGCAATTCGCCAGATCGAATATCCCTGGCTACCGAGGTACTCTCTTTTCGATAGCTATGCACTTTGTAGACCAAATCTTACTCTATGTGAATGTTTTTAGTAATAAGGAATTGGAAATGTGTTATCAAAGAAGACAAGCAAATGAATAACCAGCAAAATTGAGTCTTCAATCATTTTTTTCACGAATTATTAACGACTCTCAGTACAAATCAAGCCAAATAACCTTTTTTTTATTTCAATTTATTGACAAATTTCGCAATTTTGCTGTACCATTGATTTAGTTGGTTTATTTGCAGAGAAAAAGATTTAATTACTAACTTAAAGTATATTACTTAAAATTCTCAAAGGAGTAACAAAAGATGTCTTTATTGAATTTTTTCTTTTCGTCACACCAGAATGTAGAAAAGATGGCAATTTGAAATCTCTACTTCAAAGACCGGTCTAACTTAATAATGGGTTCCTATTCAATTAAATCAATCCAGTATATTTGAACTACTATACATAGATAGATTTAGTAATATGAAACCAATGGATTTTATTGAGATCAGTCATGTGTCTGGTGGTAACTAATGAAAGAAAACGTGATTATGTCCATAAATAATATCTATCGATACGAGCGATAATGGGAAGAATTGGATTATTGCAATAACTATGATTCATATAAAATAACGATTAGAGATTGTCACAAAAACACGCACGGTTTGTTTTTCATAAAATCTCTCTCCGTTATTTGGTTTCTAGTACATTTTAACGATTTTTTCTTCAAAGTTGATCACTAATCTGTGATTTACCATTAGTGTATTTCAATATTTGACTTAAAGTTTGATAGGTCAACAAATATTTTCTTCCTGAAGCTTTTCTCAGGATGTGTCCGCGTTTTTTTGTTAATCTTTTTCATGTCGATTATCTTACTGCTGATTTTATGTCATCGCTTCGTTGTCAACTTTTGGACTTTAAATTTTAGAAAGTGAATTCTAGAATAAAATGGTCATCGAAACAGAATGTCCCTTCAATGTAAGCGTAAAGGCATTCAAACAGTTAAATAAAACATCGTTATCAATTTTAGAAAAGTGACACTAACCTTAACTGAATCCTCGAATAAAATGGTCATTGAAACTTTTTACGGTCGCGTGTTTTCCGAAGATAAAACTCTTGGAATTCTACTGAATCCGAATAAATTGAGAATCATCTGAAGTCATAAAGTTCCACAAGACTTTCCTACGTCTGAAAAGTTTATCCAGCTACTAATTTCAAAACTCTTAAATGTCTTTAATTTTGAGAAGAAAATGACGGAGGAGATAGAGCGAGAAGCTACCATAAATCATAACGATATGATACCCTGTCTCGAGAACCTAATCCCTTATCGAGATAATTTATACTCTTCTAATGATGCAAATCATGTAATTTTCAAAAGCAATAAAGAAATGATCAGTTTGAAATGAAGATATCGGAATTGACACATCGGAAATATCTAAATTATAAGACGTGTTTCTATTCCAATTCATTGCACTTATACATCATGGTTCATTACAGAAACAATTTTACTAGCATCATCTTTCAGTGGATATCCGCTATATAACAATTGTTAACGGAAACAATTTCCTATCGATTATTGCTTATTCAAAATTTTGACTTTTTGATCTCGGAGAACAACCCCTTGACAAAGTTATGTCAAATAGCACAACTATCAGCGAATGATATATTAAAGTGTATCGCTAACATCAATTACTGCCTAATTACAGTCGCCATTATCACATAGACTCGTATATTTTCCACTTTGATAGAAAATTTCACAAGATACGAAGATAAAGATCATATGATGATCATCTATTACAACATGAGTTTCATGGTCGATCATTATTAGCTATATACGCCTGCTTTTATTTTAAAAAAAAAAATATCTGACAATACAGACACAATTTTAGAATTGTGAAGTAAGTGGAAACGCAAAAAAAAAAACGGCTTTTTCTCATTCGGCAATAGTTTTAGTACTAGTACTAGTTTTAGGGTCCCATTGGTAGTCTTGTACATCGCGACCTGTCAATAATGTGCCTCGTTTTTGCTCGAGACTAAATTGGTTTGGAAACTGCAGCGCTTTCGGCAATAAAGCTGGCTTTGAAGCTAGCTTTACTTCACAATTCTAAGTGGAAACGCAGTTATCACCAGATGATCAGTCATACACTTCTTTGGGTCATGATGAACAGAATCACCAATTTTTGTTAAAATCTAGCAAGAAGTGTTTACGAGCCAGTAATCTCATGTATTTTCAATAACATTTGCAATAACTCACTAATTTGAATTTATTGTCCACAAAGCAATAAACATTATTTAACAAAAAGCGGGCTCACCTAATTCGAAGACCATTGTTTTATTTAGTAATGCATCGACATATTTGGTATTATTCATGACTTGCCTAGTATTTTCTTTTGTGTGCAATTTATCATTAGAAAAGGACGCGTTCACGCAGCATAGATACTTTGTTAAAAAAAAAAGATGAACCCAAAAGGTTGAATATTTCAGGTTTCATCTATAAACTCTTAATCAATAAAAAAGATAGAAGTAAAAAATCCTGTTAAAACTGCAGTGTTTTGCACCAACCTAACTTCCCCTTCCATAACCTAAGCCAAATTTCGCTTAAAAGTTTAAAAGTGCATATTAGTAAATTAAACTATTTTTTATTTGTCATATCTCGACTAGAAATATAACCCCCATTTCCATATACACGCAGTTATTCGTTTTGGAAACGTGTATGACACTTGTAGGTCTATATTAAACGTGTTCGCGGGATAAAATAGCTCTTGCCCAATATATAATATTTTTATGCTTCCAAAGAAAATTGTCTATGTCATTAATTTTGGTAATAAACTTGTTATTCAAAAATACGTTTCAATACATTGTAAGAACCCCGCACTTGATCTTATCATCTAAATGCTCCAAAACATGAAAAAAAAAGTCAACACAATTATTTAAAAAACAATATGTTACCGTTTCACAGACACTATATCTTGAAGGTCCATTTTGTCTCCATTTTTCATCAATTGTCTGGGGAGACATGATGAGTGACATAAATTATTAAATTGATAAACTGATTACTGAGCTATTATATCCAACACGTGGCATGATAGTTACGAAAGACAAAGAATGGTGATTACAACACGTGAAAATTATACAAATAATAAATTAAAATAAATTTCTTAACATAAAAATCGTTTTAGTCATTAGACTCTACATAAAATGTCGAGATTACGAAATCGGTCAGAGTGAAATCAAATGTTAAGGGAGGTTTGTGTGAGCATGCTCGTCGAGTAATCCTAAACCACTCAAAAATACTTCAAACTTAGCAATGTTTTTGGTGTCGGTAGGCTAATGTTTATATTTTGTAGAATAACCTCGGGGGCTATCTGGACTTGGTGTGAAATACATGTATATCCAAAATATAATCATAATAGCCCGAAAAGAAACATATTTGCACGGTTACTCTGGACTTAATAAGTTTAAATTCAAAGCATAATATAAGATTTCTGCAAAACAAAGCTGAAGAATATCTGGACCAAGTTTATACAATAATGATACCCGACTAGACTTATCTCAATCAAATAGCAATACATCCAATAAGACATAAGTCGCAATGACAATTCAGCAAGTATACCAAGCTTAAGAGCAGATTGAATTTAACCGTATGATGCTATCACGGTTGACTTGAAATTCGTCAATACATCACGAGATAACCAACAAAAGAATTGAACAGAGGATTCGAATGGAAATGCTGAAGTAAATACTGGATGTATTTAGAATTCCAATTACCCAGGTCTAGACTCATTAAAATATTGTAAACATTTCAAATCTCATGTTTAATGGATACATGTTAAAGACAAATCCCGATTTAAATATTCCTGAAGTAATTCGTTGCATCTTATAAAAGACTGAATCCAAAATTATTCATTTTAACTGTAAATCTTAACAATCTCAAAATATATTTTGTATGTAAGTTTTAGTCCCGTGAGCGGCAAAAACTTTCAGAGTGTGAATCAAAGCACTCCGGCTAAGTCACAATCACCGTGAAGTCCCGTTACAGAAGTAAAATGGCTTCCAGACTTGCAGGTTATACTCGAATATGTTAAGTAGTTTGAATTAAAAATAAACTTACTTAAACCGTTACCATAAGCAGACAGTATGAGTCTGGCTTTGACGAACTTGTGCTTTGCAGGGAGTATAGCCCATCATTGTTTCTTCAAGGCACTAGGATGCCGTTCCCTAATTGGTTCCAAAGATCCAGCCTCTCAAATTTTGGTAAATTTCGAATATATCCAATGTTTTTTGTCCCTAATTTTTATGTTTTAGCCAAATTGCTGAAAACAAATTTTAATCAAATTTCGGACTTAAATTCATTTTAGCGAAAAAAAAAAGATAAGAAAATTCAATAGCTACCTTCTGATGTGAAAATTAAAAAGTGTCTCCTAACTCCAAACGGCTCCAAGAATAGCTATTTTGACACGTAGGCTATATCCATAATTTAGCTATGTTTTTTCCATAATCAGTAAAACTCAGAGATCCGACATATGATTCGTAAAAAAATATTGTTGAAATTCTGTCCTAATCATACGCAGTCTACTAGAAATCCCTTGAGATGAAATTAAAATTGTAAACTAGATTATATATGGCAATACTATCCATTATTTGAGGTTCCAAGAAGGTACAGGAAATCCATACAAAATCCATTATGTATAATATGGAAATAAAATGCAAATTATTCGTTTCAAGAAGAAGAAAGGATCATATATCAAACAAGGGCATTACCATATGGACGCAACCTAGTCGAATTTTATTCTTTCTTAGAAGTCCTAACAATCGTAGATAACGTCGCATTTCATCGGTCATTCAGCATAATGTACACGAAAGGAATTAACCTAATTGCTAGACAGTCTTAACCAACAGATTGAAGAGAAGGAAAACAGGAAATTTCAAAATTCGAGGCAAAGCCCTTTAATTGTTTTTAGACATTTATCTTGGCCCATCATTTCCATCTTGAATAATGGTGTTTAGACTAATTTTATGGCTACATCAATGATGATCTTGGCTTGTGTACTTATGTCTTACCTCCGACCTAAGCTAGTTGTGCAGCTTTTGGATTGCTAATAAATGGAGTTACAGATTAAGATCAGGAAAACGTACAAAGCTATGTGTGACAAGGAAATGGATTTCAATTTTCAAATGTTGACGATTACAGTTAGTTGCATGGCCTCAATTTATGATCCTAATTGTACCATCTAATCAGTAATGGAGGAAAAAAAATAAATAAACGTAGCTCTTCCTCGTCTTTCTAACTCTTTTGAATTTTGATAAAGGATAATAATACTATTTAAACTAAACTTTAAAAATCATATTGCACGTCTTAGAAAAACATTTAAATGTAATAGGAAGACTTTGTTGAAGTTATATAACCTTTTTGAAAATTCCATTTTTTAAGTTTTATTTCCATGCAAGAACGATATGTAGTTTCGAGTGACTACCTAATTACTCATTGCCAATAGTGTCAATAACAAGCTTTAAATGTCATTTGGAGACTTTGTAATATAGCACTCTTTGTATTTCAACTTATCAATTCGAGGTGGTGATTCAAAATGGTGTTAAACTACGTTCGTTTGAGTTATTTCCTTGCAAGAAGTTTCGAGCAACTACCCTGTTACTCATTGTAAATAATGTCATTAACTAAAATAGCATGTAAATGCTTAATGATGCTCACAAAAGCAGAAAAATCGATGATTCTGCATTAATTAGGTCAAATTCACATTTGTCAAGTTTACATAATATATGATAAGTTCCTTTCCTCTTCGTAGGTGTTCAGTATCTCTGTTTCGTAATGATTAGTCGCCACCGAGGTTATAAAAAAAAACATTTTCTTCATGTTTTTCACTTCACAACCGTGATTCCAGTCGCTTTCTTCTTCTTCGACATGGTAAAAAATGTACAGTAGTTTTTCTTCGTAATACTATTTCGTGTAAAATTGAGTTTTACATTCTAATATTCTGCACCTTATGGCCTAACAAAGACGCACGATGGGTTGTCTTTTTCCAGGACAGCGGCACAAGCCTACTCGCTTTTTCGAATTCCAACTGTAGATGGATCTTATACGTGCACAGCTTGTGGCACACATCCGCTTTTCCAGAATTAAACCTTGGACCTCAAGTTAACAAAAATGCATCTAGCTCACTGAACCACAGTGGCTCCTCCTGTATTTTCGAGAAGGTTATTCTTTATTATATAAAGGTCATAGGTATGTAGACATACAACTTCTGAACTGCAAATTCTACATGCAAATATATAATAGGCCTATACGTATGATGATAAATGTTCACTAATATTTTGATTAATGAATCAATGATCTCTTGTTCTACAACTTACAAAGTTATCTGGTCTGTGTTAAACTCACAATTATAAACGATCTTTGTGACATATCGTAGTGGTCACATTACAATTGTCTTGAATAACTCCAGGATTCAAATCGTCACCAGAGACTTTGTTTAAGACGTCTTGATAAATCAGTTATTCAGTCATCGTATTACTACCTAATCTTCTAATAGACCCACTCCTGATGACTTTTTCCAATTAACTGTACCAAGCACTTGAAAACTGTTCTCCAGTGGCGAAACAAATTCTTATCGTTAATGACAAACACTTAACCGTAGAATGAAAGATTCAAAATTTAACTAATCCGAAAATGGGGGTACCAAAAAGTGAAACATTGGCTATTTTGGGAATCTCTTGTGTAAATTATTATTATAAAATGAGAGCGATTTAGGCAATTAATATATAATAGGAATCAAAAAAAGAAAAGTAGCTTATCAAAACTGTAATATTAAAAAATTGTTCCAGCAGGGCAGACTTTCCTTCAAAGCACAAATAGTGTTTTTGTTTTGCTCAATGTGCACAAAAGTAGAACTCTTCTATCCACTCTAAAACCCAATATAGAGGCTAAAAACGTTTTGTTATAGAATTTCAATAATCATTTTCGACATTCAAAACTTTAAATGAAGTAGGTGACGTTCAAATAATATATGCATTCAACTTTCTAAATGATAAAGGAATTTCACGCTATCAACAATACTTCAATTCCCAGTGCATAGATAGTGTATGAAGTTTTGAATATATGATTCAAACATATAGCTTCTGTCAATTGCCAAACAAAATTTATACCACACGATTCCTTTAAATAAGAAACGTTAAGTCAATTGAGAACAAAACCCATTTGACTAAATTGTGATAAGGTTTCAAATTTAACATTGAGACTCTCGGACTAACAGTGAACGTGTCTTGAAATACATTTAAGCAATATTCCAATCCCAGATCGAACTTATGACATTTCCCTATCGTCACATCGATGTCTTTGATGAAACCTCTTTACTGGGTATTTCAATTATAGCTTTTCATCATACTTAGACATTCTGAGCACAGCAAGGCTTTTATCACTATTTCTTGAAAACTGTTCAGTAAATCTTTCAATGATAAAGATTTTTTATCGTGTTTCTTTTTAAATGGAAACTATTAAGAAAGACCTTAACAATTTATCAATGAATATTCTATTAATGTACCGGTATCTGGAAAAAAATCTGTTAATGATACTGGCGTCGTTTTTTTAATGTTTATTTAGAAGAACACGTTGCCACCAATCATTGAGTATTCGCAGCCTATTCATGTATGCAACAATTACTGCCAGAAATCCGAAATCAAATGGTTACGTTAAAAGATACGTGTACCCTCCCTTCCCAGAAGCCAAATATGTCTTAGAAAGGGTTAACTACTGTCGTGGGTTCGAATCGTCCTCTAACTAAGAAACATTTCTATTCCACAGCCAGTGTTTTGGAAAGTTGGCCCGGTTTTGGTTTTCTGCTCCTATTACTACAATTCCATTTAGGCAATAGATTTGAAATATTTATGGATTTTTTTTTAAAGTTGTGATAATAACAAAAGTCAACCAGTACAGAAATATCACAAGTATGCATTACTGATCTGATGACGATAAAATATTAAAAAAAATTGAAGCTGAATTGTTATAATTTTTGTCATCTTACATTTAAAAATATATTTTATTGATAGTAGAAAGTCAAAGACCTACCGTTTAAATCATCAACGTGAGAAATATTAAAAACCTTTGTTCACGTCTTCTCCACTTCATTTTGAAAATGAGTTAGTGATCGTTTGTGACACTAGTATTTAAAGATATTGTATTTACTATATCAGATAATTGGCTGATCGATATAATTGTCTGTGATTCCATTAGATTGAAAGAAGAGACAGAGATATTTTCTAACAATACAAAAAGTAAAGCTATTAACTAACTATATCATTAGAGTTATTTATTACGATTCCGGTGAGAAAAAATGCAGTAAAAGAATCGATTATAAGACATTTATAAAATACTTTGAATATGATGTACACGTCACAATCTGCAGATGATGAATAGGAGGTTGCGTGCTTTCCAGAGGAAAACCGAACTTTATAATGATTCTGTTTACTCCATTTCTCAGTGTTTTAAATGGTATCTTTCGAAACCGTTAACGCAAAATAATACATCTATATAACTAAAACATTGCCCCTGATGGTAAAACAATTTTTCTTATATATATTTCAATTGGCATACCATTGAGGAGACTTTCTGAATGGCGAATTTGCTTTCATAAACACAAAAACATGATCGCATGTCATAACTTTCAATATTTTTTATTTTACCAAAATATGGATATTTTTTTGGAACCTTTTTGATGAATGTGTTTATATTTGAAATACACTTAAATAGAGTAATATTTTTTCAAATTTACATAGGCGAAAAGTTTAAATTGACTTTTGTTGACGACAAATGCCAATAATGTGAATAGCTTTTGCTAAAGAAAAATATGATAAGCGTAAATTGGCTTTTTCTGACGAAGAATATGAAGATGTAAATTGAGTTTTTCTGACAAATATCCGGAGAGTGTAGCTTGGGTTTTTCTTACGAAATGTATGAAGAATGTAAATTGGATTCTGCTGATGAAAAATACGACTGTAAATTGGCTTTTTGCTGACGAAAAAGATAAAGGGTGTAAATTTTGACGAAATGCTGATGAAAAATGTGAAGAGTGCAGTATGGTTTTGCTGACTAAATTTACGGAAAGTGTAAATAAGCTTTTCCAGACGAAAAATATGAAGAATTTAATTTCGCCTCCCTGACGAAAAATACGAAGAGGTTAAATGATCTTTCGTGATGAAAACTATGAAGAGTGTAAAGTGGCTTTCCCGTCATATAAAAGACGAAGAAGACCATAATTCTAAATGAGATTAACTGTGATGGCCTTGGTAGACTATTTTATTGAATTAAATCTTTTCTTTTATCAATACAAAAAATAGAGGCTCCCCTCCGCCACATTACTTTGATTTAATGAACATTTGCTAGATCACTAGTTCTAATTATTGGTCATTAGACTTATTAGACTTTGCTTTGCACGGAACCAATCTACCTTTCCTCAGAAAGCTGTGATTCTATTGTTTCTACACATTATCTCGATCTTATTGAATCTTTCCTCGTACTATTATATTAATCTGTAGATAGTTCTTGTGTTGTTAAGGTGACAAGAGGAGCCTAGCCTTCCGGAACAATAGATCATAATTGCTCTTGAGACTTATTGCTTTATAACATTCAATCATTTATTAATCAATTCACCGGCCATCAAGCCCATTTGTCAAAATCATAATTTGTTCTTATTGACTGGGTAGTCAAGACCTGGGAATTTCAATTAAAGGTTGATACCAATGAAAATGCTGAATCGTTAATTTTGTTTTTTCTGTGTGCATGGTATTAGTAGTAACCCTAGTAGATGCATTTATGCTCGTAGTTACAAATCTGATGTCATTATGCTTCTAGGTTTGTCAACTCAGAGTCCACATGGGAAAAATCAAAGCTTAATTAAAATTGGAAGAGTGCTTTATACGTGTATACCAATTTTGTGTTCATTGAGGATATTACAACCATGCAATATTACAATCAACGAATTACTCAACCAAACTCTTGTCGTTGAAGACGTGTTAAGTTCAATGCATTGAATATCGGTGAAAATATACTTCTAAAGATATTGCTAAAGGCTAAGATTACATTAAAGATCGCGTCGAAAAGGACGACTAAATGGTTGGAATGAATAGGGATAGAAACTTCTTGATGGTTAAGGCATATTATTCTGCAACTTATAATAATGTAAGCATCCATATTTAACAAGTATAACAACTCTCAAAGTTGTTTCCATCCTAGGCAAATACCGTTAATGTTGACATCGTTCCTATATTCTCCAAGCACTTCTACGACGACGTTCATTTCATCCTTGGCAAATAATAATAATGCCCTTCTACGATAAAGTTTATTCCATCCTTGGCAAATACCGTTAATATTGACATCGTTCCTAGATTATCTAAGCCCTTCTATGATAAAGTCTATTCCATCCTTGGCAAATACCATTAATATTGACATCGTTCCTAGATTCTCTATGCCCTTCTACGATAAAGTTTATTCCATCCTTGGCAAATACAATTAATATTGACATCTTTCCTAGATTCTTTATGCCCTTCTACGATAAAGTTTATTCCATCCTTGGCAAATACTATTAATATTGACATCGTTCCTAGATTATCTAAGCCCTTCTACGATAAAGTTTATTCCATCCTTGGCAAATACTATTAATATTGACATCGTTCCTAGATTATCTAAGCCCTTCTATGATAAAGTTTATTCCATCCTTGGCAAATACCGTTAATATTGACATCGTTCCTAGATTATCTAAGCCCTTCTATGATAAAGTTTATTCCATCCTTGGCAAATACCGTTAATATTGACATCGTTCCTAGATTATCTAAGCCCTTCTACGATAAAGTTTATTCCATCTTTGGCAAATACTATTAATATTAACATAGTTCCTAGATTATCTAAGCCCTTCTACGATAAAGTTTATTGCATCCTTGGCAAATACTGTTAATATTGGCATCGTTCCTATATTCTTTATGCCCTTCTACGACAAAGTTTATTCCATCCTTGGAAAATACTATTAATATTAACATCTTTCCAAGACTCCCTATCCCCTTCTACAACTTGAATAAAGAAAAAATATTACTGAATTCAGAGTCACACAACAGGCAATTGCTCGACGTAACCACGAAAGTTGAAGTAAAGATTCTAATGCTGGACTGAAATCTTTAAAATTATAACCATAGTTATACGATTTCGAATAATTAAAGAAATTCTAGCATTTACACATTAATAAAGTAGCTTCGATCTCGTTCCTATTTGTGTTATTATTTCGATATCGTGGAAACCAAGGTAAAACTGATAGATTTGTGATTTCAGCATAAAACTTCTGAATTCAGCGAACAAGTACCTAATTATCCAAGCGACAATATTCATTTAAAAAAAACACATTTATCTGCGTAGATTGATTTTAAAAGAAAAACTTTGTCTTACTGCTAATGGGTTGTGGAGTTCTTCATTCATATAAATTAAATGTTTTCTGAACATAGAAAAGAATTTACTTAATATGCCGATCTTTTCAGTATAATTTATATAGAATAGGGTATCGTATAAAAATATAGTATAAATAATCTATTAGCGTACAAAGTCTCAGCGTAAATTTCCATTTGGTTAAAGAGTAATGTATATAATTATGATATCGTTGATTGCCATCTGTTGTCAAGAAAATTATGAAGCTTTTAACCGTTGTGGTCAGTAACTATTGTCATCGCAAGTTATTCTTTGGCCTTTATTTTCCTGGATTTCTCTCTCTTTCCTTTAGCTTTGTCAAGACAACTAGAAATTCAATTTATAAAATGGGGTATTAAGTCTTAAATCTACTTATCGCCATCAAGATTAGGTGAAAAAGCACGAACAGCTACATATAGTGTGCAATGAAAGGCATCTGCAAAGACAGCGACATTTCTATATCATCTGTTGATGGATCCTTGTAGCACATAGAGTAGCATGGTTTCTTTTTTAATTTGAATGACTAGATGTTTTCAATCCTCTCTTTGATAAATGGATGGAGTTTCTAGCAGAGAGAACTGCCAGAGACAAAATTAAAGGGAAATATCCTAGACATGGTGCAGAAAAGGGATTAATTTATCTTCTTATTAATTCACCATCGTTATCATTATCTTCAAAAACGACATCAGACAAGCAACGATATGTTGGACAAACTTAAGCCGCATTGAACATTGGTTGTAAGACCATTTTCGTGTCAACGTAGCATTAACCAGAAAATAAAGATCACAGTAATGCGTTAAGAAGAAAATTATAGTTGTAAAGTCGCAAGTATCGGCGACTTATTTATCACCTTATTTAGACTTATTCTAAATCTCTTGTGGGTGTAATAAGCTTCAACTTTGCTCTGAAGATCGATTTAACGAGAAATTTCAATGGCAAAGTTCTCACTTGCCGATCTTGGGTTTGTTGATATTAACTTTGTCGAAATATCACACGCCATGTTTCAAACTGGTTGTACCTGCTATAACAAAATATAATTTGTCATGTTTTATTGGTATGTTGGCGATAAATTAACATGCCAGGACACATTGTCTAAATTTTAAACATAGGTTTCTATGTTGACGTTTATCGGTTACGTTGTCGATATACGGGTGCGTTGTCGATATATTAACTTGACAAGATACATTGTCCATATTTTAATATCAGGTTTCAGTCTGATCGGAATTGTTGTCGAAATATCAAGTTTATTATTATTTCACCTTTTGATTTCACAAGGGACATTGTACATCATGTTTCATTAAATATGACTTACTTATAATTGTAGAATGGCTTTTCTTTCTTCCTTTGAATGGCTTACGACATTATGTGAATGGTTTTTCAACACTAAACTTGTATTTTAAGATAACTGATCAAAAACCTAAAAAAAGATATATTGTACGCTGAAACTCAATACATTTTCTTATAATATTGATGTGATATGGAGGTATCGGATTTTGTTTTATTTCCTGTCTGTCAAGGTTTCAAACTAAGAAATTTCCCCCAGGCTCTTCCTTGATTCTAATCATTGAAACTTTGACTGACATTAAGAGACCAATCCTGTAACTCAAACGAGTCTTCTACAATATAAAGTGTATCTAATATAATATTATCTTCCTTTTGAACAACACTTAAAATGTTTGAGAGGAGAGTCATCAATAAGACTAGAAAATATCATAAAAAATAACCCAAACTATTATATTGAGTTTTTATAAACGCTAACACTAGATTTATTTGGTCGCATTTAAATGATTGAAACCAAATTAATTCTAGATTTACTTTTGGATGTTTATTATATGCCTATTATTGATTCCTATATTTTTAATCGCCTGATTCTTTTTAAAATTCGACTGATCTTAAAAACCAATGTTTTTTTACTTTGGGCTGAGAGATAAGAAACCAAAAAATGATGCTAATACAGGATCTACAATCACATATATTTTGGAGCCGCTCGGTTGGTAAGTTCTGACTGCGACCTTTATGTAATAGTATTGTCGGAAAGTATATTTAAGCTTGAAAATGGTTTGAAACCTAGACATGTCCAATAGCATTACAGGTTAGTTAGATGATAACATGCTGACTTTTTATAATTTCCGTTTATTCTATTTAGAAACGAAAAAAAGAAATTGCTCCAGAAAAAAATTTGTTAATTTGCTCGTCTGTGTATAAATATCTTGATCTCATTTTGTTCGTGTTAATACACGTATACACGCAAAAACTCTATTCATTTTCTTTTACGAATAGTGGGGTTTTTGTTTTTATTCGTTAGTCTTCGGATTCGGGGAAACCCTTATTGCCTAGCAGCAGGTCCATAATAGTTTACAAATAAGCTTGATTATCAAGTTTAATACAAAGAGTAAGTAAATTTGGTCGTTGGAATGATTATGTCGTTCATTAGGAAATCCGTCAACTGCCTGGCGATCCCTATCTTATAGAACAACGATACTATTATTAATTAAACTATAATTAATTATTTTATCAATTTATTATGTTATACGTTAAATGTGGAACTAGCTAAGCTTCTTTACTTCTCCAAAACAAATTGGCTCCACTGATGACCTAATTCTCCGTTTTCTCCGAGTCCGTTTTGATTATTTTTTTCAGTGGTCTCTTTATACAGTTTCTACTGTACCTTAATTATATACCATTGAAATATAACACCATATCATGTGAAGTAATATCAGATTCCGTACATCAAATAATCACAAACTACCAAATGTTTTGTCTCTTGAAAACTCCCAAATTCCACATTGTTAATGCTCAATGTTTCTTAATCTCTTAAATTCCTTCAGAAAATAAAGTGTTTGTTATAAGACTCTTCATTTCACTTATGATTGTACGTATCCATATGGATTTGGGTTCACACGATGCATTTAAGGGGACACATTCGTCATTAGTGTTATCGATCATATCTTTTCTCAGAAATGTGAAATATTTAGCTAAGCAAATCAGTAATAGTATTAACAGCTTAACATCCACGAATTTTATTTACGACTCGTCATCTCTTTATAGAATAAACATAATATATATAATAAAGAATAGCAAGTAAGACCAAAATCAACCCCTCAGAAAACTGACAATTTAGTAGCTTCAAGTTTTTTCGAAAAGTTCGACGTATCTCCATTTTCTGTGATGGGGTGAGCTTGTGTTACCAAAATACATACCCAGTTAAATGAAAGGTATGGTCATTTATAATTCATTGGAACCAAGTCTCTTAAGGTGTAAGAATCTGTCTGGCATTCGTCTACACTACTATCATAAGTTGAATAATTCATAAATCGCAAATTACTGTTACAAAACTAAATTTTTCTTGAGAAATGTGATGAATAGGAAGAGACGAAAGAGGGATATGACCGAATATTGTCAAAATACTAAAAGTTAACCATAGCATCTGTATGGAATGGAGATAGTTCACATCGGGGAGTGGTATTAAACAGATATAACAGATTACGACAGAACTATGAAAAAGAAGGAAATGGTCAATTATTTTAGAGGAAAGATGATAATATTATATCTTTAATAAAACATTGTAAAAGAAAACTTAGAAATAAACTAGAATTTATTCTTGTGATAAAAGGTTTCCATTACAAATTGTGTTTATTTAAGTGATAAACACGACTTGAATGATGCCAACAGCCAAAACAGAAGTTAATACGAACCCTCATAATCAACAATTTAATATCAACCAAATGGTGTTTATTGTGAACTTTAGTTTATAATTTCTACGTTAAGGTCAACTCTTTATCGCTTATTGTTATCAGAACAATTATATTGATATCATTCATTAGAGTTTAACTGTGGGCTAGAGAGAGATAATAATTATGATCAGGAACATATTGCCTTAAGTGAAAATATTGTCATGTAGGAAAATGGCCATAACGTTTTTTTTTTCCGTTATCTTTATCCCATGTTCTTGAACAATTGATTAAGATTTAACCTTTACATAAATTTTAGTTTATCAATTCAGGATGATTTTTTTTCCAGGAACTACGTACATATTTTTATATAAACAGTCGTTTAAAGGTTACTTTCGAACTCTACTCGCTAAGTACACCTCAGCTGCTCAAATTTATAAAAAAATTGAAATGAAAGCAATTTGAATTTAAAGTATTTGAAGCACCTTTAAACTGTTGATAATGTACATTTCCAATGTCCGCAAGTAATTCATTCAATTGTGTTTTGTATAATGGTCGTGAACTGTTGCAGTAATGAAGCAGAATCATGAGTTTTGGTCTAAAAATTGTCTAATAGAATCACAGACAGTTATCATCGATCAAGTAATTATTTTCTGTATACAGAACATTAGTGGTCCTTTCAATAACAATATCACCTCTATTTCGTCTCACAATGCTCTCATTACGGTTTCTATAAAGGTTTCGTGAATGACGAGCAGTTTGTCATTCCCGTTTGTTGAAATTGTTCCTTATGTTCCAATAAATCACAATGCCTATATTTATCTAGCCTGTTTTTTAATTTACGTCGATAAAGATGGATTTGTGTCAAATAGCTTTGGACTGTGAACGACAAAGGCATTTAATCTTCGTGAACAATGCTTTAATTAATTCCCACTTAAAATGTATATTTTATTCCTTCTGTTTGTAATATATAAGGATTATATATATTAAAGTGGCGTCAGTTTCAATTGGTTTCGATTAATTAGACCGTTTGTACACATTCCATTAAAAGGTCCATTAATGGTATTTAGATCACAACCAAAACAAATAGTAACTACAATTATAGTTTTAGTGTTGAGCCTTAATTAAAGTTTAACCAAATGGTCAAGAGCAACAACAAACATCCCAAATGAAACCTTTTGTCACTAAAATTGTTTGATTTATCCTTATACGCCTGTATACTCAAATTGGTACATTTCCATTCAATCATTGAGTCCTGATTCCTTTGATGTAATATATTTTCATTGTCGTTCTAATCAGAAATTTCGTAGCAAAGGTGGTAATCATCATAAGTTGTGTAAAGTATGGACCAAATTCCATTATTATTTTTTGACTATCTGCTGGAGGCGTTCGGGATTCGAGAAATCAATCAGAAGCTCAATGAAACGTGGTTCTGAAAGAACACGTTTCATCCGAGTCCAAATATATATAGGTAAAAGAAGGGTTACTTGAATGTTTCTTCGATTGGAATATTTAACATGAGTTATTGCCCTTGTTCTTCAAAACGCTACAATGTTATGTGGAC
Organism: Nipponacmea schrenckii; assembly: GCA_030562195.1. Classification (NCBI taxonomy): domain Eukaryota; kingdom Metazoa; phylum Mollusca; class Gastropoda; family Lottiidae; genus Nipponacmea; species Nipponacmea schrenckii. The sequence goes on from CM060200.1 coordinate 12,649,488, forward strand.
ACAGCAGAGAGCTATTTTTTGGATGCATTTTTATTAAACTTGGATTGAGTATTCGTTATCACCCAAAAATGAAATCTATATCCGACAAATCGAAAAATATTTATTTACTGCCCTTCTTCTTGTAAACTCATTCAATTTATCTGTCTTCATTCTTGAATTCATTCGTGGAAACGTTAAAGAGCTGTTTTTTGATGGATTTGGAAGAAACTTGGTGTGCGTGTTGTTATTCACCCAATGGTGCAGAAACTTTTTGAAAGTGAAGACCAATCGATAATCGGGTTATTGCCCTTGTTCTTCAAAACGGGTTCGATTTATTGTGGCCACGATAGAGAGCTGTTTTCTTAATGTGTTTAGACGAAACTAGGTGTGACTGTAATTACCCATACGTCAACCCTATAGAAAACCAGACAAATCGAAAAATATATAAAAATGAGTTTGCCTTTGTTCTTCTGAACGCGTTCAATGTATTTTGGACAGGTGGAGAGATGATTTCTTGAATGATTTTTACGAAACTTGGTATGAGTGTTCTTAATCACCCAAAGACGAACCCTATTTAAAGTTAGACAAATCGAAAAACATTTCATATGAGCTATTGTAGTTGTTCTTGAAAACGCGTTTAATTCATTGTCGACAAGACAGAGAGCTAGTGTAAATGTTAATAATCACTCAAGGTTGAACCCTTAAAACATCCAAAGCGCGAAATGTCTCTCTCAAAATATTTCATTTACCGATATCTCTTGTCAACCTCCTGGACGCATTGGCTGTCATTAAAGATACGGACACATTATATTGGCCATCGCTATTTTAAAGAATAATGTTGATTTCATTTCTTTCGATTAACTTTCTATCTAGAAGATGTCATTTTACATTTTCACAAATTTACCAGACTTAAGCCAAAGACTTAGTGTCATCATATAATTTGATCTAATCCCAAAAGACTACTTAGTTACTGTCTGTATTATATTTGTTCCTTTACTTTGTCTATTTACAATAAGTGTTTCAATCATTAGTCTGGGCACGATTCTAATTCTCTTTTAAAGGACCATAGGCTAAAAATATCATTAGGGTAACTTTGGAAATAATGGTATATTGTTGAATTCTATTTAAGTATGCGACTTAATACATAGATCCTTTTCATTGATTTTTTTTCGTACTTAAAGAAGACTACTTTTGTCAAAAGGCAAAGCATATTTGCATGTTGCCTAGATTTGTCAATGTTCCGATAAAACAGCAATTGTACCTACACCATGGCCGGCTTTCAAAACTGTATAGATACACGGGTAACTGTTACTGGTTATTTGTTTCTGATAAATGTGGTGAAAAAGTTTGGTAAACTAAATGAATAAGGTCATAAGATTGTAGACAAACATATTTTTTTCCTTATAAAGCCTTCTGGTGAGAAGATGAAGTAAAAAGAATCTTAACACATTTCTATTGTAATGGGAATTAGTCTACCTCTTTCTTAAAGGCAAATAAAAATCAGTGTATCCTTGAAATAAGCACTATTTTGTATTCAGAACCAGATAGCAGACATTTACTTTAGGGGTTTGACACGATCGCTAAGTCTGAATTGTACATCGTAGACTCCGATGGAGTCGGATTATTTTTTATTTACATGTTCTCTTTAATAACTGATAAAATCTTTAATGAATTGACTTCCGGGATCATTCTCCAAACTACTATATTTAAGATTTGATAATAGCTGTGGCGGATATTCTCATGCTCTCGTGTTTATATATGAAATTTCATGAACCGAACCTGAATAGACTTCCGATGAAATGGCGTAAATAGGAGCTTTAAGTGACACGTTTCCAATTCTTCCTTCAAATAAGGAGAGTAGTTCGACCTTTCGACTTTATAATGTTAAAGTAATTTTTCTTAATAGTTCATTCAAAATTTCAACTCAGATAACAATATTAAATGAGATGTTAGATGGATTCAGTTGACAACTGAAAAATCACAGTTGTCGTTCTTATTTCTAGCACCAGCCTGAACGATGGGATCTGCAGCAATCCACTTAATTTGAGATGCCACGAAGACTGCGACGGATACGATAAAGTCTACCAATAAAAAACACCATGCCGATTATCATTATTCAATTCGATTTGGTAAATCACTCTCGGCACTGGTCTAGAGAAATATATTATTTTACTATTGACATTTCTTTGTAACGGAGAAGACTTGTTATCGTTTGATTTCCACATAGAGAAGTCTTGTTACTCAATTATTTGTGTTATATGTATGAAAACCAGAGACCAAATAATCTTGTCATCAGTAATTCCCATCGTTATCTGAAAGCAATGTAATAGAAAATTACACCGTCTTACATGGCTCTTGATTATTTATTCATGCCTAGACTTAAAGGCTTGCGTGTATCGTTACACCACTAGCGACCTTTACGATATACGACCACCGTACTGAGTTTGCACCAGAAAGCCGCCTCGGGATATTGTGGCTAGTAACAGAGAGGAAGAGATGAGCCGATTGTTTTAACTTAATGTCGTCTGAACAAAACATTTGTTATTTTTAAGTCTTCTGTTACCGTCTGTTAAACATGATAGCCACAAGACAATGTCGGCTGGTTTAACATCTAGCAGACAACATCAAACCGTGTTTCGTTTATTTTCAAAATAAATTAAGTAGAAGCTTTGTTAATTTGATATGGCAACAACGTAACTCTACCATCTACAATCATCTGACAAGAATATCATCAAACATTAGGCAAAGATTTGATATCCTTGTGTTTGATGGTTTGTAATTATTGGAATTTCTATATATATATTTTAAAAAATAAGACAAGTACATAGGCGCATTCTCTTACTTCAATTTATAAGGATGGTACTTATGTGAACTTTGCCTTGTAATGATACGATTAAAGAGGCTAATTTGTTTTATATGTATATTTAAATTTAGAATTAGATGTTGATGACCTTCTGTCTGTTTCTGCTGTCGGTAGGTTTGAAAACATAGTTGCCATCGTTTGTTCTCAGTCCTTATGAAGAAAAATCAACAAAAAAATTCTGAAAAGCATGAATTTGGCTTTTTTCATCAAAACCTACCGTATTAATTTTCCACTTGCATAGGGCACAGAAAATCGTTAGTTTTCGTGTGATTCGTCATAACGCCCACTTTTTTGGTAAATTCCTGGCCGCTTGGTTACTTGTGGGCAGTCAAAAGACCCATAAAACACAAACTCAACTGCTTTATGATATTTATTAGCTGTTCAAGTCAGAGTAGTGTTTTATACCAGAAAATAATTGTCAAGAAAGAGAACAAACATGGTTTTGTTTTAGACAGTTTTAGACGTTAATTTAATCCCACATCAATCGCATACGAGTGGGAATAATGGCCTTAATTGAATGTAAGATGTATGTTAACCCCCGTTTCAAGTGCAAAGAAGAAACACCCTAGAAGAATTATAACAAGACCAATAGAGAAAAGTATATCATAGAATACAATTGCTTTATTATTGTGGTGTCACATTTCCATCCACTCCCAAACTTTTGTTAATAACACAACCTACCACATATAAAGTCTATCTGATCTTATTTGACAATACTTGTAATATACTGTTGATAATGGTGCCGATTACATTTTGGAGATGTCAATTACTTCGAATATTAACATTTTAATTTGGTTGGAATTGAATGACTGCCATCAAACCGGAACCTATTGAATATGGTGGAATATTCCAATATAACAAATGTACCTATGCACTTCATATTGTAACTTACCCAGTTTTTAGAATATCGATGTTCATTTTAATTCCACATGAAGTGGTCCATGTAAATCTGCATCGGAATGAAAAACCACTAACACATTATTCATATTATTAAAGTATATATATATTATAATTAATTCAATATGAATGGTGTTCCATGTACAGTTATTCAATTTATTATACATAGCAAATACATGTAGGTCCTCTTTCTGTTTGGCTTTACAGGGATGTTAATTCAGAAGCTACCTTATGATTATTCTAAGACTATAAAAGAGAATAGTACATATTACAATCTCTTCTCAAAGCGTTGAAGAACTACCACATATAACCTTCACCATAAAAAATTAATTATCAGGTATTTTTATAAAATATCTGACCAGTTTGAGGATCATCAAATATTACAGTGACACAGCTATTCACAGTAAGATAACTATGGGTTTTATTGAACAAAAACCATGAAGCACTAAATAACGGTTTGGTAACACAAGGTTGAAATATTATACCTTTTCTTGCTTAAAATATGGTATCGAAATGAATGCCGGCTACCACCTAGTGACTCTATTTCCTGTATTTTCTTAGTGACATTATGTCCGCCTAAAACAGATTAACCCCGACTATTGAAATCAAAACACACCACAAATGGTTTGAGTTGTTTAATGCAACTATCCATATCATTTTCAAATACGTGATAATTTTTACCAATAAAACTTTCCTGACAATGTTGACAATGTCAATCTTAAATGTGCAATTTGTGTTTGTAAAGTGCATCTGTTTTTCTGGATTGCACTCATCGCTTGTACATAAAAAGTAATTTCCGACACCAGCAAATCTGTATTACCGAATCTTGCATTATAGGTTTACAGGCAACTGTCGCACCAATATGATTGAAGAAAACCTCGTCTATAGAATGTTTATTGACATAAGTTGATGAAAAAGAGAGTTGTTCAAATCAAGTCACTCGCAAGATTTTTTTTACAATCAGAAAAATTGGGCGCTTTTACAAGTGTGTGCAGAATATCTTCCTCACAATGAACGGAACATTTATTTGGATTGTGGACGAATCCCAATGCAAACTCATCGACCAACTAATTTTTAATATTTTGACGAAAAGTGAGACTAGCTTACTGGTTCATAAACCGGCATGTTGTTAAAAGTTGCGTACTTTATTTCATTTTTATATTATTTTCAGATAAAACAGTTTCTCTCTTTCTTTAATAGTAAAAAAATGCAATGACCTTCGTATTTCGCCCACATTCATAATGGCAGCCATTTCGTCCGTGAGGTCGACAATTCAGAGTTATCGGTAAATAAAATATTTTATTCCATAGGGTTCATCCATGGGTTAGGACAAACACTCACACCAAGTTTCGTCAAAATCCATAAAGAAACCAGCTCTATATTGTGTCTATAAAGAATTCACGAAATAGGAAAATAACTCATGAAATATTTTTTCGTTGGTCTGATTTTCATTAGGGTACATCCTTTGGTGATTAAAGAAGACTCGCAACAAGTTTTATTAAAATCCATAATAAAACACGATAAAGATCACGATTACTCACATCAACATCTATAAAGAAACTAGCTCTCTATCCTGTCCACAATAAATTTAACGAGTTTTCAAGAACAAGGGCAATAACTCAAATAAATATTTTTCGATTGGTCTGGTTTTCAATAGGATTATTCCTTTGGTTATTACAAGCGCTCACCGAGTTTCATCAAAATCCACCAAGAAACCAGCGAAACTGATTTTTTAAAATTTTATTGAAAAAAAATATCATGGCAAAAACAAATCTCTTTTCCTTACGTCATTAAACACTTATAAGTATTACAAGATTATATATCCATTGTTGAGATTCGCTTTTTTATAATTCTGAACTAGTTTTCTATGGCCAATCAGGCGATGTTATCAGGCAGTGTGAAATGTGTGGATGTCAGAACAAAATACTTTTGTAAGGACCGTTTTTGTTTTAACATGATGATTGTTTTAATGCGAAAATGAAAAGTGAAATTCAGCTTCAATTAAATTATGACTGTCTACAAATTCTCTTCGGATAATTAAGCAAGAAACGTATATTTTTATTTTTTTACAATCTATTTTTATATGAAATATGTTTTATATGAAACCTGTTATATTCTGTACAGCAAACTGTATGCGACTCTTTATATCTGATCATTCATCACTAGGATTTTCTATTTCAAGGGGAATTTAGGTAAAAAAAGGAATACTTGAGTGAATCATACAACTTGATAGAATGTATAAATCTACAAGGAATATACATAAGTACACACATATACAGCTTGTAGTATACAACTTACTTTACCGTATAAAAGGGCATTTACAATGTTTTTTATGTTAACCGTAAAAATCTGAAAGCAATATGCAATATACATTTGATTGTGGACAGTGTACTGAAAGTCTTCAAATTAAGATATGAGATGTAATTTCTTAAAAGGAAACACTGAGGTTTGAATTTGCAAATTTTAACTAAAATCAATAACCAGAATTTGAAATAACTAAGTAAATGCCAAAAGTATAGTACTAGTATTGTATTAGTTTGATTTCTACACAGTGCGTTTTGGTTTTCGTTCCCGCGTGGGCTGTATCAACGATGAAATGTAAAACGTGTCAGTTGAAATATAAAAGGTGATATAAGTACAATCAATATATAAGCCACATATTGTCTTTAATTTCTTCTAATATCAAAGTCTGTTGAAAATCAGTTTCTGTTTACGCGTAACATACGACAAATGCTTGTAAGGCGTTTCAAACAAATTGCTTGCAAATGTCCACCTCAACAGCCACACAGAACACGGAAACTGTTGAAATAACATCAAACATACTGTTCAATTTAAAACAAAGTTCTCCTGTTTATTATTGAGTACTGAATCTTTGGAAGAACATGATTTTTTTGTGTGCATAATTTGTTGTTGTCTAATTCCATTATTGGTGCAGTTATTTTGGATCCAAAAGCTGTTTCAGACGTGAGGTATCAGGTCTAGTCAATTAGATTGATTGGAAGTGGTACCCTTTCGCTGTTGATATATTTCTTCTGTTAAGTGAGATGCAAGTATTGGATGAGCTGTGATTTTACAGACAATGAAGTACCGTGAAATGGAAAACAGTGTTCTTTACCCTGCAATATGAAAAGCAATTTTGGCGCCTTGGTCTGGCATTGAAGTCTGCTGGACAATGCAATAATTCTAAATTTTTTCAAAACCTTGTTAACTTGGAGTTTTAGTGTATAGCTCTTAATAAACCTCTAATGCTAAGTGTATATTATAAGTTTTCTATCAATAGCTTCCAAAATGGAGTGCGAGAGGAATTTTACAAACTATCATTCCCGAGACTTTTGGAAATTTAAAGTACATCCCTGGATCATATTAAATAGAATGGAATTCCAACTAATGCACTGCAACGGCATACTAAAACCATGATAAAACAGCTTAAAAACAATCTGAGAAACACACACCATCATTCAATTATTTATCACGAAATTATTCCATACCTTCCATTTTAATATCTGATAATTAAATAACAAAATCCATTGAAAATCTTCTTAGTATTATGGAAATAAAAAGTGATTGTTTCCCAAGTACTGTCACCCCCTCTTTGATTATTATTACTAAACAACTCAATGGCTTCTTAAATATCACTGTGCACGTTCACTAAGCTAAAAAGTGTTTAAGACTAGGCTTATGTCCCTGCCCTGGCAACATTTTCTTCTATGTTCAGTCCATTTATTAAAATGACATAAGTTATATATTCGATACGATTATCAACCACTGCACAAAGATATGGGGGGTAAATTTGCTGTTTGCAAGCTAAAAAGCACACGCCATTTAAATTTTGACGAATTGATTTAATATTATTCTTTTGTTCTTACTTGTCTTTAATTAAGCCAATAAGTTGCAGAGGAGTAGAACCAAAAACTCATTTTTGAAAAAAAAAAAACGCCCTTACATATTTCTCCCTAAAAGCAAATGAAGCATACAAAGTAACGAATGGCTCTTACACACGAACATGGTTTACAATCATTTTGAATAAGTCCTCATTTAAATGCTTGGATTTAGAAATGGCGTTAATAATGATTTGAAGCAATGCGTTGAAATATTACAGTCTTTTGAAACCTTCGACTTATTTAGTCGAGGTAGATTCAAAATGGCTGTAAAACATCTTCGTGTGTCATTTTCATGTAAGAACCATACGTAGTTTCATTTGGTATAGCAGTTTACAATCCTGTAATTGTATTCCCTTAGAAATGCACTTTTTCACCCAAGATCAAAGAACGTAATTTTATTAACCTAAGATAGTTTCTCATTGTGATAATCATAAAATGTATGGTGTTTATTTGGATTAGAAAGTGAAATATATAATACGTTTAAATTTCTAATTTCTCGTGGGTTTTTGTACTGAAACACTGTTTTCTGAGATAGAAAGTCGATGGATATCCTACTGTTACTGTTTAAAACCTGTGGTGAAAATCTTCAATAGTTGACATTTTCTCTGCACGCATTTTTCTGATCAGTTGTATGTTTTGTTAGGCGAGAGAAGAATTCTCTGTTTTCGCTGTACATATTGTTTGTTTTTATGAGATATAAAAGACCATTTTCGACATGAAAGATATTTAAATATTTTGGTGATAAAAGTTCTAATAATTCTGTTTGAGAGCAAAAATTGTTTTATTTGTCATAAGGTGGCCATATTGTTGATACTACAGTGAACAGAAACCTGGCAGATGTTAAAATATGTTTTAACAAGTACATTTCGAAGACGAGACTTTGAAAGGAGACTTTACAGTGCAGTTTACAATGTAAAATAGTAAAAACTATGCTTTGTAGAAATTTGGATCATCTGTTAGTTTTCATTATCTATGGATATCTGAAATAAAATGTTCCTTTTTCGGAATTTTTTGCATAGGAGGATTTTGTCCTACCATTTCTGTATGGGCTTTTGTACGATTGCAAAATTGCTAAGATTCTATTACCGGCCATTCAGGGCATTTTTATATTTTATGTAGAGGGGGGGAAACTACTATCTCGTAGTTCCGGGAAAGCACGGGCCTAGGAATCAGACCTAATTTTTATTTCCTAGCAGACGACAGTCCAACTCGCAAACCACTGAGCCATTCACCACATAACGAAATATGTTAAACGTAATTAAATGAAAAGAAACAAATTGCATTTTGAAATTTTTCCAAACCTTATTTAGGCAATAAAGTATTAAATGAAAGATGTTTTTTGTCGTTACGATTTCCGAATTTCGAATGATTACGACTATCTGAACCAAAACAGTCAGATCTTGATGAAAAAACTATAATTTGTGAATGCAAAGAAACTTAAATATAAGTTCAAAATAGTTCGTAATACCAGGTAAAAAAAAGCAGTTCATATTTATTGTAAATAGGCACTATTTCTGTAGATTATTATCATATACATGTACTAGTAATAGAAAAGTACCTGACTCAGAGAAGGATTCAAAATATTATGGAATTGAGGTTAGGATGCCATATTGGTACTGAGTAAAATCGCTAGAAGAAGCATTTTTTCCTTTTGTGTATATAAAGTTTTATGCGATAGCATGTTCTTTAATCCTTTCTATACTTATTCATATTAAAAGGATTGGAAACATGCTTTTTCTATAGTGATGGCTTTTACCTTTCACAGCGCCGCTTATAGTTCTCAGTGTATTTACTAGTACCTTAACATTTTTTGGGGCTAATTTTGCATTGCTCCCAGATTGCGTTATGCTAAGCAAAATGCGGTAGAATGTATGACCTTATAGTTTGTAGTGCATGTAGCTGCACTGAAAAGGCTTATTCCATTAATCTAGGTTATTTTAGTTTAAATCATCAACAGAGATAAAAGTAACGGATTTGGATCGTAAATGATTCTGCAAGTGCTTATTTTAACATAAAACTATAGAACAGGTCGTTTACGTTAAATTTAAATCCGATTATTCCTAGAATTAAAACTGTAATATTAAAGGCTACAAAGAAACAAAACTCGTTAAAAACACATAAAGGGTTTTAATAGGTTCCTGCTTCAATTCATTTTTTTCAATGAATTAATTTCATCCACTTTGAACGAAATGTCAAGAGAACTTAAACGATCATATATTCTGTAGTGACCTCGGTTTAAATTCTTTCAAAATCCATTTTCTTTTTATCCATATAATATATTTTTGCAAACGAAATATAATCATTCCCAGCGTCTTTTTCATTCGAAAACAGAATTTCGTTGTTTGTTTTTTTTTTTCATCAGACACTTTCAATGGAAATCAACTTTGAAGTTTTACCCGAACGTTCAAGATGAAAATCGCTGATAATGTGGTTTTAGGGAAAAGTTTGAAAAGTGTAGAGGTGGCATGGTAATTTGAAATGGAAAAAAAAACTAACATCATTACTTCTTTTTCGGTAACGAATGTTGTTGTCACAAATATATTCATAGATATTATGACGTTATATAAATTAAACGTATTTCTTTCCATTGAATTGACCCCAATTTACACCCTCTTACGTAACATATCTGCTTAAATCAAATTTACAGCATATTTATTAACAACTTTAAACATCCATTACCATGAAACAAAAAGCAAATAATACCAAAACAGTTATGATTCGTATTGTACATAATGTGAAATAGTGGAGATCTATGGACTAGCAGAATCAGGAGCAAAACATCGCCTTCTATCTGAACTGCAATGTTGCTTTTGTAGTATCTTCTACTCAATGCGTTATTGTTTAGCTTACCACTTAATTATTGTGCCCGGCGATCCAACAACTGGTTGACACCGATAGTTTGTAATTAATTTAGTATTGCGTATCACTCGCCTAATTCTGACTTTCTAGTAATATCTGACAACCGAGTGACTTTGCAAGGTCTCGAACGACTAATTCAATGAAATGTTTGGAGATTTCAATTAAATGGAGCAATTTTCTTTCTAGCCAGAATAACATTGCCACGACATAAAATCATCTTTGACAACAGGGAGTTTATTTCTATATCTTTTCTGTTTTGTTTTCTGCAATAAGCTGAATTGGTAATAAAACATTAGCATAAAGATCTCGAAAAAAAAAGATTCCTTGTGCAATCTTCTGCACAAATAGTATAATTCCTATATTTGTCAAAATCTGGCAAATTTACGTGGGTGTAAAAACATTCGAAAGAGGATTACTTGTGCAACAAACAGGTAATATCTGCGAGTAAAGTGTTTTTGTATGCAATTGGTTTTCCTTTTATTGTTTACAATATGACTTGGTATTAATAGAACTGCTATTGTGAAAATAATCATCCTTCCCTCCTTCCTTACTTTCTTTATGATTGATATTCTTCCTGAAAAAAAAAATTAGATGCTACCAATATATTGGAAAATTTCTATCTTGGATTCGGGTTTAGTTTAGCAGTTCGGATTCTGATACCTACTATTTTATTTCTCTCATACTGTATTTAAAACCAAATATACCGGCTTATTCTTTCGACTTACGGCCAATGTGAAATTTAATCACAATACGGTAATTCTAAATACAATGATTCGGTATGAAGAACATATTTGTTTCAACAGGTAAAGGGAGATTATCTTAAATAGCTGATTCTCGGTTGCTTTTCGGCAGTGTACAAACTCTTTAAAAAATAGATTTTATTTGGTAAAATGTAGAACCGTATGGTTATATTGTGCCAAAAATAAATTATGTTTGTGTGATTTGTCTTCTATATAATGCTACATTTTCAGAAAGGTAACATTTATTTCAATCGAGCCTACAAGATACAATATATGCGTCGATCACGTCAGCACCACTAATATATATGTAGAGTTGTTGTTTCGAATCTATTTTCTTCTTTACAAGAGCATTGGTTTTCGATATTGCGAAAAGTAGATCCTTCGCCATGGGGGGTAATTGGTAAAGATACTCGACTTAATAATCACGCACGGAAATCACTGTCTTTTACCAGCCTCTGGGGTGATTTATTTAAATACGTCTGGCAATCGTTTAAATGAAATATAATGTTAACAAAATCTATTAGGAAAACTCCATTGCTAATTCCAAGCGGAAACATCAAGAAGCCATGATAGCATATTTTTTCGTCTGAGGGTCGATTTTCCATGATAATAATAATTACTTCTCTTCCTCATTTTGACAGTGTTTTTCTGCAATCCGGGTTGCTATTTGTCAGATAAACACACCAACCCTTTCTGAAGACATCTAGTTTGTTGTTTGAATGATACAAAGTGTTTATTCAACTGTGCACCTGGGTGTTACTTTATCTGTAAATACCCATTGTGATAAGGATTTTACCATTTTCGTCTTAATGCTGAAGTAACTTTCTAACATAAACTTCGGGTAGTATCATTGAACAAATATAATGCCACAAAGGATACACTCGTACCATTATAAAATAATTTTCTTCTATTGAACTTGTATTTGTATCTATAATGGTTGGTAAGTTAAATCGTAGACTCAAGCTAAAGAGAAATCCTTTCCTTATCCCTCTTATCTTATATGATGATATATTCAAACAAACAACAGTTTTTATCCGAGTAAGATGAAATTTAGGATATAATATATTGGTAAGATATCGGTATTTGCGACTTATTGATAAACCTTTGAATAATAGACTTTAACTAAATCTACTTGTATATATGTTATAAGACTGTATGTTTGTATCAGGGGCAGTCATAAAATTTGCTCGTAATTGAATATCCACGTGAAAACTGGCTTTCAGCCTAAAGAAATTGATATATTGTTTATCTGACCCGATTCTCGTCTCTTAGACTGAAATTTCAATCACTAAGTGAACTTTAATCCATGGTTATTACATTAGTTTTTTAAAACATCAGACTTTTTCTTCGATTTCAAAGCCTGTAATTTCAAAATCACCATAGACGAGACGATCTGAATTATATATAATGGACCGCTAACAGCGAATTATTTTCTAAGACAATGTTTTTATATGTTTTTGATTATGAGTGGATATTAACTCGCATTGCCTAAGTAATTATATTACATTCAGTTCTATCTGAATAACTTTGACGTTTTCAGTCAATAGCATCCTTTACATTCCTCATGGAATGACGTTGCATAAGTCATATTATTCCCTCTTGTTAAAATCGACCCAACTGTAAGTGGGTACAAATTCCGGGAAAGGTCAAAGTAAATAGGTTTGGCCAGGGACCAGCTGGTAGAAAGGATTCTTTATTGTGAACCTAAGTTGTCCTTGTAAATTATAGCCTGGTTGTTTCTTTCTCTCTTCGTACTATAAATCATAGTATCCGGTGCTTGTGGAAACAGGTTAAGAAATAACGAAGATTCATTGTCTACAGGCTCCAATCATCCGACATTAAAATGTTATATTTTCTCTGGCTCTGCCCATGGCTTCCTGAAACACCATTAGATAGGAACTCGAGTTGCTCGGATAAACTGAATTGAAACAGATATTATAAAAGCATAAGTTAAGAGCGTGCTCTGTAACCATAGCCATCTTAGCGATGTTATGTAAAATATGTATCTTGTTTAAATATTGAAGTATGAAAATTCCAATAACCTTACAACAGATAACAGTTACCCAGACATGGTTTTAAATAATAACATTTCATTTAGATAGATTTCACAGAATTACAGAATGTGTCGAGTAGAAAACTTTTGTCTGAACGAAGTTAATAATTAATCAAAATTTGAACCCAAAGCATCGAGTAATTTCACTTTCAAAGGCAAGACTCTGTGCAGTAGACAACAATTGAAAGGCGATTCGCATGTGGTTGGAGTCAATTATTTTCTTCTCTTGCAGACCAAAGATATGTTCTTCTGTTCAGTTCTTTAGGGTGCATATTAAATGACAAACTCCCCATTGTCCTTCGTTAGAATATATTGTTATGGTTATTCCGTTTGGTAAGGCGTAGTAATCCAAAATTATTTTGGCACCAAACAACCGGAAACATGATGTTGTCTTTTATGTGTCTCATCACGCACGTTAAATCATGTCATGTTTAAATCTGTCTTGACTTCAGCTATAATTTCCACGACCGCTATTAGTAATTTTACGATTTTAAGTGTGTTTATATATGAATGGATCTAATTCAGTTTCTTCAACATCATGTTTGTAGCGTTGTGTTAATGTCATAATATATCTAAATATTGTTTTGAGCAAGGAATTTTCAATTTGTTAAAGGGACAATAGGTCTTAAGCGTTTATCAAAAATGACTTATTTTTGTGAGTTTTCCATGTTTTTAAGGGATTCTGTTACTATATTGACCATTCTTGAAAACAAAATAATTATGTTCATGCTAAGTAGCAGTATCCCTTTAATTTTATCTAATCTGACTGATATCCATTATGTATGTATTTAGTAAGTATCGAGTAGATATTCAAAATGTGCTCGATGAAATGTTAAAGAATACATGTAATTGCATAGTGGTTGTGAACCGTTTCAATTCTGTCTCAATGGTAGAAACTATTAATCAAGTTATGAAAGCATCATTGTAATCACCTCGTTTATTATTTGTCACTATATGAATACCAATAAAGTTTTATTTGCTCGTATTTCTCTTACAAATCGAGTTATACAGATATTTCTCTAAAGCAAATCAAATTGGCTACAATTCAATCAACAGCATTTTACGATACGATAAATATATTACGCTGAAAGAACATTAAATAGCCTTCTGAAAGAAAATGTAATTTAACCTTTTCGAGTCCAACTGTCAGATCGGCGGATCTGTTGAATATGGATGGAGATATTAATCATTTGCAGTTTTTACAAGAGATTTCTACAATAAAATATAAATATTTCATCTTTTTATTCGGTTCCAAACTGACAAGCAATGATTAAAACTAGAGTTGATGTAGAAGGTTTGGTTACGTTTAAATCTGCGGAATTAATATAAACCGTTTTTTGTTTTAGATTGAACTGTATGTAACTATTACAATGGTAAACTAGAAATCGCTGCACAAACTGTAGCTGCCAAATTTAATAGATTTCAGAAGCCTATTTAAAACCTATAAAAGTGGTCGTTTACTTGTTTAAAATATTTTCAACACTATTTAGATATTTTAAACTTACTATGTATTTTTATTAGATTCACATTGAGATACAGTTACTGTAAAATTTTGAATTATGCGTTAAAGCTGTACAGCACTCACAGTTTATGAGATGCAAGATATATTCGATACTTTCCAAAGCATTGCCTGTTTATCTATTGTAACATTACTAGAATTAGCAAACTACAAGTCTCAGAAAAGTGAAACCTTACTCAATGGGCAATAGCTACACCATTGTATTTTCCCGAATAGTTCCTCATTTAACGTTTACGTCTACAATTTCGTCTACTCATATTCTATATTCCAATGGGAATTGGGAAGGTACATGGCAGATAACACCAACAAGAGTTTGTAAATATGTTGGGTATACGAGACTACATGGTAATAGTCTGGCGAATGAAAAATTGCTGTCGAGATGACACGTGAGATTAGTTGGGTTATCGTACGTAATTGCTTCTGGTTTCAAAATGACTGAATGGTCGCAGTAAATAAAATTAAATCTATTCTTGTGAGACTATTGAAGAAAAAAGTGAGTGAAATTCCGATGATTAATCAAAGCGCTATAGAACGTTAATTAAAAACATTTTATTGAACGTCTTTCAATAGAAAGGCACAGTAATTTACCTTAGGTAATCTTATGCTGCGTTTCTTGCAGAAAATAAACATCAATACTGATAGGTTTGGATGGAAGTTTACCGTTTCAATGCAGAATTTCATGTGTTTGGGCAAAATGCGACAACTTACTGAATGTAAAACTGAAACGTTTTTTGTATGAACATCTTGATTAAATGGTTTTATGGTGTACTTTGAAAATTGTACATACAAGTCTGTAATCTCGAACGAGAAACTTAACCAGGTTTTTAAATAAAATGAAGTGAAGGAGTTTCACGTCGTACCTTTCTGCTAGTCAAGATACGGTGTGCAATAAGGGAAATTTTACTATGAAATTGGCAAAAGCCTACTTTTTGCGATTTCCAACTGTCGAGGGATCTTTAACATAAACAGCCTGCAGTTCATGGGGCCTCAGTTTATTCTCCCATCCCGACGACTAGACACTTTTTGAGCCCGCATTTCAAAATCAAATTTATACAATTTTGAAGGCGGCTGTACACATATTGCTGTCTCTTAATCAAAATCAGTGCTGAGGAGAATCAATTACGACCAAAATATAGAATTCTTAGCGAACATCAAACTGACAATTTTTTGAAATATATCAGGAAAAACTTCAACACAAATTACATCGTTCTTAATGAATCTAATCCAATTTTCTGGAAGTTTTTGTCAGTTTGGTATTCGACCGGGTCATTATATTAAACAGTTTAGGAAGTAACTTCAGACATACTTGACAGGTAAATTGACACAAAGTCAATATATGTCTACACAATTTCTTATCTAAATTATTAGATTGTCAATTTTGAGCTCAATTCTGGTAAATTTGTCTGTCATAAACTACGAAGATGCTCTCTTATAGAATATCTTCCAGGTAAAATAAGAAAGGTAGAGCGATAGTTCAGAATTTTAATATTTATCAGTCTGTATTTTGTATTCT
The DNA here is from genome assembly GCA_030562195.1 of Nipponacmea schrenckii. Classification (NCBI taxonomy): domain Eukaryota; kingdom Metazoa; phylum Mollusca; class Gastropoda; family Lottiidae; genus Nipponacmea; species Nipponacmea schrenckii. The sequence continues at coordinate 12,665,792 of CM060200.1, forward strand.
GTCAATATGGCAATATGAAATTCATTCCTTTCAAAGTGTAATGAAAAATGTTTAATGGAACAGATTCGCCATCGCCTCCAAAACGGCATTGTTTTTAGCTAAGCTTATCAGTAATGTTCACAGCTCACCATCTAAATTTGAGCCTTTAAATCGATATTTGTTCAGAAATATTCACGTTTAAAAGTTTAAAATGGTGACTCGTCAATGCGAAGAAATAAAAAGTAGCGAATTATTCGATTTTTGAGTGATTCAGGAGTCTATTAAAAAGCGAACAATTACATTCATAAAAAATCGAAATTTCAATAGGAAACATCTTTTTAACCCCTAACCTTATAATATCTTACTGTTTTTATTCATTTTCAACTATCAACGCTTCTGAAAGTCTGCTAAAAGACATGTTCTCTCTTTAGGGTATGCAAAAACAAATTCTAGTCCCAGTATTAAAAATAAAGCTAATTTCATCGAATCTGATTATTAACTGTTGTTTAACAAAATTGCTCAAAGAGAAAGTCATCGGAAAGTTGGTGCGTTGTGAATATTCAAACATTAACACGACTGGCTAACATTTCAGGGAAGTTAATTACACTAGTGCAAGAAAGAAACTTGGGCGTCTTTACCTCTCGAGTCCCATTAATCTTCAGCGAGCTTGGCAGACCAATGTTATCATGGATTGAAAATGATGGTTATGTCCCTTTAATGTATAAAGACAATCGACCATCTGACTTTGATTGAAACCACAATCTTACGATATATTAAATAAGACCACAGATCAATCTGTAGAGAAAGCCATGGGATATGTCCTGACAATCGACAAGATGTTAGTAGCGTTTAAAATAGATCAATGATTAAAACCACAAAGCAAACATTAGAATCATGGAAAGTTTAGTTTATAAGAATTGAATGAAAACATGATGGATACTTGACAACCACTAGCATCATCGATTTCTTATCATTAATGACAGTTTGGATTGATTTTATAACCACGTAAGATATTTGAGCATTGAATGTTTGGAAACTTAAGAAGGTATTACTTGGTTTTAGTGCAAAGAACAAGCATTTTTGGGTTTTGACATTTGGTCGGCATGATGTTAAACAATTTTATGATTTTGATAGTGGTCATGTTGCTGGCATACAATATAAACAAATGCATATTTTTTCCAAGAGAATACACTTATGAAAATACGAGTTGGAAAGGTTTCCTTAACTTGATTTTAGTGTGGATCTAAGGCACTCTTTGGTAGGCATGGTGTCACACAGTCTTCGTTTATAGTAGTCATGATTCTGGTATTTCAATATACAAATAAACACATGTATTTTTTGTCCATATTAATTCAGTGTATGTAAATGTTTACATGTCTATAATATTTACGCATTGAATCATAATTACAAAAGCTTCAACTTTGACTTTCGACATTTGGTATGCATAATAATTAAAAATGCCAACATAGACGTGGTTGGTAAGTGTTTGGTATAGGTCATGACTGATTCTGGTATTACAATATACAATAAACACATTTACTTCGTATCCATGTTAGTTCAGTAATTGAAAATATGTACTGTGCATACGTGTCTATAATATATAAGCAATGAATGATAGTTATATATACCTCTAGTCAATGGTAAAGCAAGTCTAGCAAGTCCTGTAACAAAACCTTGTAACTAAATCACTGTTACACATTAAGTGTGGTTTGATGGGCACATGTCAGTTTTCTTGTGATGATGTGGATATTTATTAGAGTGATCATCAAGATAGCTGATCAGTAGATAGTCGCGGCATGATGAACATCATGTAATCAAGACTTGTCAATCCTAATGGGTTACCCAAATTGCCATGGTAAGATAAGACGCTAAAGTTGGTGAATGGAAGTATTATCTTGATAGCTAACATAATTAAAGTCTTGGTTTATCTTAACTGAACTAATCGTGTAGAAGGAGATATTGAAAGGATGGAAACCTACAGATAACTGACATTGTAAACAGATAACAGCACGTACTTATGTTGTAAATAACGGAATGGTTTTGCGACTGGTTTCAATATCGATGTTTTAAATATAACATAAAACATTGCGGTTGTTCTAATCGTGTCGACAGGATTAGAACCTACAAATAACTGACATTAATAATTCGGTCCGGTATTCATTGGTCATCTGTTTCCATGTAAAATCACAAAATCACAACCTTCTGTAACTCTTTCCAGAAATCTAGCTGAAATCTTTACCTACAATACTTAGTTTCTGTAAATAAAATCTATATATGACCATTATAATTTTGAACTAGCCAAAATGAAAGCAGACTAATACATATCCTAATTATCTTCCGCTTATCTCTCGTTACCTTATAAAAGAAAGGAAGTGTAATTTCAGACAAATTCCAAATACCGACCAAAAAAATAGTCAAAATGAGTATGCAAAAACCCCAAAAAGAGGATTTCTAAAAAAAAACACGATCTTAATACAATACAATCATTTGCTTCTGGAGCCTGTTGAACTTCACAGGTTTATTATAAGAAATAACATTATCCTGCATTAAAAGGTAAAATAACTCTATTACAGCTTCACTCACTGGATCAAAATACAGAGTTTGTTTCGTGTGTGGTAGGAATGTATATTTCATTACTTCGGAAAATGATCTATAGAAATTTTCAAATGTTTGTCATTTTGACAACCAATCAAGTGCTCTTTTGAGACCTTTTGAAATATGAAAATGGAATGTCATGTATTGTCGAAGAAAATATCTGGTAATATTACACCAAATTTATTCTATCTTCACGCCCATTTGTCACATGAATTCTTATTAAATATCAGCATTTTCGCATTTTGGAAAATACTAGTAAATAATTGAGTTTATTTGACTCACTTTAAGTTCTCCATACACTCAAACACACTGATAATTCAATAATTATGTATCTTTTGTGATGAAACTTGCCCTATTAATGGCTTTTCATCAAATTAACCGCATGCAATAATTACATTCTACGTGGTCTTTTTATAGACCGGTAATTGAATATAAATAAGAGTATCCATTCTAGAAGGCTTGTTTCCAATCCATCGATTTATTGTGAAACACTATGCCGTCATAAAACATAAAAAATATGAAACAGAACCATCGATTATCAATTTCAATAGTGAGTTAGACTCGGTTATTCGGATTTTTAAGAAATGCGTACAATGCAATGTATCCATTGACCGTTGTTCTGTCTTCGTTTGCCAATCTATTGTAATAGCCTTTTCATTCTAAAAATGGTTTTATTGCCATGTTTGCATGTTTTTGTGTAGTTATTGAATTGGAATTTCGTAATAATAATAGTTGAGGCTAAACCATGTGTGCTAATTTAAAACTAACGTTGCTTCTTGGTATACCTTACTACAGGGAACTCTTTATCATTTGAATGTACCTTTTTTTTAACGTTCAACATCATATTAATTACGAAACTATACAGTGGAAATGCAACTATATCGCAATATTATGATACAAGATCCTTATTGGGCAATATCTAGTCTTGGTTAAGAAACTACTTAATCACCATCTTAAATATACTCAAAGTGGTGCTTGAATCGATGATTCATTCTGAAGGTCTTACTGATATCAAATGGTTTATTGGTGATTGAATCTGTTAGAAGTAGAATTGAAAGTAAACTGAACAAATACCAATCATGCTTTGAGTGTATTTGTCTATTGACACATAACAGAAGAAAATTAGACACGGCTTCCAATACTCAAACAAGACTTGTCGATATTTCAAGTTGTTCTTTTCATGTCGATTCCTTGCATCAAAAGATACAAACAAGACATGCCTTTATCTGCAATCTACATGGTCAATATTCCGTTGATAAAGATATATTTGATCGTGATACTCATTCTTCAACGGTACAAAAATCTAAAAAGTGTCATCTCTCAAGGTAATCATTTCAGTGGCAGTGCATAGCTAATAATACGTACTAGGTACTTTTGTTGCAGTATTGGCAATTTTATTTCTAACCATTTATTCCTGTGCCACTCGAAACCATGTCTGTTGTAAATTACCAAGAATGAGCAAATCACACAAAAATAATGTAAACGACAGTCCTGTCAGATATAAAAGAGAGATCGACTGAACAAAATTTATTTTATTATGAAGCGATAGACAAATGTTCTTTTTGTTGCACACTTTCGACGTTAAGCTAATAAAGTTAAACAAAAAGATTACATCGTCTTTTCTAACGTCTTGACATTAACGTTAAAATTTTCCACTTGAAATAGATGATCTATCCTCATGTAAGCTTTAATTGTAAAAGAACCCCCGAGAGAGTCATTTGCAACATTCTTAAAGTCATAAACTGACTGCAGTGTATATAAACAGGGATAATAAAACCTGATTACAATGACGACCTTTTGTTGAGACTTCAAGATTTCCCATGATCGCTATAAAAGATTAATACTAGGATTGGAACTTGCAACCATCCATACAAAATATAGAGAAATTTAATCTACCATCCAAATAAGTTATATTGGAATGGCTGATAACTGCGCATCTTAGACGTCTTCCGCCTATGCCAGCGATTTATACTCCAATTCAGCAATAATTAATGTTACTTAATAATAAGTTATGTATAAGAGATTGTTAAAAGTTTTTTTTAGAAAAGTATTGTTCACAATTGAAACTTTGAAATAAGGATTTGGAACCCGATACCAAAATACTGGTGATCATTGTATTCCAACATATCTGGTTGTCATTTGTATTTTTAATATAGGATATAAAAAAGCGAACCGGCCCTAACCGAGATGCGAACAAACTCATCCAAAGAACTGACCCAAGGCTATACGTTTCCGAACCTTGAAATCACGTAGGAGCTTGCCGTTTGAATTCCTTTGTTTAGTTTTCGCAAAAGAAAACACAAAACTTGAATACATTTTTTGTTAGTATCATGTTCAAGGCTGTGATTAGCTGTTTGTCAACCAATATTATATCCACACCATGAAAACTGGACTCAGAAGGCGTATAAATAATGATATTCAACACGGTGTTGTCATTTTTTAAAATTAAATGTGTGCAAGGTGATTTTCAGAGGATTTTACCGAATATTCAAACTGAACAGGTCACAATCATCCAGGCCGAATACTACAGTAGCTTCATTAATATTGGTTATGATTTGAAATATCTAATACATACATATTTCCACAGACTTGTCGTATTTTTTAATTTTCTTGAAATTGAAAGCGAAAAGAAAGAGATGTCAAGAACATGTCTGATAAAGAAAAAAGAAAAAAATGTCAAGAATATGTCTGATAAAGAAAAATGAAAAATAATTCATCAAAGTAAGTTGTATTTTGTTCAGTTAGGTTTAATCTTTTTTTATGTAGTACTTGTATTATATTTTTCTTACTAGTTAAATATATATACTTTTAAATTTACCAGAGTGTTGATCTATTATAATTGGTAATCTATAATTTATCTATCGCATATCCAGAATCCAGACATAACATTACAATATAATTTAAAGAGAAATGAGATCAGCACATCTACTTATTACAATTACTTTGATGCCAGTTATGCCACTTGGGAGGTGTTGCGTACAAAAAGCATTCTGATCGGACAAAAACCGAAATCCTAAAGTAAATTGATAAAGAAGGAAAGTCGCTTTGTATCTTAAAAGTAATTCTCATAACTGCCAGTACGATTTTGTGACCACAAGTTTGTCGAAAATCAGATATTGTAAAAGCCGAATTCGACACAAATTATAGTAAAATATGTTTTAATTTGTCTCCTGAGAGGTTCATCTTTCAAATTAACCTTCAGGTCTGAGGATACCTCCGACGGTGACATTACATTGGAACCGTTCTGAAAACTTAAAAGTCTTACTATCGGCAAAATCAGACACAAAATAGTTCAACTATCATAGTTTGGAACTTACACAATTTCTTCTAAATAGTTATTATCTAATTGAAATTGCGGGGTTGTATAGGTCGAGACTTTCATGAGATCAAAAGAAAAGTAAAGAGTCTTCTTGTTATTTCTAGATGTTGTTCTTTGAAGTTGTTCGTTAGCCTTCATTGATATTGACCCCAGATACATCCAACTTGTTTGATTTCTTCAGAGCAGGATTGGTTGAAAGGCTGGCTCATATCACCCCAATTTAATCTGGAGAATTTAGATTTTTTTTTCGTCTGTAAATTAATATAAGCCAGTGGATTTTTGACAAGTATTTTGTCTGAGAAACTTAATATAGTGTTTTATCTGTAACCGACTGTTAGTGGTACCCGCAAACACATTCACGCACAAATATCAATTGAGGAATATCCATCTGTCCTACGACCCTAAAAATTCAGCAGAACAATTTAACATTACAAATGAAATTAAATTAATAGTGTTAACGTCCTACCCTAATGAGATAATGATGACGGTCATCGTCACGTAGTGTGCTATTGTGGCAATTTTGCTAAGGCAGCGACATTAGCTTATTCATTATGCGATTTCCAATTGTGGAGGGATCTTTAACGTGCACAACCTGTAGCACAAGAGGCCTGAGTATTGTCCAATCAGAATGACTACACCAATATCGCTATAATATGAAAACTGATTTTACTTATAATCCATACACATTATAGAGCAAGCGTCTATCTCGGTCCCCGATTTAAACTGAAATAAAAAATTAGACTTAACTTACATCACAAACTTTCGTAAAATATTGGCGTCAATACGTTGATTTTCGTCAGCTGCTATGTGTGTGTATTAATAAGTAACTTGCATGTCAGTTCCAAAAAAATAATATTTTCGACCGATCCGCACCATAATGTATTAATTACTTTTTACGACTTTAGAATACACTAAAATTCAATTATCAGCAGAGTATCATTGGTTAAAGGGAGACGATTATATTACTGATTTACTATTTATGTGGACTCGTTTGCAAGCTGTTTCCGTGTTAAATTACAAAACTAAACCATCTACAGCGTTTTCCAGAAATCTCGTTGACAACTTTCCAATATGTCATGACCATGAAAATGCCAGTCTCTTGTCAGAAAAAATAATATTTTTAAAAGAAATGTCCTTCCGCCTATTAAATATCTCAAAATCTGCAAGAAAATGCCATTTCAGACATAAAATTCCAAATATTTTATACATTACTTAAAATTGGGCATGTAAAAACCCCAGAAGGGAGGGCGAAATAGGATTTCCACAAATAACTTGGACTACAATCTAATCTTTTAAGACCTCGATATATTTTCCCATCCCAACGACCCTTTTCGTTCATTTCATTCTTCTTATAGTACTGATCCAATCCACGGTCTCTATCCATGAAAACATACCAGAGTTTCTGTAAATCCAGCATCCCCCCCCCCCCCAAGGAAAGGAAAAGCCGTAGCACTCGATTACCTACTAACTGCCGGAGAAAATAATATGTATTGTGTGAAACCATTTACTGTTGAAAAACGATATCTGTTAAATTTCATTATTATCCATTATGTCTACTGCTATTCAATACGGTTGAAATCCTGCTAAGTTCGTATTTATTGGAAATCCAATCAATCATAAGCCATTCTTCACAGAATTTATAAGCTTTAAATAAGACTTAGTAAAGCAAAAGGAAGACGGAAACCGATAATTACCATTTAAAGACGTACTGAAGGGTAGTAAGAAAATGTGGTAAACGTCAACACATTAGCGAAGTTCCTTGTCCAATGGATATTTTAATCTACCTATAAGCCAAATGTCCGGTAAATTTAAATAACTTCTGATTCGCTGTTTAAAAACTGCAAGTGCTGTCCAAATACTCGTAGATATATGAAATGCAAACGTTCGTGATTTCTGCGATCTAGGTGAACCAGTTACTTTCATTTGTAACTATTGGCATGGGTGGTCACTAAACACTAAACTCCCGATAGCCTGAGGACAGCAATTTAAAAAAAAAATTAACATTTCAATTACTCGAAATGCAGGTATGTTTGTCCACAACAATCAAAATGAACAACAAGAGAAGGCTAGCATATAAATGTTTCTCAAACCGTTTTTATATTCCTTTTACTTTTTAATAAAGATAGATAAACTACATTTCACAGACTGAATGAAATGAAATGGAATAACATCGAAATTGAGGATTTTGATTAAATTGCGTTTTTATACGCCATTGTGAATGTGGACGTATATTATCGCCGCCCCCGTTGGTCTGTCAAAATTTGTTGTAAACATTATAGAACCTACAATTTTCTATGGATTTTAATGAAACTTGGTATGAGCATTTGTAGTGATAAGACGGTGGTCAATTTCGATTTTGATGATTTTGCGATTTACGGTTTTTGAGTTATTGCCCCTGCCTCTATGTTTGTTGTAGACACAAAAGACGCTACAATTTTCAATGGATTTTAAAGAAAACTTGGTGTGAGCATTAGAATAGATAAGACGACGGTCAAGTTTGAATTTGAAGATTTATCGATGAACTGTTTTTGGATTATTGCCCTTGAGTAAAAAATTGTATAAATTTTTTATTGTTGGTGCTATAGAAGCTACAATTTTCAACGGATTTTAATGAAACTTGGTGTAAGCATTGGAATTGATAGGACGGAAGTCATTTTGAAATGGAGGATTTTTCGATGGACGTTTTTTAAGCTATTGCCCTTGACTTACTAAAATTGCGTCAAAATTCTATTGTGGTCGCAATAAGAAGCTATTATTTTCGAAGGATTTTGATGAAACTTGGCGTAACATTGGAACAGTAGTCAAGTTTGAATTTACCGGTTTTTGAGTTATTGCCCTTGACTTAGTAAAATTGCATTAAAATTTTATTGTGGGTGCAATAAAAGCTACAATATTTATTAGATTTTGATGAAACTTGGTAAGATTATTGGAATAGTTAAGATGGCAGTCAAGTTTGAATTTGACGATTTTCCATGAACAGTTTTTAAGGTTTTGCCCTTGACTTATTAAAATAGAATCAATATGGTATTGTGGGTGAATAGAGGATGCAGGTTTCAAAGGATTTTGATGAAACGGTGGGAAAAAAATTTACAATGAATGTTTTTTTGAGTTTTTCCCCAATGTATTATTCAAATTCAATGCTGCCACTGGGCGTATGTTACCTTGTCTGGCAAGTTATCATTTTTTCTATCTAAAACGTTATAAAATAAAATACGTCACTTGTTACAAAACTATTATCATCTGAAGAAATCTTTTTTTTTTCATTTACATAACAGACACTAAATCAAGTCTCAAAATTCATAAATAAATAATTTTTGCCTTGACGTCATTATATTTTTCAACATTCGTTAAGATTGTGCATGCAAACGATTAGATGCCATATCCATTTCAAAAACATAACTGTTTATTGTAAGTCGTAGGAAAATAGTTAGAAATGTATTTGGGGTGGTTCCACATCTGAAATGAACAAAAAATCAGTTTTATTTTACAAGAACTAACACATTTCCAAAATAATTCGCAGGAACGAACTAGTCCTTCTTACATTTCATTTTGGATGACATTCGAAAATCAAAAGAAAATATATATTACACGACACCATCTGTGAGTGCCTTTATTAAAGTTTTTGATACGAGTGATTCGTGAACAAATAAATTAATACGTATTTCTACCGTATTTCAACGAATTACCTTATCCAAACTTAAATGCACGGTTATATTCACGAACGTACGTCCTCTATGTCCAATATATTTACAGAAGGCGACTTTTCTCGTGTAGAATATGCCAAAGCTAGTCTTAATTCAGTTTACATAAGTATATTTTGAATTATCTGACGACTTTATTTTGAATTATCTGACGAGAATCCTCCCATGAAGCATCTTAATAAGATATACAAGGATCGCTCAAGGACAGTTCATTCTGGTGTATCGAGAAAACTCATTCAGAGAGAATCATGAAGACAAAATTAGAAAGTCATAATGGGCTATGTATAATCAGCAGGATAACGCCTTCGACTAAGTGAATATTGCACCATCGACTTCACGGGATGTGACAGTCATATACATTTTTAACAGAATTAGCCTCATCCAATGAGTTCTAAATAATCTATTATGTTGGTCATGAAGCAAAGTGAAGGAGACAACAATGTCACGTAACACAATCTTGTTGAATGTGTTTTGATAACGGTGAAGTGTTTTCCAACTTCCCTATCACAACTTGAGACAGCCACTTCTTTCAGACTTGCTTAACTTAATATCTGAATATTATTTGTACAAACAAGACTCCAAGCTAAGTTGATAATGTTCCAATTACAAGGATAATCTTATTGAATCGGGACAGCCTCTAGAGACAATACTTGTACAAGTTAGAGATAATTTAAATCAGATTCTATCACAGTTGCGAATTTTTGTTTACTTTTAAGTTAGATGCTATTAATTTTTGTTTGTACCCTGTTATTAAAGCATGTCCTATTATAATTACGCTCATTAAGATAGGAATCAACACAAGTAGGAATCAAGCCAAGTATTATTCTGAAGCAAAATACATGAGGATTAAAAATACAAAAGCCATTACCAGGTCATTATTGCATCTATAACTACCCAAGTTGACTTTATGTGTTTATGTATGGAATCATTCCCGGATGTGCTTGACAACAATAGTGTTATCATTTCTTTAAGAATGACATCCTATAAGGACGGTACCATCTCCACAAAAATATATGTGCAAGTATGCCTTTTTTCGTTGAGCTTTAAAAGTTCTTGATTTTTTGTCAGATATCGCTTCCTAACTCAAATTAAATACAGAAGAGACTATACTCTAACAAAGATTTAATTGGATTGGTAAGTTTTTCTTTACAGTAATGTTCTTTCAATTGTTATTTTTCTCAACACACACGAAGAAAGACATTTAACTTAGTCCCAAGTTAATCGAGCATCTTAGACGTCTAAATATAGAAATCACTGGTACTGTTAGGTCAGCAAACCACTCAATTTTAAAACTCAAAACTTTGTATTTGTATCTGGAACTATTTAAGCATGCAATCCCTCCTTAGTAATATGTGGTTCCAGATAAAAAAAAACGTCGATGTCAAAAATTCAAAATCCTTTTATTAAACGTGTATTGGCAGGAATACGTTTAATGTAATATATCACGAAGGTGATACCGAAATGCTGAACCCAATTGCATAGTGGCATTTGGCATAGAAGAAGGGTACGAGCATATGTCTATATCGCTAAGGACACCCAACGGAGTTTTTTTTTTCTTTAGTGGATATTAAATTCATTGGTGTAGGTCCGAGGGCTTAAAGCTTCTAGTTTGAAGAATGGCATAGGTGCATTCTTGTCCATAAATCGAGACAAGAAAGGGACACATATTCACTCACAATTTTGACAGTTAAACAGTTACAAGATATTGCATGTGCATCGTGTAACGGAACACCTAATACACATAAACATACTGAACATAAAAAACACAAGACAAGCTTGCACCTAAGTTAATCAATTCGATGAATTACCATTTCCATAAATAAATTTAAATCAGTTCAACTAGTTTTATTGATTATTCTGTCTTTAGTAAGTTTTTTTTTCTGGCGAGGCAATGCATCATGTTACATGTAATAGATATCAGTTTTACATGTTTTTTTCATCAGACAATAGCTATTGCATTGTACGAGTCATCCTTGTAAAGCTGATCAAGTCGTGATGAGCAATTTCCATAATTTGCCAAAACAGCCCAAAACTATGAAACGACCAACAATGCATGGTCATTTGCAAATGGTTCTACATTTTAATAATTCAGATATACATATGCCTTTGATACCTGTGCCCAAAACTATGAAAACGACCACCATGGGTGGGCATCTTTACTCTGTGCTTATATTTCACATATCATTTGAATTGTAACCCGACGCTAGAATTTGCTTGCTCAATGCATTGTACGAATTGATAACGTATCCTATGAAAACAGAAAATAGTTCGCCTACAATCTATTACTTTAAGTGGACAGTATGCAAAATTATCATTATCCAAAATATAGTAAATTATACCATTCCATAGCAGAGACTAATAAATAAGATATTAAAGTATTTTCAAAGAAACCGACACTCAACAACTTTTGAATAAGAGTTCATTTCATCCAAAACATACTTTTTCTGGAATAATTAAGTCACAAGTTTTATAATTTCAGCGAATTTGCACAAGGTCTTCTGATTTCAACCAAGCCTCTACGATTGTTTCCTCAAAACTGAAAGAGCGTGGATACCCGAAACGATTTTTACATAACATAAAAAATTACACCTAAGCACAGATAGCAGCTAAAAATAAACTTTATGCTGAAGTACTTCCAGGCTTAAGGAGCGCCCCGTGTATGTCAACCAGATGCAAAACATGTTCCTTTATATCAGAAACTCTACGAATAAAAGATACCCGATCCAAGAGCACATTACATGTGAAAACTCGAATGTAATATACTTAATTCGAATGTAAAAAAATGTCCCAAACAATAGATCGGGGAAACAAAGAGCAAATTACGCACTCGTTTTAATGCTCACAGATCAGATCAAAAAGACAAGCCTGTTTCTAATCATTTGAATCTTGACGACTATTCACTTGACGAGTTCACCCTAACCGCAATTGAGCTCATAGAAATCGACTTGCCCGAAGATGAAACGTATACCTAATTCCGTCAATCTAGAAAATCACCCAACAGATCCAGATCAACCAAATTTTTCTCCCCCTAAAAATATTTCACCCCCCCCCAAACCCTTTTAAAAGGGAAACTTTGAAATACACGCTTCTTTAGTGTAAAGTTTTTATAATTTTGAGGACATGTTTTTCTAGAGCTACATAAAAAAAAAAACTAAAAAAATAAACAGAATGCCAATTTTATAGATAATGATCATCATTTGAATAATAATGCGTTGACCCATGCCATAACTTATGCGGTTAAGACAAATTTTTTTTTAACATAAATATTATTATAAACCCAATGCTGAAGCGATGATGCTTGGCATATGACATTTTGTGATCATAATGTGCGGCTTATTATCAGATAACCTTTCTAGGTCAATGATCCTTTTTATTGTACCCTATATATCAACTGTATCAAATACGTGGAAAGTTTCTAAATTAATGGTAACTGGTTTGTCGAATTAGTGCCATAATGGGATAGCTGATAAAGATATTGCATGACTTAATATCTATAATTTATTATGGTAAGTTGCTTATTGAACAAGAGTGTCTGTGGAAAAAAACAGGTCGCTTAGTAAACCAACGTCTTTCAACCATCTGTTAACATGCTTGTGAGTTTGTAGAACGGCCATTGATATTGTTGTTGGTTGTCAGTCAACTCAAAATACCACATTTTGGACTAATCGTTACCCTCTCTGCCTTTTGGAATCTCTCGCCAACAAGGAGAAACAAATTATTCAATAGAGGTTTATGATGAACAGATATAATTAATGAAGACAACAACCAAACAATTTTTTTTTTACAATTTTTGCTCATATCTAATACACAAATTCAAAAAAATTGCTCCAGTATCATAGCTAGTAGTTTCCGCCCGTTCAGTGAGCATGGCAAATAAGAAGATACCTACACGATAGGCACCTCCATAGCGAATAATTGATATCGGGTTCCCGCTCTTCTGATATGTGAACGCCTGGCCGCGCTCCCTAACTGTACTGAACGAGACCTTACACAGTGTTCTGTATCGGGTCGTGCACTATACGCGTGATTACAGCCCCCTAGAGAGAAATAAAATTCCATTTTGACTAAACCTAGTGTTATAATGTAATTAGTTTGTTATATTCTCAAGAGTTAAGTTATTCATTGGAATGTAACAGACTTATGTTGATATTCGTAAAAGAAGTCGAAGTAGTTTCAATCCATTTAAAAACAAATAATTTCTAAAAGCTTTTAACAGTTAAACATGTAAATGTAGCTTGTTTTACTATACTACCAAGTTTTTCATTGCTTCTAATTTTAGCAAGTCATTGTAACACTGTATCTTTTGCGTGCCGTATCTTCCTACGGGAGGGGGGATCATGAGGAAAGGAAAAATCCGCAGCTTTATAATTTCATAACGTTATTATACATCTCACTAAACTTGACGAATTGGAATTCGTTAATTTGATACAAAAGACTACCGACCAAAATAGCGAATACTGGAAACTATTGTTACAAGTTCGTTAGTAATCGAAATTTGTCGAAGTTTAAAGGGCTTTTCTAACCTTGTTATGTGTAGCTTATCAGAAACACCTTTGACTTCTTTTTTTTTAGCATTCTGCAGTTCCTGCAATTCCAGAAGATATATATATATATATGTAACATATTTTCAATACATATCAATATAATGAAATTGACTTTTCTGGTTTATATTTGAAAAATTACATTGTTCACTTACATTGACACTTTTTCAATATATAGACTTTTTAAATACCTAATTTTATAAAAAATGTTCATTTAAAGTGAGAAAGTAATTATTCAACTTTCCAATGGTGGAACAAAAGTTTCTATAAAACAACACACCATGGTGTCCTTGTAGTAATAATCGCAAAGTTGTTTTGCTTCAGGCTGTAGAACACGCAAAAGATTCCTATTCCTGCCCGTGACGCCACGTTTTCAAGGGAGATTTGATCCCTCCTCAGTTAATGCCGCTATAGTGGCTAAATTCTACCCTTAGCTCACTATGTAGAGTCTTCAGTTGCCTTTTCAATTACAGACAAGTGTTACCTACATCACCATTTCAACCTAAGAGGCTGGCGCAGACCAAATACTTTTTGCATACATAACATCTTCACGTAGACAAATAAAAGTGGCTTCCAGCATAGAAATATTGATGAATGTCAGAGTACAGTAGGAAGTTAACTATCTCTTCTCTTCAGGAAATAGCATCCCATATCATAATATCTACTTTTTAAATATCGTTCTGTGAAAGAGAAAACAGTTTGAAGAATTCAAAATAAAAAGATGACGGTTCTTGCCAAATCACTATTTTAGTAAAAGTAACAGCCATCAAATAGAATGTTTGAAATGCACAAAGAGATCATTATAAGCCCGCGTATATATTTTGTTTCTAATTCATTTATTTCTGCAAGTTTGATTAACAGTAATGTGAAATCTAATTTGTGTATATCGATTAGAATTACCTATAAAACAAAAGACTTGTTTATTTAGATCGATCAGATGATTCGAAGTTGGGGTCTACCTCTAATAGAATTACGTATAAACTATCTCTTGAAAATTCAATTATTTCAATTCTATCTCAAGTAGTTGATAATTCAAGAAACTCGATATATGTTTTTTTTTATCGAGAGGGAAAATTTCAATAATGCAGTGATACATAATTGTATTACACGTCAATTACATTATAATTGGGCTGCAATTCTACGTATTTTTTTTTTATCGAGGAAACGGTATTTTAGCTTTCGCTTAACTATGAAAGTTGAAATTCAGTCCGACAATTGAGTATGTTGAGTTCTATGATTGTTTCTGCTTTTGCTGACTTTACTTTTCAACATTGAATGTCGCTTAAGGATTATTTTCTGAGGAAATTTAGCTCTCATCTGGAGCTATCTATCTAAATCGAGCTTACTGCGCACGGTACAAATCCCCAGGAGTCAGTTGGTAAGGCAGATTCAATTGAGTGAAATTATAAGGGAAACCTGGAATTTGGTACGTAACTATCTGAGGAATCGGTAACAGTGAGGAGCGCTACAAATACGTACGGTAAAAACGACCAAACATCGAGGTACACAACAGTCCTAGCTGGTAACTGGTGGATAAAATTAACGGCTAGAACCGAGCAATCTAACACTTTGATTCCTTTCAATAAGATTTGATTTGTTGATCTATGGTTTGAAGTTTAAGCACGAAGAAAGATCATTTATATTGACCAAAAGCTTCAGATTTCATTAGGAATGAAAACAATCAGTAGAAATAGAACGGCATTAATTCTATTGATAAATGTGAATGCTTAGCTCTTCTTCTATTTACTTATACTTTAACGCGCAATACTTCTTTCTGTCTATTGGACCATGGAGCAAGTTATTGGGACATTTGCTCCGAATATAATGAATCTCTTAGATATTGATAACACCACGACCCTTTGAAATAAAGCCGTGGATCGGCTTTCAATATGAAGTTCCTTAATGGACATACTCCATTCTGTATGCAGACAACTTTCGAGTAGCATGCAAAATATATTTGCAACGCAACGCAAATATTGATCATAAGTTCAAATCGTTACCAGCACGCATGCAATCGCAGGCACAAGAAGATTAAGAAGTGTCATATTTTAACATATTCAATAGTCTATGCACATGTGATCAATCTAATGCAACAGTGACGCTACCTACGCATGTTATGAACGCAGAAAAGTCTGCATTTGCTCCACTTCAAGGTAAGCTTAATCTGAGAACTCTGTGTGTGTGTCCGATCACCTTCATGCTTTTTTTAAATACAAACCTGCGAATTGGAACTTATGATCATTAATATTTCATTTACAGCCAATTCTGCCAAAACTGATGATGTAGGTGCCACTAAGATACTTCATTGTTTCATTTTAGACACTGAATTGAATACTGTATGTCTGAAAACAGATTTGATAAATAAGTCTGAAACTATCAACCACATTATTATAACGCAAAATTTGCCTTGCAGCTAAATTACACAAAAATATCAATAAGTGGCAAACAGGATGTAAGCTTTCCTTTGGCGACAATTTATTTCTTCAATTATCTGTGAAGCCATGTATAAGAATGGGAATGATTGTATTTGTCGTCAAACGTAGCAATTTTGTTTGATATAACTAGGCCTGATTAAGCTAAAAATATTGTAAGAGGCTGGAAGTGTCTGGTGTATATTTTGATAATGTCAAAGAAAAGAGCAACAGGACTTTCCGTTCTTGGAATCAATTAATTATGCACACATTACAGTTTTATATAATATACACGTTTGTTTTTCAAATGGCTTTATCGCAATTGTGGTTGTCAGCAAATACCAGTCATTGTAAAGGTGTTCATTGATGACCAACAACTAAAACCAATATGTACATAATAGGAAGTTGTCCAGCTGGTCCAGATCCCAATTTCTCAATATAGTATGTATTCCAACTTAGACCTGTACATTTGAGAGAATCAGTCCCTCCTTTTCCTCGAAAACGAATTAGCATCATTCAGATGTTTGCCTTTTGTCTCTTATATATCAACTTATGACGTGACCAAAAACAATTTGTAGGACAATCTCTGAAATTAAATTCTTTGTTTTAAATTGGTCCAATATAGTCGAATACAAAGGTCCTACGTAACATTCAGCCCATAGGGTCAGAACAATGAATGTTATGAATATATTTCGGTGTACATTTGTACACAATATATTTGTGTTGCTTTGACTAAATACAAAAATACGCAAGCACATGTGTACGAGATAAAAGTCATAAAAAATACAAATATGAAAAAAAAAAAATGAAAACAAGACTTCCATTGGAACACCGAATGCTGCAGAAAGAGGCAATCAAAATGAGCTAGGGAACAACAGAGACTGTATACTTAATGCATGAGAAGGGAGTATAAATTAAGTAGACA
Organism: Nipponacmea schrenckii; assembly: GCA_030562195.1. Lineage (NCBI taxonomy): Eukaryota > Metazoa > Mollusca > Gastropoda > Lottiidae > Nipponacmea > Nipponacmea schrenckii. Next base: position 12,683,263 of record CM060200.1, read on the forward strand.
ATGTAACTGAACTGATATATTTATTTGACAACGGGAAATTGTAATTGGCAACAATTATTGTCTCTGGATGTCTGAAGAATATTTTATATAAAACTAATAATTATATTCTAGATGGCATAACTATACTAATCAGAGAAGTGGTTTTGTCGGTCTTTCTGAAATGTGTACATATTTTCCTTTCCTCTCTTGATGTAAAACACGTTTTGATTTTTTTTTATAAACGGTACATTTATCATGTAATTTGAGGAAAAGAAATTGTCCAATTGGTGTGAGGAATATTTCAAATATCTAATTGAGAAAGTATCAGTTTATTATGAATGGTTGTGCTTGGCACACTGCGCACTACGTAACACGGTTTAAAGCCAGTTGCGAAATGGTATTACATTAAATCAATGGCGATATAGTTCTATGTACTCGGGGAAATAACGTTATCAAGTCACCCCTGGAGAATTATAATTGGTATTACATATCAGAATCTGTCTGGGATAGAAAAATATCGCACCAGCCACTTGTAATAATCTGGACACTTTATCAATTAGCTTTTACTTCTGGTCTTTGTGGTTGAATCGATGGTAATTTATCTGTATTTGGAATGAAACGTCTAGACTTTGCAGACAATCGTTGTTTTTATTTTGATTCACTGCAACACGAGCCGGGTTCCAATAAACAGATCATTAATGGACCTTTCCTTTCTCAAAGTGGTAAAACCTGTACAGTATGTTTACTATCAAGGCCAATCCACCATTATTCACAGGGAATTGTTCAATGTGGTTCAACTGATAAAAAGCTTTTTTGTGTGGAGCATGCGAAGACTAATGCATTTTAGACTCCACGCTGTCGCCAATTAGTCATAGAAAGCTTAGAAATTGTGATTTTTATTCTAAGAAGCAAACTCATATTCAAAGCATTATAAATACAATCATCATCTCGAAGAAAAGGGAAATTAAGTCGAAATACATGTCCAATGACAATGGTTACTACTCTTGGTAATTGTTTTGTAAAACCCTAGGTTTGCTATTACTAGTGATAACATAACCAAGAGTGCCTGAAAACACAGTTAAAGCACACGATCAAATCGGTCAGGACCTGATCATATGAATGATTACATCTACAAAAAAATTCTTCATTCAATAAATCAGTTTTCTTCTCTAGAATTTAATATCAGAGTTTTTTCTTTATCTAAGATTGAATTCCAGATGAAAGCTCTTTCAATTTCTCATTTTGACGTCGTCTGGTTGAAAGCATCCGTATTTTGGTTATTAATACTGGTGATAAGAGGAAATACGATAAGAAAACTTGCAGACAACTTTGACTATTGGAAGCAGTGAATATCTTTATGAAAATCCTGACCCATTTCAGATACGTAATCAATAGATTTTAAGAGAATTTTACTTCGTCTGATCTATTCTTTCCAACAATATAGTGTGATTATTGCCAAAATTACTGGGTTAAAGGTCATTATGATTGTGTTTATTGTCAATAACGCTATATCTAACTAGACCATCAATATTCAAAGATTTTCTAAGCATCAGTTCTAGCCATGTCTAACTCTTAGTCAAGGGTTATTAAAGTTAACACCAAGTTCAAATCGATCGAACTTCTAACCAAATGAAGGCAATATTTTGTGCTTTATTTGTCATAGGTTATTTGAATATAAAAATCGAAGTTACAAAAAGACGGATTATTATTACAAGCCAAAGGATCTGTGTTTACTATTGAAATGAATGGTATGGTTCAACTGGAAATGAATGAATGTATAATGAATGATAACAACAGCACTGAGTAGAGAGATTTATGAACGAATGTTTGTAACATATAACATTAAGAGACAGATTCGTCATCTGTAATTTAGCCTCAGAAACGGCAAATTTAGAGCTAAGCTAATCGGTAATCGTCGAAATCCATACGATCGTCATTTCATGAGATCCATATTTGAGGTATATTTGAACGAACTGATTAATATATATATTTTCTTTTAAAAACCCAAATTAATGCCCGAACGGGCGATCCTGTCCTCTTAGGAAAGCTTTCCTTGCTTATTTTAATTATGAACTACAAACTGAAAACAGTATACAAATCACACCTTAAACAATATCACAGCGGACAAAATTAAAAAATATGTACATTATCTTACGAGTAAGTGTCTAAAAGAGTAAATTTACGTCCTTCATTTTCTGAACCAGGCAACATCCCGCAGTGTCCAATTGATTCTCTTCGTCCTTTCAAAAGTCGCAGTAAACGGGGCAATGGCCTCTTGTAGTATCAGAACAGCACAATGTGTCACTGTCTCGTTGAAGCTGACAAAGTTAATAATTATATATCAATGTTTCACCTGAATCATGCAAAATGGTAATAAGTATCTATTATCGTCCTTGACTTATTCAATTAATTTCTATCAGGCAATATTACGTCTCACTATAATAATAAATATTGCAATAGATATTTTCTAAACAGATTTTAACTCACGCTATTTTCCTACAAATCTTGCTAACGTAGACTAATGTCTTTCTATTTCTGGAACATTTGAAACTGAATTATTGATGTAACAAAACATAAGTATCATTTCTTTATAAGTTTTAATTATATTATTTGTCGTATTTAGTTTTTTACTAATATAATCTATTTAAAATATTGTCAAAACGGCAATTATAAACGGAAGAAGTCATACTTCGATTAACATCATATTTTTACTGCAATTGATCGAGCTCATGAACGCAGTGTGCAATTGTACTAGGACATATTGTAGAGGAAACTGTACATCCTGTAACTCACGGGGAGTCGCTCAGACACATTATTTTCTCGTGTCAATCCTCTCCCACTTGCATTGCCGATCACCATCCGGAGCTAATGTAGGTTTTGACAAATATATTGTCTTATGTTATTTGGCACCAAAGAGAAAATATATTCTGTTCTCGCTCTATATGCAATTTATTCCAATATGTCATCCGTTTGAGGTTATAACTAATCACTGAATAGATTTCAGATTCCAATACTTCAGAGACCAATTTTACCTAGAAAGAGTTGAATTGAGTACAGTTAACTGCATTAAAACCTCTAGCGTAACAAGTGTGAATTCGACCGAAGAACATTTATTTGATAATATTGCAACATTATGACTAAAAAAATCTAACGGATGATTTCGCATCAATTACAGAACACTGCTTGAGAAAAGAAGAAAAAATACAAGATATTCAAATTTTTGATTAACACAAGACTGTTAGAATCGCTTCAGTTGAATGTTGTTAGAACATATCTCGAATTTAATTTGACATTCTAGTTCTTTGCATGATTCCACCGAAAATGGCTAACAGACAGGAAATTAGATTTATGCAGACGATTTCCTTTTTAAATATAACTGTAAAATTTTCGATTGTGACAGTGGTGATTCTAGAAAACTTATGTTTTTCTTGAATTATACTGATTGTGAATAGCCAGCGTTAAGGAAATTTTATTATTCTCAATGGTCGAGTTTCGAAAAAGGACAAACTGTAGTCAATATAAGGATCTGCCAATTTTGGTTGCTATTCTCCATCAAAAATATGGATTATTAGAAATAATAGGTCTATGTACGAAACGTCTCGTTAATGGACTTGCTTTTCGTTCTTGCTTCTCGAACGGTATAAGAACAATTTTTATCGTAAAATCACATTATTAGTTAACTTGTCGAAAGGGATGCCTAATTTAACAATCCATTAGTACAGTTTGTATTATCCTTTTAAAAGGATGTTAATGCACTGCAAAGCAAGACATCCGCTACAGAATGTATGTTCAGTGCGGCTTAAAATATGTTGATAAAAAATTCTTGCGTAGGTTATACGCTATCCAGCTTAGCATTTAAAGCATCCTGTAGTAGAAACTTTAGTTCGATTATGAGACTGCAATAAAAATAGTGTTTGTTGACATGGGGTTTGCTGATAATTGTTATGAAACTAATAAAAGCTGTTTGTTTGTCTAACGTTACAGACAAAACACTCGTTACGTTCTTAAGAGTACTGTATGAACCTGAAGATGTACTTTATGGTCCAGGAAGTAAATATTTAGATGATATTTAGATGACTACTCAAGAGCGATCCACATAGATGATTTATCAGAGTATATCAATTATTTATTATAATATTGCTCTTATAGAATAAAACTTCGAGTCAAGGCATCGGGTCTTTCACATAGAGCACTATTGAAAATCGGCTGTTCGTACAAGTAAAACTGTACTGCAGACCACCCTGGGGAATATAGGGAAGCCCATTGGATTTAGACTAAGCTACAGAAAGACGTAGAACTTAATAGTCACCATAATGCAAGCATAGCACCCGTAGATGTCCCGTCGTTCAATACAACAAGTAATCGAGCAAGCAGGATAGTAATGCCTACTGTAAGAGTCTTAAAGAGAAATTCCCCCGTGTTATAAGCAGAAAATGATAGTTGCATATTGCAGGAACTATACTACTCGTTATTATTTTTTCTAATCTGAGAACAGAACAGAAGATAAGATACCCAGCAGAATAAAACCCTTTATTCGTTCCACTCTAAGCCTCTACCTTTGAAAGGATTAAAACCCACCTTTCCTCGATACCCAATGAATAATGAACACAGTTTGTATCGTATACTAATCCTCAATTTAATCCGATAATATACATAGTTTCAAGAATTACACTGTCGTCATCAGGTGAATAAGAATGACGACAATGTAATTGTTGAAACGTTGTGTATTATTGTATCGAATTGATTAGTAGTATACCATAAAGACATTGTTCATTATTCACGTGCTTCCTACCCCTAAATGTCACTTTGTCACTATGTCGATACCATATAGATGAACATGAATCAAATTTTTTTTTCAAACCAGCGATGCTTTGTGAATTTACCAGCTGGAATTAAAGATTGACTGCTTCATATAAAGGGTGTAAGAATTTATTCCAATTGCTGTCTCTCGTTTATTCCAAGTCATTGGTTCGGTCGCAGAGCTCTTCTCTTAAAATAATGAACCATCAGACCGTCATTTTGCTTTTATCTTTCGACCTCCTAACCAATTGCCCACCCAATATTGATTATCCAATTACTCTTAATGTGTCTGTTCTTATCTGACAAATTATCAGACAATTTTCTTGCCCAAAATAAGACTGAAACAAACTAGATTCAAATATTGACAGAATAATATGCTGAAAATATTTTAATGATCAGCTATTGTCTACGGCCAAGGATAGGATAGTGTGCATGTAGGCCTACTTCATTGGGCAAATTTAGATCCTCGGTTCCGTTTCTTTATCATTGAAGTTCGCATACAAGCACGACTGAAAACTCAGTCATTATCATCATCCTGCAGATTTTAGTACTGGCCCTCTTCCTTTTGTGAATTAAAGGTGTGGAAAAGGCTGATTTCGGCGAAAACTGATAGTCGACAGATAAATTCGTGTTGTGAATATTATATTCCTACACCTTGAAGTTATGTTTAAAAGATTTCTGTCACATTGCATTCTTGAATTCCTTTCGGTCCGATGAATCATTTTTCCAATGCGACCATTTATGTCTTGTCAGTCAAGTAGAAACAATTTGTCACATCATTGATAGTTTCCGGCCATGTGGATAAGTATGAAATGATGGTATATTTGTATAAATCGAAGCATGGTGTGTGTTTCAGCTCACTCCACCGATATATCACTTTGCATAATACAGTTTCTCACAAAACAAACGAGGGAATATCAAGTACCCGTTTCATTTTAAAGAGAAGCATCAACTATATTACATCTCAAATTTTAACTCTGTTTAATAATAAAAATAAACACGTACAATTCTGAAACTTGCAGAGCTAACGCGTTCAATATTCATTTTTATCTTACATTTCCTATTAAGCTTCTTAAGCCATAAATCCCCTCATAATCTCAACGACAAATTTTCTAGTTTCATTTCTATCCATTGAGAGAAGAAATGTTAAGATACAACCTTTTGACCACCATATAAACCATATGACCAACAGTGACCAATATACAATTAATAACAACTCGGTTAATCCATTGTCATTATCTTACAACAAAACGTGGGGATAAAATGAAATGTGTTCGATCTATGAAAATAATTACTAAATTGTTAAAAGACTCATTGAGTAAGACTCTTGCTCGCTAACAAAAATGTCCAGTGTTTCATTCTTTCAAATTTTTCAAACCGATTTCCTCCTGTCAATGATGCAGGTCGGAGAACCTGACACAGAAAAGGCTTCTAGTCGTTCGGAAGGGGACAATAAACAATGCGCTACATGCGGTGCACGTTAAAATCTCTCGTCAGTTGGAAATCACAAAAAGAGTAGACTGGTGCCTCTGTCCTGGCAAAATTCCGATCATTGCATCCAACATGCCTTTGCTCGTCTTCATTAGCCAATTAGGTGCAGGAGAGTAAGGAGTTGAGTTAAAGTAGGTTGATAGATTAAATATACTAAATTGGATAGTGGGCCGGGTCTCATATAAAAAGTGTTTGCATGGAAGTTAGATCCCACATGGTGATATTAAGTAACTTATGTTGTGAGGTTTCATATATCGTTCCATGGGGCTCTTCCTATCTGTTTCCTGGTATGAATCTTAATATAGTTTCATGAATTAGGTCAGTGTGATTTGCAGTGCGGCTGAATCTATAACACGACTTTGGACTCCCGAGTTCAAATATTTGATCAATTACCTATGTTTGAAGTATAAAGACTTATGTCCCTGTGTTCGCGATCTACATGTATTGAAATTAAGATCCAAACCTAACCTTTTGACACCTCAAGAGTAATCTGTGAATCAATTCTCTTATATTTCTCACAAGTAATGAATTAAAGATCCAAACCTAACCTATTTGATAGAACTACATCAAGTACCTAATCAATTAGTTGGTCACCAGCTGATAAGACCTTTAACCAATAAATCAATTCGTATTGTCTGTTCTGGTAAACGTTACATCTTCAATCAGCAAATCAACGAGGCTTTAATATCTGAAAGTTAGTAAGCGTATACACACACAATTCAAAAAGAGGCATTCAGTTAAACCAAGGTTCTGTGGTACCTTGTCCCTGTGGTGCATCCCAAGGTCACAAGGAACAAGCCACAATAAGCCTAGGAAGGACACTTTCTCGCTTACCACGTGTTAGACTTGGGCACAAGAGCCCGTGTTCTGCAGACTGCGTAAAATACCACAACAGTTGCGTCTCGAAAATGGTCCTGGTTCAATTTCTCGTCTTGCAGACTTGGCATTGTCCAGTCATATGCTGAAAAGTAAAACAACGCTTTCAATTTTCATTTTCCTCGTTAAGAAAATGGTCCCTTGAAAAGTTAAATATTTGAAAGTAGAAATTCTATTTTCCTTTCACATACTTTTATTTGAAGTATTTCACATTATTTTCGCTTTGTCACACGATGTTCAAAGGGCTTAGTTCTTGTCCATCTTTGATCTACATCAGACCGATTTCTTTTACGTTCAGCCAACCATACAGGTAAAGACATCAGAACTGATAAAAAATCCTTCCCTATAAATAATAGATAAAAAGCAATAAGTCTGGAGAATGTTTAATTTCGTTCCGTATCTAGGGGATTACAGCTTTTATATGACTTGATTTTTTATTTAATGGTAAGGACTTCCGTTATGAACGTATTATATCCGTATCTTGGACAGGAATAAGCTTTAAAGAATAATTACAGTTGGAAACTAAAGATCTAATCCTACCTTAGGAAATGATACATCAAGTGGAATAGAAACTAGAACTGTTGGTTTGTTGTAGGGTTATATTACTTCCGGTGTTGTCGCTATGGTGATTTTAAGTACAATGTATATTGTTCAGTGCATTATATTTATCAAATGAATTCATGATCCAATCCTGGTTGTTGATCCAAACATGTGTACGCCTTTTCCAAATCAATCCCTCCAACTGGCATTACTCAAAGGAGGAAACTGGGTATGAAAAGAAAGAAACTCAAAATACCTAGGTTACCGCTTAATGATCTAATTGTCCGATACAGACATACAAAATTAAGTTTAGTCCAAGGTATTTAGTTTGCAGACAATCTAGATTGAATGGCACCGAGTACTGTCAACTAAAGGCTGCTGGCGGGAACGTTTAATGGAAATTCTTGAAAATTACAGGAAAAGGATTACAAATTGTCTAGGAAAAGACAGATGAAACGGAAAATGAAACTGAAAATAATATTTCTATGACGTTCATATATTGTAGGCCTACTAACAACTAAAATAACGAAACAATTTTTGACAGCAAAAAATATATATTTCTGAGAATTGTGTAGCACTCTCACAGTTAATAAAAGTTTCCGCTATGAACCCTAAATAATTTAATGTTACCATCCGAAAACAGTCACATGCAAAAAGAATGTCATGTGAAAATCTTCTTTTAAAAGACTCACAAAAGGTTATAAAATATTCATTTTACAGATTTAAAGAATGCTATAAAATATGAACTTCTTTTTTTAAAAAAGGCTATAAAATATTAACTTCTTTTACAGCTTTACAAAAGGCTATAAAATATTAACAGATTTTTACAGCTTTACAAAAGGCTATAAAATATGAACTTCTTTTTTTAAAAAAGGCTATAAAATATTAACTTCTTTTTTTAAAAAAGGCTATAAAATATTAACTTCTTTTACCGCTTTACAAAATGCTATAAAATATTAACAGATTTTTACAGCTTTACAAAAGGCTATAAAATATTAACTTCTTTTACAGATTGACAATTACAAAATGCTATAAATATTAACTTCTTTTTACAGCTTTACAATAGGCTATAAAATATTAACAGATTTTTACAGCTTTACAAAAGGCTATAAAATATGAACTTCTTTTTACAGATTAACAATTACAAAATGCTATAAATATAAACTTCTTTTTTTAAAAAAGGCTATAAAATATTAACTTCTTTTACAGCTTTACAATAGGCTATAAAATATAAACAAATTTTTACAAATTTATAATAGGCAATAAAATATTAACAAATTTTTACTAATCTATAATAGGCAATAAAATATTAACACATTTTTACAAATTTACAATAGGCTATAAAATATAAACAATTTTTTACAAATTTATAATAGGCAATAAAATATTAACAAATTCTTACAAATTTATAATAGGCAATAAAATATTAACACATTTTTACAAATTTACAATAGGCAATAAAATATTAACAGAATAACAAAAGGCTATAAAATATTAACACATTTTTAACAGATTAACAAAAGGCTATAAAATATTTTAAGAGAAATTTACAAGAAAAAGCTGTTTACGATTTCACGTTAGCTTTAAATCAGGTTTATATCTCTAGTCTTTAAACTTTACAATTTGTAATAGAAAGAAATTATTGTGGCAGAAATAAAATCGACTGTAGCTCTTCATTAGCACTCATTGAAATGTCACATATGTTGGAACTTCTTCAACCGACAAATTTAATTGGTCATATAAAATCTTACTTCCGTTTTCAGCTGTAGAAATTCTTACTGTAAAGATAGTCTAAATGCACTGTCTTTTTCGTTTCCATTTACAGCATTCCAGTTGAGAAAACTCAGGGATTTATCATTGCTGGCACTGTCAGCTTTCACTTTTCTACAATGAAATTAAACTTAAAGGCATACATACGACTTAACAGCATAATCAGCTTCATTTATCTGTTGAACTTTTTAAATTCCAAATCTGGTGTAGACTTCCACACGCCTCACAATAAATATATCATTTTACATTTACTAGTTACTGCACAAAGTTACATTTTGCTAAAGGAATGAGATAAACAGGATGTAAAGCAATAGGAGTCATCAAAGCCGATTGCAAGGGCTTACGAAAACACTGTAAGCAGCTATAAAAATCTAACAACTTACTCGTTTTAAGAACAGACCTCGACTTCCACAGAAGTAAACGAAAATTCAGTATTGGTTTGGATATTGAAAAACAATTCCATTTCGAACAGAAATGCTTGATTACTACTGGGCGAGTATAGGGCAAAGTATCTTGATATTACTTATTAAACCGAATTGAACCTCACAATTGACATCTGTAAAACTAAAGATTCATTTGTGGTATATAATTTTCCACGTCATAGAGGACAATTACTATCATGACTGTATTTTTCTACAGATTTTAAGCGAATGGAAATAGTGTATAGCATTATTTTCACAATTTATTCCATTGATGTCTTAATATTTTTGGATTGTGTGAATATGTTTATGCCGGACTCTATTGATTGATCTACTACCTCATATGAGGGTATAGGGTAAACTATCATTTGAATTTCGTTTTGTGATTCTTATTTTCATTAATGTAACAATGTGTATCATTGAACTTAGAGCATAACAATGAATTGTCAGTTTAAAATCAATTTAATACAGAAAAATCGTCCTATCTCATTATGTTTCCACAGGGAATAATAACATACAATTATATACATTTTTTTCCCATTAATCTCTATGTGACAGTTTGACAAATATTCCGAAGAGAAATAATATGTTTTCATGCATTTCTGCTGGAAATTATCACGAAAATAATCAATTTATTCCGTTGAAAACCTGCAAAATACGTTTGATTTCTGCAGATAATTTCATGCTTTCTGAAGAAAAAACGTTACTGATTCCAATCTAGCTCATTAAAATCGACAAATGAATTTAAATTGATCTTGAAACATACCGTTGGCTTTACAAGATAATTTGGTGGGTGTTGACACAATAAAGAAAAGGTTTCCTGACAAACATAAGACTTCATTAAAACGAGTGAAACTGATTGTATACAGCCATCACGTACATAGGAAAAGTTGTAAATGTAGCGCTATCATTAATACTATCGTAATTAGCCTCTTGAAAAGTTTCCTTAGGCCGCAACGAAGCAAAATTTGTTTCACGATCACTGTCATGAGAGGTTTTTTTTTATTCAAGAACTTAAAATTTTACCCCTTTGGCGTCCATGTCACACAGTCTCTGGATTTTGGTCTACGATCTCAAATTTAAAAGGCCTTGTCATTTTGAAAAACACAAAAACTACAGCTAATAACAACTGATCAAGCGAATATCAAATGTTAACAAAACTCTCATTGTAAATGGGAATGGATAATCCGATGCCCAGAGGGTTGGCCAAGGACCAATGGGTAGAAATAAGACTCGTAAAATTAATTGTGAAAATTTAAGGTTACTTTTTTATTTAATTTGTTTCATATTTGTAAGGGAGTTACAAATAAATATTATTTCTGTATGCTCTACGAAATATTAGACGATCGTATATCATTCACATGGATTTAATAATCTTTAAGACAGGGTTAAAATAATGTAGTTCATGTGTTTCCTTTTGCAAATCGGCTGAAGATCCGATTAATATTTGTTAAACGTATCATTCATAACTATATTGTCTGACTTAGAACACAAAGTTATGGTTTAAGATTTTTTTAAGAAATGGAAAGACATACAAACGTATAATTCATAACTATATTTTCTGACTTAGAACACAAAGTTATGGTTTAAGATTTTTTTTAAGAAATGGAAAGTCATACAATTTTTTTTATCTTGGCCTTGCTGCTATCTGGCAATTCAAACAGTACATACAAAAGACCTATTCTCGATCTTACTATAGTTTCCAATAGAAATCAACACACTGGTTATTGAATACAGGAATGCTTCCTTTTATCTTCTATACTATAGAGATGTCAACAGAGGCTGATAAAATGTTCGGTTCAGAACAATAAAGCCTTGTTTATTGGCTTCATTTACTTAATCATTCCGCACGCAGTTCAGATCCAGTCGATCTCTCCATTCAGGCTCACGAGGGGGAATTTTGAATAGGAATATTATAGAAATATTGAGTTTCATTAGACGATATTGACTTTGTTGGCTATAACTGATTTAACCTGGATAACTCTCCTACTGAAAAGGTAAGAATGTCTTGTTTTCAGTTTTTTAATGGATAGTACATTTGTTCAATCTTAATGTTTTCCGACATTTCTTAAACAAAGTTCTAAGTCGGATGGCTTAAAATAAAACTATGGTTTATAAAGCTTCTACTTATACAACTTCAGATTACGTGTGGAATCATTCTAAATGACATTGTGCTACAAATTCATATTGTTTACTTTAACGTTTAGAAATTTATAAGCTGGATCAAGGCTCTGAACTCAATACACTTTATTTTAAGCCTTAACTTCGGGTTATCAGAAGAAAAATAAGTATATTAGGTTAGATTAAAAGCACTTTACCAATGTTTGTAAATCTTAAAGTGGGAGTATGAAAATTTTAGCCTAAACGTTGTAAATTTTACCTGAATATATATGCATAAAATGTATGTTTCTACTTGATCAGACCTAAATTGTTTAAAAATAATTTATTTTGAACAGAGTGTACTAACGTCTATTTAAGCATATTTAACTAGTTGTTATGTTGTGTCTCTTAAAGACTAGATATTTCAGTTTTTAGAATACGTAGGAGACCAATCCGTAGATCTCATCATCTACCTATGGACAACGAATTTAAAAATGTTTACGTAAGTTTGGCGTTAACAATATTAGTTGTAGGGATTTGTTGAATTAAAACAGAATGCCCCTTTAAACTCGAATCCTATCAAGTCTGAAGCTGAAAATTCTTGGCACAAAGTCTATAATTTCAATAATTTACTAGTGGACTATAATTTGACTAGACATATCTTAGTGTAGAATTACTGTTATTTTTAATAAAACTATGGATCGACAAATTATTACATTCGAGTTCCCTTCAACACCTACATGACAAGCTATTCTTGTCTATTCTAACTGTAACTGCTTTGTTTATCTTCAACATATTCAGTAACTGCTTACGCCAGTTTAAAATTCTTTTCACAAAGTCCATAATTTCAATAATTTGCAAGTGGATTATAATTTGACTAGACATATCTTAGTGAAGAATTGTAATTAGTATTATTAATAAAACTATGGATCGACAATTAATTACATTTGAGTTCCCTTCAACACCTACATGACAAGCTATTCATAGGCACTGACACCGGAGATCACTCTACAATTAAATTTGCATCTCTAGTTTATGGATTATATTGTGTGTTATTTAACATATAAATGAATAGCTACAATGCCAGTTTCCTGCGTAGACATTAAAGATCTTAGATGTTGTTCATATAAAGAAAAAAAACTTTTATTCATTTCAACATTATTGATAAAAGAAGTCTTAAAGGTTCGAAATGAAATTGAGAAAGACGTCAAGAAGATAATAACGTCGCTGCGGGATATCATCATAGAAGGCAGTCCTTATCTTCCAAATATTCAGTAGATATCAATGCAATTCAAATATACACCAATCGAACGCAATCGTAAATGGCAATATATTATTAACTCCGGCATCCGCCATTGTGCACGATATTAAAACATTCATAAACTGAAACATCAAGAACAAAGTGAGTATTAAATCGAATTTCATAAAACGTGTAATTCCTCCTCAAAAGAGCTATAGAACGTCAGCTATCTTATAGTTGTTGTTCATATATAAGAACACTTATTCATTAGTAAATAAGAAGTCTTAAAAGTGCTAATGACCTTTAGAACTACAACAAAAAGATAAATAACATAGCTGCTGGATATTAACAAGTTTTTGATTTACTTAATTACTTGATAATAGATAATAAGATATTCGTGTTTTTCTTCCCAATATTTCAGTATAGGAAGCGATTCTATTTCAATATTATTATCTACCGGGCAAAGAAATTTTTCAAAGACAAAATTTCAATTTGAACACTTCCTTGTATATCGCGAATAATTCGATATTGCCTTAACAATGCAATTTCATTCATTCGTAAAAGTAATTCTGTTTATACATTATTCATCATTAATTCTACATTATGTCATTTCATGTATTTGGTAAAGAGAATTCGATAAAAACTTTCTTTTGTCCGATACTTAACTTCAATCTGAGGCATATCAAAATGAAAACAAATCAACATAGGGAATATAAACATAAATGAATATAAATCTTTGATTGCCGAGGAGGACGTGACTTTGGTATTGAATAAAAAAAACATGTCGAAACGTTCCACATTGATGGATAGATTGACAGATGTGCTAAAGTGTACTCTTGAAATGTGAGATCTGGGAGTTGGGGGAGAGCTGGAATACTGACAATATCTGCCCCTACAAAATGTTAAGAAAACACAGCTCATAAATGGGATTTTGCTCAATTATATATGTCTACTTCAAACATGTAGCAACGTGTAAGATACTGAAATTGAGTATCACGAACCTAATCCAATATCGGTTTATAATTTTTTGTTCTGATGTAAAACATACTGTGCGTGACTTATCGAACGTTAACTTGTCTCAATAAAATTCCTTATTATAAGAATCTTGTTAGTTTTAAATCGAAAAGTTGACACTTTGCTCCTTGACCTATAAGATATCATTATCGAAAACTAATTATTTTGTTGTCTGTAGAAATCAATTAAACTTTATGGACGTATGATATCAAATGAACTGATCTCAACCAGACAGAATTGTATGGTGATTATTTGTGATTCTGTTAAAAATAAAGGTGCATTGTTCACCATAATATGACCCGAGAATTTTTTTTTTGCATGTGCATGCTATGCTGTTAGAAAAAACCTTCCCCAAAAAGTATGTTTGCCATTTTAATGGGGATAATTTTGGACAATTCGACGTTAAGCGGTGAGCCTTATGACTGTTGAGACTAGCTTATGGAGCATTTTGGGCTCTTGTTATGCATTTATCATACTAATCAGAGTCTGACCACTACAAGTCAGTAGTACTGGTATCTAAAGCACTATATATCCCATTATACCTTCAAGGTTGAAGAGCATTCGGGTAGTTTTGAAAGATTCTTGCCTTCGTGCTTTCGACATATTCTGCAACATTATGGATAGCTTTTGTTGTTCTTTCAGGAGAGTTTTATATTAAAGTAGGTCAACTTATAGATGATTAAATCAGGTCGCATAGTACCAATCTGAACTGTACCAGGTGTATTTTACATCTTTCAAATTAGAAGTCACTAATCATTTCGCCTTCTTCGCTTTTTATATTCTGATCAGTGATCTATGACCCATCTTTGCTATTCTTATGGAGGAAATCTACAAAAACATGTAAGAAAAAAAGAATTTAAAATGATAAATCTGTGAAGTGGAATTAAAAGGAACGTGATTAAATGAAAGACGCTGCATTTTAGATTAGTAACAATCTCTTTGTGAAGTCAGAAAAATCAATGGCGAAGATCTGAGTTTCCATGTTTAAGCCATTATATTCCTTTTTAAATTGACAAATTCCTTTTATATGACACATGATGAAATAAATTTAAAGTTGTTCTCAACGACCCTTGTCAATCTCATCTGAAGGCAAATCTTTTTAAAAGTGCCATCTTACATTTTGCCGGAGAGGAAAAGCCATGTAAAACTCTTATAGTTGAATAACTTCAAAAAATAATCTATGTACACTTTAGGCTATTAGCTTGACTTCGATTTTCTTCTTCGCATCAAAAATTTAACATCCTTTGATTATATTGATTTGTAATGATTTCTGATGTGTAGAAATATCAGAAAAATATATTTAAAGATATATCAGTATTTCTCAAACGAGTTCAGTAATGATGTGAAACGTTGGCTTGGGACTCTATATAACATTTACCTTGAACGGATTTATGTAAATAGACTACTCGCAAGTTTAGTCAGAAACTGACGTCCGAAGCATTTTTGTTTGAACATTTCTAAACGGACTGGAATCAAATATGAATATCTGGAACCAAATTTTTGCTAGACCGGAAGTGGGGTGTAATGTGCACAAATTTTGCATCGCGTCTGTACAGCTTTTTCAAATTTTCTTTATTTTATTATTTGTGATAAGATTTATCTTATGAAGTTGAGAAATTGAAGGTAATTTGCAATAATATATAAAATTTCTTTATTACTTCCGGTTTTGGAGTGAGGATTTCCGGTGTTAATTAAAAATGTCGACAAAAACGATATATTGTCTATTGTGTATAATTTCAAACCACGTAGAAGAAAAGATGCTGACCGGAAGTGATACGTGGGCCGTTATCTTATGGTCACACATTTAAGCAAAATTTTAATTCCTTCGCCAATTTCTATCCGATTTGTATGATTTTGGCCTTTAAGCCTGGTAACTTGTGACTTCATATAAAGTTGTTGCGACAGAATTTTGAATTTCGAATTTAAATTTTTTTGGACACGTCTGAATTTTTTGACAATGACCTTGACCTATGCTATCTATAGTTATACTGATATTGGGTCAAAAATTTCAACTTCCGCAATTATAGCCCATCGAAAAGTATCAAAAGCAAGGCTCGGTGATGTCACAGCTGTAGTATTTAATTTCGTTTCTTTTTTATGCCATTTAAGAAATGGAATTTTGTAAAATTTAAAGTTAAATTATTGGAACAAAAATTGTCATCTCTTTCTCAATGTATAATTGGGCTGGACGTTAAACTTTTTGTTGCAAGGCCAATCAAGATTAGAATTAGTCATGAACTATGGAAGGTTTTATATCTATGGTTTGTAATTTGTCCTATAGTATATTTCCATGTTTAATTTGATTTTTCAATCCACATAATTGGATCAGTAACAGCTATAACACAGTTGGTAATACACAAATACAATTTTTGTATTAGATTGACAGATGTAGGTTGCCACGATCAAGTTTATGATCGCAGATGAAATGATGTACACACTGTCCTTAATTGATTACTCTATACAAAACCAAACCATAGATGTACATTACACAATTAGAACACCACCATGAAAACATTTCTTCACTCCTCACCCCCCCCCCCCCCAGCCCACACATAGACAGAAAACACCAGCAATGGAGCATAGAACAACAACAACACGCACAGCAAAAACCGACATCCACACCTCGACATTACAAAGTTATATTAAGAATAAGAAACACAACACATAAAATAAAAAAATATATACATTTACAAGGCATCGTGTATTAGGTAAGAAACATGAACAAACCTGTAAACTGTAAGTACTTGTTTCTAAGATTATAAGAATTTGATACTAATGAAATGCTGAGAAAAACAAACGCAAGTATGGTCATAAATGCCATGGAAATATTAAATTGTTATTGTCACCAAGGACAAACTTCCTCAGTTCTTGTTTAAATGATGTAAAGAAGGATTGTGTTTCACAGTTTGTGGTATATTCTAGTGGTATATTGAAATCATCTCCATGGTGTCCGAATTACGGTTACAAACGTAAGCAATGTCTGATATGTGAATTGTTAACTTTTTCTGACATTATACTATATACATAAAGTTATCTGGAATACAGTTCGTTACTATCTCGTGTTCTGAATAACCAATGACTAAATGTGTTGATTGACTGTATTAAAAAGCACCAACATGATTTCTAAATGCGATTACTATAAGATTACCGTTTTATGGAATCCAATAGAGATAAATATGAAGAGATTTGATTGGCAATTTGCGGAGTTCCTGATGTTGATTTCCAACTAGAAATTGTTACTTCAAGGCAATTTTCGTGATTATTGAAGTAATTCAATTTTAAATGCCAAGTCCAAAATGTCAATAATAGGAATTGATTCAAGAATTTGTTCAAATTATAGGCCTTGAGCAGAATTATGTAATTGTCGGGGGGAAGTAAAGAAGTATTGTAACATCTTATGGCTGAAACTACAAGTTGTTTTTTTCTAGTCAGACATTTCCGATGTTTTAACGGTAAGATGACTGTAACAGACTGGTAATTTACCATGGTAAAGTCAAAATGATCGTCATATTTCATGAAAGTCAAGTGATATAGCTAAAATAAACTGTATTTGCTTATAAACCCGGATTTGCGAGGTTTTTCTTTGCTCTGAAAAATTAGATTAGTTAGAGAGGCAATTAAACTCTGAAGGTGTACCAGTGAGCTTGATAAGAAAAGGAAAATTCTGGCTTAAAACCTTAAGAAAGAAGAAAATTGAAGAAAACAAGTTAAAAATCGATGGCAAGAGTAAAGAAATTCCTTTCATATTTTTTAGGCAATTCCCTAGACGGAATATCTCAAATTCTTTCAAATGTCCTCTGCAATTTTTTCAAGTGGTTTGGGAAATTGATTTAAACCGTCTAAGATAAGGTAGAATTTGTGTTGGACGCTGATAAAATTGTCAATATGAGAAAAGACATGTATAGTTGAAGGTTAGATCGATTCGGAAACTAGACACTTCAAATTTGCTTACTGGAATTGAAACATAGACGCACTTAATTCTATTTACTTGTTAATTAGTCTCAAGGTCGTTACAGGAGATAAATCAGCCATAATCCTTCATCATCTTACAGCGCTCGATGTTAACTAGGCTTATTTGATAATTAAAGGCAACCATTTTGTTCACAAGGCTTGGGTCGATGTTTTGCTTGACATTTATATATTTGAAGTTCAAACACAAATTTTGGCACATGCTGTCAAGTACTTGCGTACCGGAAAACTGTTGTCATTGCTTTATTAAAATGATGGAAAAAAGATATATAGTATATATAGTATTATATTTATATGATACAATATATACTATCAGTATAATATATAGTATTATATTTATATGATACAATATATACTATCAGTATAATATATAGTATTATATTTATATGATACAATATATACTATCAGTATAATATATAGTATCATATTTATATGATACAATATATACTATCAGTATAATATAAAGTATTATATTTATATGATACAATATATACTATCAGTATAATATTATAGTATCATATTTATATGATACAATATATACTATCAGTATAATATATAGTATTATATTTATATGATACAATATATACTATCAGTATAATATATAGTATTATATTTATATGATACAATATATACTATCAGTATAATATATAGTATCATATTTATATGATTTTCAAATGAAGCTAAAGAAAGTTTGTAAAGAAATGAAATTGTTTCTTACAGAATTAAAGACCATAGTTTTTTTTATTCAAAATTTAATTTCCAAGGCTTATTTTGGAAAAAATGGATCAAATCTATTTTACATTACTTTGAATGGCAATATGATATTTAACCAAGCAGATGAGCTGGTTAAAAGAATATAATAAATAATTCGTTAGTTATCAGTAACAGTATCGTATTATATTGTAATCAGTACCCCTAGAGCAGACACCAATTAGATTGCCATGATGGTACTTTGGCTGAAAATCGTTAAGTTATCGACCTCGAAACTCTCATAGGTATTAAAACATTATACATGCTTGTTGAAAACAATACTTGATCGAGACAATAATTCATTTAATATCATAACAAAGAAATTATCAATAACTTTTAACTTTGGGAAGGTTAGAATTCATATAAAAGCATTCATTGTATTGTATTTATAAAAGATAATATTGAATAATCGTTAGATTAATATACAGAAGAGAATATAGTCTATTATTTTATTCCTTTGACAAAAGAGCTAATAACAAAAGGGTTCGATCGCTACAAGAATATGAAATTTAGCCTTTAGGATTTATTATTAATGAATACCTTATAAAACCTATTTCATGACTGTATTGTTTATTAATTGTATTGATTGTATAATAGGATTTTAATGATTTTAAATTTTATCATTTTACTACAAACTAATGATGTAGTGTAAGAGGTTTTCCGCCATGAAAAGCGTATACATGTATATTGCAAACCAATCACAAAAGGAATGTTGTCCAATATTTTCGATCGACCATTAACTCAGGATGTTACACTAAGGTCAAGGTCAAAATTTACAAAAAATAGCCAATACCCCATTCCTAATCTATTTATCCTTCAACATCCATGCGGTAACAGGAAGTAGATGTGCTGTTGACAAAACTGCGTCTTGGACTGTTTCCAATAGGTGCTGTTCGTGTGCCGACGACCACAATCTAAGCTCTATATGTAAAAGTTTCCTTCCATGGCACCAGAATCTCGCTTATGCAACATCCGTCACATGCACATGATGCAATTAACTCAGGAGTTTATAAACAGTAACAAAGTATCTGCCATGGCAATTGACCAGTGCCAAAATAGAACCTAAGCTTTTTTGGCCTAATTTGACCTTGACCCAAATGAAATTCCTGAGTTTGGACGATCTCAAAAGTATTGACCAATGAATTGATACTGGAATATTAAATTTAGTTGGAAAGGAAAAGTTAAAAAAACATTGTCTTGGCTTTTCAAGCGATTTTATGCATTAAACTATGAGGATTGGAGGAAATTTTGGTAATTGACCTTTTAAAGGGATAATAGCCGTAAGAAGAAACATACAATTTTAATTTCACAGATGCAGATCCCCATTTTTCAATAAAATATTTGCTCCACCCTAGGACTGTACATCTGGGAGATTCAATCCCCTCCTTTCCCGAAATCTAACATATGGTTTTCCCGCGTCCTTGACCTCAACTCTTGATTAATTAGAGCCAAAGCAAGCTTACTAATTGATTAATTGGGGTTTCTAATGAATAATCCATGTATTCTCAAGTTCAAAAGATCTATGTGGACGTAGAAATGCTCGTGGAATCCATTTGACTCTGATCTGCTTTGAAACGCTAAATTTAGACTCCATGTTTGTTCACGTGACCAAATGACGTCATATGAATGAAGGCGTCTAAAAATGGATTTTGTATTTTATTATTAGTGAGTTAAAACTTATTTAAATCAATTCATAATGTTTTTACAAAATGATATTTAAACGTTTCATTTCCTTTTGCTAGAGATAATAAATGGAATACCAAAATGCTATTGTTGTTGTGGAAAATATTAAGGAATGTGGGCAATAACAAAAGCGTTCGGTTACGTCATGATCAAAAAAAGATCAACGACATTTGAGACTTGACGTACATACCTATATTAGTACCCTACCGTGGGAATTCCGGTCATAATTAGCCTAATTATGAGTTAATTAAGGACTTGTGGGACTACTTATTATTGATATAAGTATTACCGGTCCAATTAAGGTATATATATATATATGAAAATAAGGGAAGGCAACTTTAAGAGGTCAAATCTGTTTTCCCTTCAAACCTGAAAATAAAGCTTATTATGAGAGCTTTGTTAATTGTTAAATGTTTTTATTAAAAGTTGCATAATTTATTGCTAAGGCGCCAGCCACAACTGTCCTTAAGAGACACTTAATTCATTCTATCACCGTTCCAGAGGAAATGCATTCTCTCCATACTAATAATTTAAGTGTTATTCACGCAGTATTTTTTTTATATAAATTTCATTACTTTGCAAACATTCATTATGTTCATTTTGCTACAAAAAATATTAACTTTTTTTTGTATCCATGCATCAGTAATAAAATTCCCAATCTTCTAATACTCCATCTCACAAAAAGCCCGGTTAATAGGCAGTAATTTAACTTAATAGTGGAACTTAATAAGCCTTGAAAATTACAAGAACACCGCTGATATACCGCTGGCCATTTAAGCGGAAAAAATGAAAGTCGGCTACCATATTTACCGTTAGCTATTTCAGTGGAAGATTATCACAACTCATGTAATTTTCTCTCCTAATGGAAATTGCTCTCTAAGGATTGAAATAATCTGAAGCCTCGTGAATTTCATACTTGAAAACATGATTAAAGATATTTAAAGAGGTTAACAGCAGGGGCGGGGGACAATTATTGAACTTGTGGCCATGTTTTCTGACCATCTTCTACTCTTTGTGATTCAATGTCCAGTTAATTTTTACATATTGAAAGCGGCTAATTCATAAACATCGCGAGAAGGGTACTCAGGCGAGTGCTTTTATGTTCACAAATCAAAGATTTCACCAGTTCCTATTTACGATATTAGATTGCTGCGACGCGTTTGTCCTTGTGTATGTCCAGTACAACAGTACAATTTTAGAATTTGAAATTTTGGTTGGGTAATATCACTATTATTAATTAGAAATTATCCTCGACATGCTCGCTGCAGGCACATTACAACATTGATAAGAAGTTGTTTTCTAAAACCATTGAGGCTTGGAATTAACAAACGTTATGATAAGTTTGCGTCGCTTCTGTTCTTTTCCTGTACTGTCCTCCTGAAAACAAGGCAATAAATTGCAAGGAGTATTACTGAACGAAAATTCCTAATCGTCGTTCTGCTCATAAATTGTGTAATGTAAGTTTTATATTCTTTGATGGTAATAAGGCTATCATATTATATAATTGATATCACTCGCTCAGACGTCAGATTTCTTGATAGATAGGCCATGAAATAAGTGATTCTCATAATTGGATGAAAGAAGCAGTCGGGAATAGAATAACAAATATGGTTTATGGGGTGCTACTCAGTGTAACGTAATATAAGCCTTCACTAGTGATGTTTATAATAATGCTATGTGATCCCCGCCTATACAATTCTTCACCAGTGATTTTTATACTTATGCTGGAAGAGCCCATCTATACGCCTATTCACCAGTGATGTTTATACTTAACCCATACGACCCCTCCTTTACGCTTCTTCACCGGTGATGTTTATAATAATTGTGCTACGTGATCCAAAATATACACTTCTTCACCAATGATGTTTATAATTATGATCCCTCCTTACGTCTAAATTCTCAAGAAGTCCGCTGAATATATTTTTCTAATGAGTACGCCTTGCAACATATGTTGTCCTTCGGTAAAAGGATGTGTTGTATTTTATTCGGAGAAACTTAAGCTTGAATAACAAGATATATCTAACAACAAATAAAGCTTATAGTCTAATGATGCAACCCTGAAATCTCTTAATGTAGTAGATAAGTCATGATCCTAAGTAATCCGATAAACCTCTCAGAAACATTATCTTTAGCATTTATTACTGATAAGGTTTATATCTTCTGAAATGTGACTTTCGGGATTATGTGACTGTAAGATCGTAAAACATTATTATGTGACTTTTTTTTTTTACTAAGAGAGAAATATTAAATACGTTGACGTAAATAATCCTCCAATGGCATATTACAAGGATAAGTACAAATAAATAAGAAAATTATTGTGGATAGATACTTCTATCAATGTGTTTCTCACGCCGTCAGATGAGTGGTTACGGTGTGAAGTATCCATCCATAATAAATGTTTTGCACATATAGTTTTACATGCTGCGAATGGAAGCTTTACATGCTGCGAATGGAAGCTTTACATGCTTCGAATAGAGTTTTTTGATCCCATCAGATAATTTGCTCAGTTGTAGGACATAATAGACAATCATTTGTGATATTTATTCAATGCGAAAATACTGATATTTAATTTCGATCACTTTCGATTTTGTTAACTTTTGCAAGCAAATATCTACGGAAAGTCAAAAACTGACCGATGAAAACAAACGTAGATTTTCATTCAACTCACTTTAATTAGAAAAAAATTGCAAAGAAGCGATGCGATATATGAAAATACCAAACAAAACCTTATCAAAACACAAACGCAGATATCGATAACTTATTGTACACGAAGATTCCATACTACATCTTTGTAAATTCGTCCCTTTGAGGTTAAAAACCTCACCAACTCAAAAAGCAAATATATGTAGAATGTGATAAAACCAAAATAATGTGACACGACAGTCTATTTCGTAATGCTATAAAAAATAATTCGCTAAATTCAACAGTAATTTAGCCGCATAGTATCACGTGAAATGAAAATTAGCAACGACTCTTGTCATCTATCAAAGTCTGAAGACTTAATCCTTTACGATGGCGTCAAATTACACTCAAATCCTTACTGATTCGGGGGAAAGTAATTTTCACATCTCAGTCTTGACTAAAGACAAATTGGAAGAAACTAAGAGATAAGCTTTCTCATTAACGTCAAGAATAATCAGACTGCATTTCCTCGGTTTACATGAATGCCTTTGAGTTGTTTGTGACTGTCACTTCTGTAAAATTTTCAATCAAATTGTTACTGATTGTGTAAACAAGTAGATAACAGACTGTTTTTGAAAGGTATATCTCAGAGGCATTCTTGAAAACGTGAATAGTTTATGGAAAAGATTCAACTTTTGAAATCACTTTTATTCTCAAGTTAAATTATCTGCCGGTTTCAGACACGGGAAATTAATGAACATTTTATATCCGAAGCGAAGAAACATGTTTTGAATTACTCCGTTACGTATCATCAGCAAATTGGGTTTAAATTAAACAGGGTGGTTTAAATCATTCTAAATATGAACTTTACAGTGGCAGATGTTTCTTGTGAGCCTGTGCAGGCTACCTACATCATAAACCCTGATGCCACATGTGACTTAACTCGGCATCCTTCTCGAATATGTATACGCAATAATACAATAATATATTTATCGCTTTACTAAGTGAGACACCGAGCTCCCTGTAAGTTTTAAATGAAATATAGTGAGAAATTCTTAACTTGCTGGAAGTACATCAAATAAAGAATTCTGAACATGTCTGTGTACGCTCTCCAAGAATCATAATTGAATATGATTTTATTTGCATATTGCTGTGTACAGTCGGGAGATTTCACTAATGAATTATATTGTACATCTATATTACATCGCGTAGTGATTGATACAATGTCATGCCAACTAAAAATGTGTATCCTCGATTATTTAGACATCCACAAATCTCTGCACGCCCGAGGTCAATTCATTCGGATAAATAAGAAGTGGGAACGCCAGAAACGCGACAAAGGAATAGAAACAAATAGATGAACAAAAGATTCAATTTCAAAGACAGTAAATGTAACGGAAAACGTTGACAAAGTAAATGAAAATCGAACAAAGCATTCTACCTAATTTCATCAATCCTATAGCCGGAAATTGTAAAAAGTCCATGAAATTAACGTAAACTGATGGTGATGGCGCCGTATAAATTCAATATAAATCTTTTGAAGGGAAGGCGTGCATTCAGGACCACAAAAACCATTTGTTTGGTTTATAGACGGAACTGTCGAGAGAGAGAGAGTTGATTTGGTATGTCTTCTACATAAGTAATTAATTTCTGGCCGACTTGACCCATTCTTGCTCACATTAGAATACATTACAAAGGAAACCTCGTGATAATAGATAATACTTTGTCAAGTGGATAATTTGAATATTGGTCAATAACACGCTTTTTATTGAATTGTGTTGATTGAAATTGGATGTTGGAATCTTATACCCCAGATAGTCTACACCAGCCCTAAGCAGGCGTCATATATTCAGCGTGTAATGAACCATTCAGTTTTCTTTCTACAATGTGTACTAGTTACATATCATATTATAGACACTGGACAATCATTTGCTAACATCGACTCAATCAACATGCCTGCAGATCTTGTTTACCAACGAACTATGGCAATACAATGATAAAGCATATTCCGCATGATTATAATCCAATGACACAAACTTCGATTTCTTACTTATTTAAATAGAACACAAGGAAATTAATTGTGGTATAACAAACTCCTTTAATAAAATGGTACATAACGCTTCAACACAATCTACACGCGTCTTCATCAGAGGAAATGACGAAGAGGGTGTAAACATGCGAATGTACAGCAAAAGATAGATATGATGTTTTTCCTGTTTTAACCAGTTGAGAAAGCCTGGGTGCAATATACATTACTTTCAGACAGATCAGACCTGAGATTTGAGTGATGCAGAATGGACGGACTGACATAGAAAAAGCCTCTAGTCGTTTGAATGGGACAGTAAACCGAGTCCTACATGCTATAATGCTTTGCACGCTACAGGCCCCTTGACAGATGAAAATCGCATAAAGAGTAGGCTAATGTCGCTGTCCTGGCAAAAACTTCCTTCTTTGGACACTGCATAGCGACTCATAGACCATTAGGTGTAGAAGAATAGGATCTAATACTCCATTCATTTTCATTTCATTTCAGTAATGATATTGATGGCAGTCATATTGCATGTCAAGGATAAATATTTAAAAATAATTTGTTTTATGACCTTTTATGAAACTGAGAAATTGAGAAATTGTGACCCATGTTTACATTAAAATCATCAAATATAGACTAATGTTCACCATAACCATTAAATCACTAAGTAATTATCACTTCATTTTGTGTGTGTTGTTATATATATTATACATGTGTTAGTTTGTCGGCTATAATTCTCCAGAGGGAAATCTCATGCATTATTGACACTACATTGAATATTATGACACGGTTGTGGAAATAACTGTTAGAGTGTATATTTATTTCAAAATATACTTTTTCGCAGGCCAGTAGTCAGAATAAAATGTTCGCAGGGGCAATGGAGTGTGGTATAAAGATTGACGAAATTCCTAAAATCTTCTATGTCAAGCACTGAACAAGTTTACAATGATATAGATAAAAAAAATAAGAAGGTGGAGTTCAGTTTAACGGTCGATAAAGTTAATGTTTTTTATTATTATTATTTTTTTTTTGTGTGGTTTTTCTCGGAGACAGTGCTGTGCGTCCAATTTGTCGCTTGTAGCCATGTCACTGCTCTTTGAAGTTATAAACTACCAAACTTTTCAGCTTTAAAATTTTCTTTGTTTTTTTTTACCTTTAGTTGAGAAATGAGGAGGCCAGAACCATCTAGTCTGTTCGTGTCAGGTTTTAACCACCATCACACATACATAGACTACAAAATCTGTTTTTAATCGCTATAGAGAATAGACGAATGTGATCAGTAAGAGAAATTGTATTAATGCTTATGTTGAATTTGAAAGTAAATACAATGTAAAAAAATAGGATAAGGCCTACTACATCTACTAACATCGTTGGAAACCCCACAAAGGCAACCTGTTTTGAATAGTATTGAACAGTAGGCGACAATATCTTGTCACAATTCAGTGTTTAAAACTGAACCCTTCAGATATTATATTTAAAACCTCATTATATAAGACGTTCAATCTAGGTGCTTTGTCAATTTCTTGTGTTAGGTAACTGACTTATTCAAACTTAGTAATTGTTTGAAAGCATTGCAGTAATACCGTGATTAGAGATATCCGATCGATGATTTCTTTTTCCTTCGTTATACTTCATGTATTATTAACGCTTTGTTAAATATCAAACCCCATAGGTGACGGGAGTAAGAATCACTTACACAATGAAAAAAGGAAGTGTTAAATGCTATCTAAATAGCTTGCAAAAACTACGAACTGAACTTATGTGATGTATGCATTTGAACAACTTTATAGTGTTCTACAGCTGAGAATAGACTGTCTTGGTTTATTAAAGTCATTTACCCGATACTACGTAGAATTGACAGTCATTTACCCAATTGAATTCTACGTATTATTGATAGAGATATGTTCGATTGTAGTATACATGATATTGAGTCATATGCACGATCGAAGTCTACGTATTATTGATACAGATATGTTCGATTGAAGAATACATAATATTGAGTCATATGCCCGATTGAACTCTATCTAGTATTGAAAGTCATGTGAAGTCGACGAAGTATTGGGAGTCATATGGTCCATTGAAGTCTACGAAGTGTTGAGAGTGGAATGGAGAGTCATGTATCCGATTGTCGTGTACGTAGTATTGAGAGTCATTTGCCCTATTGAAGTCTACAGAGTATTGGGAGTCGTATAGCCGAGTTAAGTCTAGTATTGAGAGTTATATTATGCAGTATTGGGAGTCATATGTCCGGATGAAATCTTCGTAGTATTAAGTGTTTTGCTCAAAGAATTCTACTTAGTATTGCGAGTCATTATGTATCATTGAGAGTCATATGTCCAATTTAAGTCTACGTAGTATTAAGGGACATAATGCCTACAAAGTACTTCCGATTAAAGAACGTATTATTTTGAATCATATGTAGAATGCGCCTCGATTTAGTATTAAGAACCATCTCCGAATTTTTCATTTACATTTTGAAAACATTGGCTAAACCAGAGATCAATTAATAACTGATAGGTTTTCAAACGTCAGAACAATCAAAATATTAACAAAAGTCATGCGTTTGCACGCACTATGATAAGTATTCATGAAAACAGTCTCTTTACAAAATGAAGACAAATGGTACATAAAACTCATTTCATAAACTTAACTAAAGTCCACTTGACGATTAAATATAACCATTAACTTATACCTCAGCGTCAAAATTGACGTGTTTACAGTCTGGAAAGGTTAAGTCTGACTATTCCCTATCTCAGCAACGCTGATTAATTATTCACAACGTTGTATTTGTAAGCTTCTTATCTAAAATGAGTCGGTTTTTGTGTTTTGCTCTGTGATTTACTCATATTTCACATATTAAATCGTTGTCATTGAATCTTTATTATTTTGATCGAACAAAATAATACTACTATCATAAAACACATAATCTCGAAATCTGCGAACGTGGCGAGGTTCTAAATACTTATTTATTAAGCAATGATAGATATACATGTATATGATATAATACATAATTTGAGAAAACCTAATACCCAATTCATCCGGTGTATATACAAAAACATAAAATAGAGAAAACATACATTGACAACTAAACAAAGAATGAACCACAAAAGCAGTTTTTTTCCTGTGAAACTGACAGATGCTAAAAGATTTATATATAGAAAACATAATGTTTACAATATCCTTAACAAATATAAAAAGCTTATTAAACTATAAAAGGAGCAATATTGCAATACACAAAATTTAGCATATTGTGTAAGTACAAATAGCAATAACTGTCGTAACTAATATAAACAAGTGAAGAATATTCTGAAAAGAAGCCATGACGGATAACTATATTGATATCAAAAATTTGAAAAATATTTTGAGTGAAATAAATTGTCCACTTTTTAAAATAAAGGATAAATATAACGAGTGAATAAACGAGAAAATCAATGTTACTAAAATGAGAATGGAAAATGAAGATTGAATGGTTTAAATTGAGTAATTATATATAAAAAATATGTTCATATTCCTGGTAAACAACTGGTTTAAAGCTGTCTTGTTCAGTTTATAACAGCTATACAGGGATAACTTTAGAAAAATAATTTATCATGAATAATTGACTACCACAAACGCACCAGTTTTCAAACAAATTGAATCAAGTAATATCGCTGTTCCAGGGAAGTTTCAAGAAAAAGTTCATGTAGCCTTCTTGAAATTTGAAGTATTCCGGATATTCAAACCTTGCAATAAATACGGATCTTGATCTCAAAGCAGTCAGCTTCAATTTCAAGTTGAGAAAAAAACTTTTTTTGTGTTGTAAAATATTCTAATTGTAGACATTTTCCTTTACTGCTAGCATTGAAAGATAAGTCTCCGTTTGCTGGTGTAGGTGTGCTAGTGATTTTAATAATAAGAAATACAGGGAAACAGCATTAAAGAATCATTTGTCATTACTTTATCTTATCTTTTATCTTATCTAGTTATCTCACATTGTTGTTATAATATTAAAGTTGATTGCCTCTCTTATGTTACAGCTACATGCTTTATTATGTTACAGTTACTTGCCTCTATAAATGTTAAATTTCGGGGAAGGGAGGGATAGATTCTCCCAGATGTACAGGCCTAGGGTGGAGCAAATATTTTATTGAGAAATTTGGATAGAGGATCTGGAATTGTTGGATAGTTTTCTTCTGATCTGATCTGAAATTAGAAAAAAAATTAATTAATTTAAGTTTTGATTTTTGGATTATGCCACTATCATTTTCTACTTATATACATGCGGAAATTTCTCTTGAAGACTCTTATAATGGGCATTAACTATCTTGCTTGCCTTATAACTGGTTGTCTCGAAGGGGACGACAAAGGGTGCTATGCCTACACTGTGGTGAACATAAAGTCCTATGGGTCTTGCTGTATTTAATGTTTCAATCCAATGGGCTTCTCTGGATTGACGAAATTTGGTAGTTTCATCTTCGGCAAGTCCATTTCTATGCGCTCAATTGGGGTTAGGATGAGATCGTCAAGTGAATGGTAGTCAAGATTGAAATGATTAGAAACAGGCTTGTCTTTTTCCAATTTAATATCTGATCTGTGAACATTAAAACGAGTGCGTAATTTGCTCTTTGTTTCTCCGATATATTGTTTTGGACATTTTTTTACCTTCGAATTAAGGATATTACATTCGAGTTTTTTGTTAGGTGCTCTTGGATCGGGTAACTTTTATTCGTAGAGTTACTTAAAAAACAATGAGTTTCTGATATAAAGGGACATGTTTTGCATCTGGTTGACATACATGGGGCACTCCTTAAGCCTGGAGGTTCTTCGGAATAAAGTCTATTTTAAGCTACTATCTGCTAAGGTTGAAATTTTTATGTTTCGTAAAAATCGTTAACAGTACCTACGCTGTTTCAGTTTTGAGCAAAAAATCGTGTTCGAAATCAGGAGATCTTGTACAAAGTCGGTGAAATCGTTAAACTTGTGACTTAATTATACCAGGACAGGTATGTTTTGGATGAAATGAGCTCTTATGCAAAAGTTGGTGAGTGTAGGTTTCTTTGAAATACATTTTCTATCTGGTTTATTAAGTCTCTGCTATGGAATCGCATTTGAGGACAGTGGTATCAAGAAAGTATAGTTAATGTTAGTTTGGTGGACGGATGGTGGTTGTTGAGGATTTCAAAGACTGGCCAAAACTGTTCTATAGAGTAAGTAAGTCCAAACCATGAAAATGTCATCCACAAAGCGTCCGTAAAAAAGTGCATTATGTTCGAGTTACTTGCCTCTATCATACTTAAGTTGCCTTTATTTTGTTTAAGTTACTTGTCTCTGTTATGTTAAAGAACAACCCAGATTCTGTAAGCAACAGCCTTAGGCCAGAAGCTTTACAAGTGTCTTTATTGGAAACCGGAATAGACACCATTTCCTACAGTAATAATGACACGTCGTGCTGATTATGGTTTAATAGGTATAGTGCTGTAAGATATCTGTGAAATTTGTGTTTTTAATAAAGGAAGAGTTTTCTTAATAAAAAAAATATTCTATCTTCCTCAAAATAAACAGAAAGACTGCAAATATGGCACTGATGACTTATAATATTGGAAAATGTAATGAATAAAGTATGTATAGGAAGAAACCAGGTTGAAAATATCGTTTCTACCTAAACAGGGGTGCATAGTGAATTAAGATCAATACATCAGTCCCAACAGTTAATCAAAAATCAAACTTTGGTGTATGGACAAATTAACGATGACGGTACTGATGTCCATGTGAGATCACATTGAAACGTTGAGATTAATAATTATTCTCCAAGTGTCTATCCATAACATTGTCTTCAATCAAACTAATTAAAGTCAACATCAATGAAATTACTTTGAAAGTATAATCAATAGGGGTGGAGGGGGGATAACGGGAGCTAAGTGTTGATAAAGAAACTAATTATCCAAGCTTAGATCTATCTAATATACTGTATACAATTCCTTCCTTTTGTGACTTTGATGGAGAGACGAGTTATAATTGACTTATGTTCGAGTCTACTGTCTATTGTAAGATTCATTATAGTTCCCATAATTTAAATCTTAAAGGGGAATTCTGTTTTTTTTTATAATTTTTTTTTTTCAAATTTATGAAACTTCACATCTAGGGAAATATGCCCTTTAAAAATTTTTGAACTAAAAATATGTCACTTTTAGTTTTAAAACGCCAAAACTATTCTGGAAGTTTACGTGAACATTACTAAACCTTTTTACGTTCGTTATTGTCTTTGTCAGGTGTGTAATAAAGTACTATACATATTTAAGCTCATGAAACGTAATTGTGGAGAAATGTGTCTTCTATTTATTCTGAATCAACTAATAAGAGACAAAGTCCTCAAATAGGTCAAACTATATTAATGTATAAGTATACGCCGCGCTTCTAATTAACACTTTTAAAGCAACTGCAATTTGAGTAAGTATATACCTCTATGCAAATAGCATGTATTAGAAATTTTTCAAGTATGATTAATATTATTTTAAGAAAGAAAATTTTACCTACTGCCCTTTAAAGAATCGGAATTGTATTTACAAAGGTACTTCAATCTCAGATAGTTTAATTAACTTTGTTTCGAAAGAAAAGATGGCCTGGTTACAACAAAAAAAAACAATGATTTATTGTCTTATTTGGCTCGAGGTTATTTTAATATTCGCGTAGTTTTTAAGATTTCTTTCTTCTATTAATTTTTACACAAATCTCAGAATTCTTTTCGTTATTTATGAAACTCCATTATTAGATTACGTTGAAAATTCCTTAAAACTTTCTAGGATTTGTTTCTCCTTAATCGCCTTTTCGAACTTTGTTACTTTGTTTTTATATTTTTGAAATGAAATACCAGCGAAAATATACGCATTTCCTTTGAGATGCATAAACATTAAGAATGTATAAGTATATGTTACAGAGAGTTCTTAATATGAGCCTTTATTTATAACAAATTTTTTTTCAAGAAAAATTCACGGAGATTCAATTGGACCGTAGCCCAGGGAAAATAATCAGAGCTTTCGATATGTAGCCATATCGTTCACAATATTTCTATTTCTTCTATGACAGAATCAAACCAAATCCCAAGTCCCTGCAATAACAAACTTCCATGACACAAGAATATGCGTTTCAAGGTATTAAAGGGAATTCGTAAAAACGTAATTGTGAAGACTTAGCTCTAAAAGCGACGTGTTTGTACTTCAAATGTTATTGGCATATTATGCTGTATTCCTTTTAATGTGGAAATAACACCTTAAATGATTAAAGGTGATTTTGATTTACCTTTTAACGCATGCATAGAAATTTAAAACGAGAGCAAACATTATCATAGCCACTTTTTTGTAGCCCAACAAAATTATCTGTTTTTAAACGCAGAAATAAATATATTTCATGCCTTTGGCGACCTTCCATGGGAAAGTTTCTCTGTCGTGACTTGTAATAAAAGAATTTTTCTAAATGTTGATTATCTTGTCATTTCAGGTAGCCACCAGCTGATATATGTTACAATCAATACCATAGCATTGTATCTATATGGACTCTTTCCACTCCACGTATAATTTTATACATATATACTAGCAGTCTCCTTAGTGCCAGCTGAGTGGATCGTATTGCAGTTTCTATTGTTATGGTTACGACTAGGGTTAAATAATTAATAAATTTGATTAATGGCAAAATCACTGGAACAATATCAATCATAGAATCTCAACATTATGTGATTTAGAAACTGCGTTTGTGTTTTAGATGAGTGCTATGACTTCCGAACACGCAACATAAATATACTGAAAAATTGAATATCTATCGTTTCATTGATGAAATCGACAGGTTGCTCGTTCACGAGTGATTTAATGGATTTTAGCGTGATTTTTTTACAAGTGGATTGACTAGAAAGAGAAATACAACAGTTTTCTTTTTGTATTGTGTTGAAATGAGTGCACAATACTCTTAGGACTATCAATATAACATCATTCTATTAAATCACATCGGTACTAAAAAAATTATCGCTAAGTAATTGATATTACTGTGTTAGAGCAAATACAAGTGTGTATTACATTATTAAAGTGTGCATGGTGGTATACGGTACGTATTTGTTGAGGGAATTTACCAGCAAAAATCAGCAATTTCATTGTCGATAATACCAAGAAAATGTTCAAATAGATTTGGCAATGTTTTCGCGTTGATTTGTTCATTGACGATGCTAGTTTCAGACTGGGTATCGTATAGTTGTGCTTCAAATTGTGCTCTGATGTGTATACATGGAGATCTGTGTGTTACCTTGTGCACCCCCTGTAAATAATTTTGATACACGTATTTCCAATATCTAGCTGTATATTGGCCTATTTTACGTATGCGATAAAATAGCGAGATGATCTTAAGAGACCTTTAAGAAGAATAAATAATGAGATGTGTAATGTGATTATAAACCGTAATATAACAGAACGCTTGTGATAAAAGAAATAAGCAAAGTATCTCAATATCTACAGAAATGTCTTCGGTTCATACATACAGCTTTTATACAATATATCAACAGTAGAACCTGCGTTACAGACGAGTCCTAACCAACCTTACAAAATGAATGACACACACGTAGCGGAGGATAATAATCTAACCAAACAAGCAGAAGAACAAATGAAAGCGTTTTATTACATTTTAGCTTTTATATCTGTGTACATTGCAACGTTTATTTTGTGTCTACTGAAATATGTCAAATTTCGAAAGAAATGTTTTGGAGAAGTTGGCATATATAAACCGTTACTCAAACTCTACGAAAGTGACTTGGGGTTAAGTGAGGAAGCAGGCGTCGAAGAAGCATTTCCGGACAGCAATGAAAAGAAGACGGAACAAGGTGACAATACCATCGTTTGATTGTTGAATTCGTCAAAGAGGATATTCATTGCTTCGTTAATCAAGCCCGATTGCCAGCCAGCCAGACTTGTTTACACACCAACTAAATATCCGTTTGATGTACGCGAAACAAGTATTTGTGTGACGTAACTATTCACTTGGAAGAACAGATTTCAATACCACATGAAATTGTCCATGTATTATTAAAGTTCTAACGTATCATGTGGTATTGTTTTAAAACAGACGACATCGCCATTAGGAGCAATCTGCCAAGGGGAACAATTCATGCATAAAAACTTAATTACGATATGGCTTCATACAATGTATAATTCATCACATGGAACTTTCTCTGTTTCATCTCACTTGTCTTTTTCATTATTCAAACTGTCTTTTTTGTACAATTCATTATAATTTGAATGAATGTGTCTACGGTTAAAAGCAATGTGATTGAAGTTTGTGTGTTTGACAAATTCGAATGTAGGCTACAGACATATTAATAGTGAGTTATATATATTTTCTTGTACGTTTAATTATATTTTATAATGAGCACAATTTTCACTGCTTTGATCAGACGAAATGCTTCGATTGAAGATGTTTGTTTTGTTTTTACCAATGACATTAGATTAGACATTAGCTGGGGGTTGGTATTCAATCCAAACCTCTATATCGCATCAACTGACCTAAACGAAAGTAAATATTTGTGTGGGTATTGGTATTAGTTAGTTTATGAACTAAACGATAAATACCTGAATTGAAATTCTGCGCCCTATGTGACTTATTAAGATCGGCAACGACATGCAATTATAGTGAATCTAATTCTATTGAAAGGTAGTTATGATTTCACAATGTCTTTGATCAAACAAAATGATTCAATCGATGTTATTTATTTTGTATAAAATATCAAACGAATTTATCTGAACATAAACAATTATCACGAATGAGCGAAAACAATCTCACAGAAAAAAGTGATGATATTTAACTGTATATTTTTAATGTAACAAAAGGGAAAAAAATAACGTTGTTGGAAGATGCAGTTTTTTATATGTTATATTCTTAACAATCTCGTGGTCTTTCTGAATCAAACTAATGTTATAAGTTGTATAATATTTGCTTATCAATAATTTGTACTCAGTATAATGCTGTGCGTTTTCGCTGCCTGTTCTGTAACTTGTCGAGTTTGGATTCAATTAAGTAAACGCATATCCCGAAAAGATGGAAATGAGTAAATAAAAAAGGTATCTCTAACTGCATGTATTTATGATTTTCTTAGTCTTCTCAAGATTTGTCCTTTCAATTTTAATCACTACACATTCTGCTTGAAATCATTCCGTTAAATTTACATGCCTTTTTGTTTGGCGCCAAAATATAATATTATGAACTTTGAACATGCTCACATGATAAGTTATTAAGCGAATTCCGTGGTCCAATTTTGAAACCTTTATCAACGTGTAACTGATTTTGGGTCATTAAAGGTAATATAATAACTTTTTTAAAAGGTACGGATTTTTAAAACTTAACGTCAAATCTGGACTTTTTTACAAGTTTCTGGATCTATATCTTTTAATCATGAAACTATTTGGGATTACATTTTAAGGATAATGCCAAGATGACACTGTACCGGCAAAAACATCGATGAAAAATATTGGCTGGTTGAACGTCTTATCTTTGTATAATCTGTTAGCTTGGTAAATGGGAAGCTTGAATTTATTTTGATCATTCCGGTATGTACCATGATTATTTACCTTGCATATACTTGTACATAAAGTTGCCTTCATGCCATAGCGATCACCAGTTGCGTATGGTTACGAAATTCATGCTCGCTTTCATTATTCGCAACAATACTCATCTGTTAATCGCTAAGGTGTGAAGGAACCATCATATCGTATTTGTTATTGTGTGATAGACGTTTGTTTGGATGCTTTTCTTGTCATTCCTGATTAAAGAAATTACAGAACAGGATATGATTTAGTAATGCCTGTTAGTTTACAGCAAGTGTCCATACAGTGTGCAGTGAGGGAAATTTGCCAGGATATCGCCATTATAGTTGTCTCTGGTTCAATTTGTGAAACATCGTCGTGTTAGCGACTGTCTGTTTGTAACAAGGATTTGAGTAATGGTTTTCTATATTAGTATAAAACGACAAGTGACATCAAATGTTTGAGAAGAGTGAATATGCCCTGCCTCTTTAGCGATCACCACATCTATACCTTTGTTAGAGGAAAAGAGGCTTAAAAAGCTCTGTATAATATCATACATATTTTAGTGGGAATCGCTAGAGAAACAGTGCATTTTGGAGCCCATAATGATTATTTCGTTAACTTTTAACAGAAGGAATGTGAAGTGTGTATCACAGTATTGACATGTGTGCCTTTTACCGTATTATTGTAAATTACTGTGTAAATATTTGAATCATTAAGCATTATTAAGAAGTATTCAGTCTTTATTGTTTTAAGCTCATAATATATTGGTATGTGGGCGTATTTGCCATGACACCCAACATTCCCTATTAGCTCATCGGGAGATTATAACAAAAAAAATATGCATTTTCTATTAGTCATAGGCTACTGATATCATTTTGATATTTAGCAAATATAAGCGATTAAGCAGTTACCAAGGAACACCTTTCGATCCTATCAAGACGATCTAATATATCCTATGGTTATTTAACGATTTTTCAATAATCGCTTATATATTGAGTCGTTCTCCGTGTGCATAGATAATTTCCGATAAGTATAACAAACAGCATTCACAATGTACATGTACAAAAAAAAAACAGTTATGTTCTCAAAATCACCCAGTTTCTGATTAACAACTGTAGATATTAAAAGATAAAAAATGTTTAACGATATAAATATGAAATCTAGAACACAACTCGACCTTCATATCTCGCAATTTAAGTGTAATTTCATGTTTTATTGATGTGTTTATCAAGTTTTCAAAACACAATACGTTTCATTTTTTCATACATTACCAATGGTTTCTATTTTGAGCAGAACTTATTCTTGGATTACATTGTATCAATTTACTAAAAATCGATGTTAAAAGCCATGTACATAATACCACTTTAATCAACATAACAATGTAGATGTATTGGGTTTGAAAAACAGGTGGAAGACCTTTTCCTAGTCACCTTTCCTGTCTTATGGAAATGTGTAAAGGAAGTGATTTGATTCCATTGTACTTAGTGAACACATCCACGCAGAGATCTCTATTTCTCTGTAATTGGGTTGCTGTGTTTAAAGGCAATAAGAACCGAATAGAAAAAGAATTGCTTTTCAGTCTTGAATTCCAGAAATGTAAAAATTATGACATAAAGATCTCAAATGTCTTTCAAAACGAAGGCTGGAATTCTGAAAGGTGAAATTAGCTTCACATACAAATGTTAGGAACTTCCTTTGAATATCTTTAATCATGCCTTTCAATGCCATTTGCGTAAAAATAACTTTATAGTATACTTTAAATGACTGGAAAATTACAAGTTGACGTTCGCTTCCAGCGAGTGCTGATAACGCAAACTGGGTAGTTGTTAGAAGTCGTAGGAGTTGGTAGACGGATTGGTTCAAATAGGATGAGTCAATGCTGTTGGTTTGATTGTTGATAATTCTTGAGATCTGGTTGAGTTGAATAAATGGCGATGAAACTCTTTAGTCTTTTAAATTCGTTCTGGTCACGGTTATTCTTGTTGTTTGGTATTCGATTGGTAGCTGTTCGTTAGGTAATCTGATAACAGTTGATAACATTGAGAAAGAGAAGAGTGGGGGGGGGGGGATATGTGGCTTTCAACTAAAGGAGGGAAAGGATGTTCTCGGACGTTTCTGCAAGGAAACTTATAACGTTTGGAGGGATATTATGAAAAGTGTTTAGAAAAACTGAGAGTGAGAAAATTTAGCATATCTGTTTAGGACATATTTGGTAATAAATTGGTAGCCGAGTTCCAAAATTTTTTTTCGCATCAATCGGTGTCTAGCGGTGTTGTGGTTCCGTAGTTTGTCAGCCGATTTCTGGTCGATATCCTCCAGACTTTTCTTGGAACAACAGTCTGCTTGATTATTACCAGGGATGGAGATGCAACGAGAATCATACTAGTTCAATCTTGTGATTGTTGTTGGTTGTGTAGTTTTGGATCATTCTTCGTATTTTGGTGAAGACTTCTATTAAATTAATTATGTTATCAATCTAATGTAATACAAATCATCTCTAAACATTAGTCCTTATTTATTACTATGATTGACCCTTTGTTACTGATAATGATGTGAATGATAATAATGGAAAGGAAGCTCTTTGTGGTAAACACATAATGACGTCAGGGTATATCATGAATAATTGAATAATACTACTTTGAAGATAATTATAAACTCTTTATATACATGGGTCAAAATAAGGTTCAATACACCAGGACATGACCCTGTCTAATATGCAGGCCCTCGATAAAATCCAATGAATGATATGAAGAAAAGAAATACACTAATATTTTGATGTATAACTTGTTAAAAAATACACAAATACACATGGTTTAATACGGTGGCTGGTATACGCCATCAAATTTACAATATACAATTGTTCTTATAAGGTAGTGATTTTTACTTTTATATTTTAAACTTGATTTTTCCCCTGGGTGAAAATACTTTCCACATGGGTGAAAAGTCCCGTATTAAACATTTAATTTTTTAGATCTTTCAGCGGGGTGAAAATAGTTTTCACCTGGGTGAAAAGTCTTGAATTAATCATCGAAACATCGAAAAGTCGAAAAATTAAATGTTTTATTCGGGACTTTTCACCCAGGTGAACGCAGAGCAGTACGTGAAGATGTGAATATGATCAAATAAACCTAAAACCTAAAATAACAAACAGTAACCTATAAAATCATTTGTAGAAGATAAATAGCAAGACAATATTAATATATTCGGATAATGTAAAAAAGACGAAAGAATCTGTCTATAAGATTGTCAGAGTGATAATTTATAGCGGTATGGTCAGAACTCGGGTTTTCAAGAATTAAGAAAAAATCAATTACATGTATATATTATAAAAGGAACGACAAAGTCTCCTAGATTCAGATTTGCTGTTGTTGTTCTAATTTGGCTGTGTCAATCAGAAGCTTTAATTGAACTGCCTCCGGAAATGGTTGTCTGACATACCCATTTGCTAATGAACTCTATACATCTATTTTCAGTCTTACTGGAAACTGTGAATTCCTCCAGTTCTGTGCTGAATACTTAAGCGTATACAGCCTATAGCCTATACAGGATTTATAACGTTTTCAAGAATTGGCGCACGCATAAAATGGACTCATTGCATGAACAGCTATCTCAAGATATCTCATAATGGTACAAACTTAGTCAACTAGACAGGCCATTGTATACATTGGCATTGGTGAGACTTGAATAACGTTGCCAATTGCAATATCCAATTTGATCTTCTGAGCCAGCCTCTCGTATACAATCTTCATTAAGAGGCTGGTTGTAAAATTAGGATTAATCTTCCGATATCCGGTCTAGTAGAGCAGAGTATGCGAGGTAACTGATGAGTACTGATCTACGGTACAAAGTTTCTCCACACGTTCATTTACAACTTCACAAAACTTGTAAAATGCAAGCGAACACCTAGAATTGATCTAAAGCTTAGATGTTAAATTTTTATTTTATAAATTAATGATAAATATTTTCACCTAGGTGAAAAATATGTGATAACTCTTGTAGTTTTTATGTAAAAACTTTATTTTTCACTTAGGTGAATTTGAGGTGATAAGTTTTCATCTAGGTAAAATTAAAGTTTTTAATTCAAAATAAAGAAGTACAGAAAGGATGGTTTTAACACACTTAGATACAATTAAGCTGTGAGTGGATGGCTATGAAAGGTGCGACTGATTAGATCAACTAAAATTACAAGAAAAAAAAAACTGGGACGTTTTATATCTAATATTATTACGGATATTAGGTACAGCGTTGGTTGAGATGGTTAAATACGAATCGAATACTAGTACTGCGTTTTAGAAGAAATATAAAGTTTAAAAATTTTAAAATTAGCCAATAAGAGCGTATATCCATCA
Source organism: Nipponacmea schrenckii (assembly GCA_030562195.1). Taxonomy (NCBI): domain Eukaryota; kingdom Metazoa; phylum Mollusca; class Gastropoda; family Lottiidae; genus Nipponacmea; species Nipponacmea schrenckii. Next base: position 12,723,429 of record CM060200.1, read on the forward strand.
ATATTTAGATAAACCAACTGATATAAAAAAAAACCAACAGAATTGTTATGTAATGCGATAAATCGAAAAAGACCTCGTAACTATCTATAAGAATGCAATCGAGAATTGAAAACCCGCTGGTAAAGTTACCTGGAAGTACCGTCGTGAAGGCTGTGAGCTAGTAGAATACATTTTGAAACGATATTGGATTGTTTCGTACTACATGTATATCTAAATGTGAGGTATGTGATAATAGTCTATTGCTAGCTGACCGACGAAAGCTGAGCAAATGTTGGATAAATACCATTTTGACTACTGCAAACCATGGGTTATGTATAGGGAAGTCTTTTATGAAGCATTTGAGATTTGGTCAGTCGATTGATAATAACATATAATCTCAATGCTGTCTTAAAGTAAACCATATGTGGTACTTTGTTTTCTACACAGTGTGCAAGCCTGGAATAAACAGATAAACTGAATTCAATATTTTTCTGACTTCTATTTAAGCTCCATTATTTTATTCAATATAAAAACATACTCTAATCCCATTCAACGTTATTGCTATTGTTCCTTTTATCTCGAAATAACCCTGGCTTTTCATTCTAATGTCTCTTTACATCTTGTTTCAATTTCCTTATCCTCTATCTGACAGACCTAATGACTGCGGCTTTAAAACTAATCCTGTTTTCCAATTCCATTATCAATTTGGTGAAGTTTGACACGTATTTCATAGAACATTGTCTAAATCTACATACTTATTAAGATAATTAAACTTGAATATTTAAAAAAATAAAAATCATTGCAGACGGAATTACTGTATGTGATATTAAATGATTGACGAGGTTTCAAATTTCTTCAAAGGAATCGCAAATGATCACTGAGGAAGTCGTTTTTGCAAACGGAAGTTGGATTGACTGAAAGTTTACCCTGTTTCGGAATTTGTGCCGGAAACACTGATGGCATCAATTTGCACCATTCCAAATCATCTTAACAATTCCTTTAAAGAAAGAAGACAACCTCTGAACCACGGTTATTACGTTCAACCCCCCTGTGTCTGTATTTTCGAAAATATATTATGAATAAATATTTCCTACATGCCACGGTTTGATTGGTTATAAGAAAAACGTCATTAGAACGGGACTGTGGTACACAATCTGTTGATTACAATAGAAACAACGAATGACATTTACAAAAAGAATACCAAATTGTAATCTAATTTTAATTAGATTTGTTTACTCGTGCTCGTGCGTACCGTTAGACATTAATTTTGCTCACTGTCTGATCACCTCGATTTAATTTTCCTAACTGTACTATCTCTCTCTTAATTTATTTTGCAAATAAATAACCTATTCAGTGGCCTTCATGAAAAGTATAGCTGATGTTTAATGACCTAATATTTCCATTGTGAAACTGACTGCACTTGTCAATTAGTTATAAGTTATGTGTCTGTATATTGGTTATATTGTCGTTCTGGATTACCAACTCGTCAGTTTCATCAACTTAAAGGGAAAGTAAAGAGGTTTCTAAATTTAGTATCGTGACACTTATAGCAACAATTTGCACCGTTCAATATACAATCGAACGTTTGTGGTTCATGCATTTCAACGAAAACCAAGTGATTAATGACGTCACTAATCGCATAGGTCCTTATTTAAGCAATAAACGGTCACCCTATGGCGGTTATGGTCGTATATCAGGACAAAGGTTGGATGGAAAATTGAATGAATGCGCGTTAGCGCATTTATGATTAATTTTCCATCCAACCTTTGTCCTGATATGCGACCATAACCGCCATAGGGTGACCGTTTATTGCTTATATTTACGTTTTCAAAACCTGTCACCACGACAAATTCTACTCTTTGCGTGAAAATTTCATATTACCCGCCTTTGTCGCTGGAGTTGATCTTGTTGATGGAATAGCCATTTTCGTTTCGTCAGAATATAGTTCGCGGGGGAAAGCTCTCAAAATGTAAGAAAAAACAATGTTTATCTCAATTTTATGTTTAATCTTTATAAATCAATTCATTTATCAATAAATATAAAACATTTTGGTATGAATTCGAACTTTACCGATGAAAAGCAACAAAATCATGAAATTTAATCAACGCGGATACAATTGAACAACGGAGAGGTGATTCGGCTAGACCTGACCACCGCATGTAAACAAGTAGGAAAGTTGAGAAAATGAAAGTAACTATAAAGACCAATCTAGAAGAAGACCCCTCCATATGTTGATAGGTGACCACAGTTTACACTCAATTCAGTTAATATTCAGTAACAGTATAGTATTTTGAAACTTAATATTAAACAATCCATAAACCTGCACTTTTAGGCTCTTAAACTGAAGCGAGTAACTAGGTCAAATGGGTCTACGGCTATGGCCAGTACACTCAGGCCTAATTCGATTGAGTTCTATCGCATTTTGCCAATTATTTTTGTATGAGACTTTGAGTATTAAATTGGCTTTGGGTTAGGCTAATGGAAACTTTATTACATATTAGAATTCAACATTAAAACTGGAACTTTACGTTCAAGCGTGAAGATGATCGACGTTAATAGCGCGACGGCCATGTTTATTTACATTGGTTACTGTGTATTACTACGCTCAATGTTTTGGTGATGAGGCAATGGCAGTTATCGTCTCATAAACGCCACACGTATTAACATAAGTCCAATGGAGAAAAACAATAGCTAATGTAAATATACAAGGATATTTAGCAATTAGTGTCATTCTAGATTGTCATTCTGCAATTGTACATTTTAGACAAGTGGGGGATCTTGGATCAATGTCACAATTTATCTGTGAAAGGTGAATATGTTATTGCCCTGGTAAAAACACAACTAGGGAACGATGCCTTTTTAATCAGTGACAGAAATATGGGAGTTGAAGAGTGCTTGTTTGCTTACGTTTCTACAATATAATAGGAATAATAACGACATAAGTCGATGAAACAGGGTTAAATGGAACTTACGGTTGTCGACGACTGTGAGCTACTTATTTACTTTGCAAAACCCATTTATTCATTAAACCGTCTACCTATAAATTAAAACTTTCGACCTATTCACTAAAAGTCTCCTTTTATCTATTAAAACCTATTTTATCCATCTACCACTTGCACACAATGCGTGGTCTATAATGAAATTTTCTTCATTTCCTTGCCTAACCATCTAAATCTGACATTAGTTCCATAGATGTCAATTCCATTACTCTACTTCAATTGTTTGCTTAATCAAAGTATTCAATTATATTGGTCTAACGGTGGAGAACTAATTAAGCACGGCCAAGCGAGTTCTGTGAGAGCAAGGTTAAGGTCTAATGTAATACATATCTTGGGGTCATGGTGAAATTAATTCCATGTTTTAATTAAACTTATGTGGAATAAATAGATTTCTTTATTACCATCGAGTCAGTGAATGTGTCATTCTCTTGAGAAATTTATCATTCATCAGTCTGGTTTTATGTTGGGATATTAGAAACGCTCAAGTTTTCTTCCTATTTACGAGTTGAACGTTTATGACAGAATGTTATATCGTTGCGTATCATGCTTGAATACCTTCACCTAGGAATACCAGTAATGTTCCTAAAATGGCATATGAAAGCGTTGTGAGTTGATGAATTGGAACAAGCCGTTGCCCAAAGCTGTAACTGCCATGTATTCAGCAATTCAGATAAAAAATCTCGTATTACAGTCTGAATAAAAATTGAAAATTAACACCTCTTTAAAATTCCAAAACAAGCATATAAAACCCTATCAAAATGGTCTTCTTCCCCATGCCATCCGTTTCGCCATTAATCTTACAACTACACGCCAAAAGTTCATAAGCTGGGTTTCGCAAATCTATGTACCTCCGAAAAAAACGTACGAGTGCTCAAGACTCTCTAATTTGGGCAAGTCGCTTGAAAGGTGTATGTCGCTATGAGATCAATCCGTATGTGATTTGTCTAGATAATCATTCAGTGAACACCTAGTCATGAAGCGCCAATAACCATTGGAAATTAACTTTCTTTTGGTGATTTTGCTAATATAAATTCTTTTTCATCTCGCTGTATTTACTTGAGTTTAACTATCGTATCTTAAGGCTTCTTTCCACTTTAATCAATGCACAGATAATCCAAAATCTTGTTAGTATTAAGGATCAATATTATGCCTAGTCCAAGACGAGATTCCAATATTTGAACATGCAGATAGATTCATACAAAGGAAGGCCACTAAATCAATATTAGAATTGATTTTGGAATATAGCAAATATTAAAATTCCATTTCATATTAGAAACAGTTACTTCAATTGGTTTTTACATCCGAAAGAGAAAACGAAAGCTGACTGACAGTCAACAAAGAGAATTATCAAGATTTTCAAAATGATATTGACAAGAGCTCATAGTAACATGTCAACATATTTTACGGAATGTGACATCCAACTGGAGTCTTCCCGTTTGGGTTGCTTCCCATTTTTGCTATTTTGTTTTATTAACTTTTAATTATTATTTCTTTTTGTCCCAATTTAAAAGAATTATCACCTTATTTTCACCAGAATGAAAGTTTTCAATTTAAAATAAACAAGGTGAAAAGACCACAGGATTGAGCATCCCTTCATCTTTCCGTGTGGTCTGTCGATTGGGAGAAATATTTCTAAAGATGTCCTAACTACCATTGGATTGAGCTTGCCTTCACCTAGACTATTTATCTTTCCGTGCGGTCTACCTATTGGGAAAATATTTCTAAAGATGTCCTTAAGTTCGTTAAAAAAAAAAAATAAGACAATTCATCATCATATTTTCCTGTGGTCTACTGATTATCCAAGGAAACAATAACTTTAGTAGATACATATCGGTATATAGGCAATAGTTTTTAATATGAGTTGAAAGTATATCATATAAATGTACATGTATATAATTTGCTTACCATTTATATACAAACGATTATATATTATATAACCACATTCATTAGGGTAGGCCTGAACAAACCAGCTGTTTGTTAAAGTAATTGTAAATGGGTTTTCTAAATAAATTTTCCAAATTTTGTGTGTGTATTGGCATCAATTGTGGAACATTTCTATTTTCAATAAGACGTCCTTGCAATTTTACTACAACTATAGGCCCTTATGTGATATAAGCATATTTTACGATTAGTGGCGTCATGGAGCATGTGGAATGGTAGTAACCAAACACTTGATCATGAATATGATTAATTAGTCATTCTGACGGGAATAATCCTTTTGTATATATATCATAGTATAGAACAAACAAGGAAAAACGAGCAATAGTCCAAACTGTCCCAATCTAATTAGGATCGGGTTATTATCTTCGCATCTTTTTTGTTTCTTATTTATAATAATTGTGAGTATACATTGTAGTGTCGGTGATGAATGACTAGCTAACGTCCTTGATAGCTCATGCTGATATGGACTAAAAAATTTTTGGTAATAGTAGTCGTTGGTAGAGGATGAGGATGAAATAGATGATACCGAAACTGTTGGTTTGGTGGTTGGGAAATCAAAAGATCTGATTTGGTCGAATAGCATGGCAGTAAAACTCAGCTGTGAATAGTGTGGCTTGAGTAACTCAGTCTTCTTCGTTCTCCCAAAACTCATTATGCTCTTGTAGTTCTTGTTGGTTCTACATTGTTATCTATGTAATGTATTTCAACCAAAGGCCTTATTGACGTCAATTTCAACCAATCAAACCGTGTCATGTAGAACCCGTTTCTTGATGAATTTAGGAGTTGTGGGATAGCAAAACCCGAAGAGGATATCATAGTGCTTTACCACAATTCCTTTTTAGAAACGGGTTCTACATGACAAGTTCTTATTGGTTTAAAATTAGTTGAAAATACTTCCTTTGGGACAGACCGTTGCTATTTAGATTACAATATAGACGAAAGATATGAAAAAACGAAAGATACGAAATCGTAATCTAATTTAGATGGAGACTGCGCTTACTGATCCTTATCACAACAGATGGCTAATGTTGAAAATTATGTGCATACATCCGTGGCCTGTGAATAAATGATTGAGTAAACCTATATTTTGCTACCGGAGATCATCTATATAGCGAAACGGAAACAATGGAAATACGAGTACCTTTCTTCTCCAATTGATAACCCTATAAAAACTTTTAAACAATGGATAAGATGTTAATGATGTTGTACTCTCTGTTGGATATTTCTTTAGTACAATTTAGTTTGCAGAATCTTCCATAAATAGGTTTGTAAAGACTATTCATTGCTGAAATATTGGTAAAACAAAAAGTTTACAGATACGACGTGCTAGAGGGTTTGGTAAGTTGGTAATGGGAGACAACTGAGGTTATATTTAGTATAGCGACAGATTACAGTTGTTGTATAAAAACTGGCCACATCACTATACATTATGCTGTAGAAGGAAATACCCAACAAATCTCTCTTTAACATCAACTTCGGATTATTTATTGGTAGCGCGTTAACGATATAAAACGTAAGTTAAGCGTGCCTCGACAAATTAGCAAGTAAATGATTTCTCACAAATCCATCGATGTTCATTAAGTTACGATGTTGTAGACGACGTGTGGCCACGAAATTAACTTTTTGGGAAGCTTATTGAACAATAAACTGGGGGTCCGATATTTTGTCGGTTTAGGGATCTTGGGCTCATTTTTTTTTTTTACTTTGTCACCATTTATCCATAAGTCATCGCTGCGTTTGTCTTAACATTGCCTTATCCGAGGGATTTGGATCATTGTTTTCAAGAATGCATCGTTTTTGACCTTATCGTTAAAACAAGTCCATCGAATCTGTCAAAAAGCAACAATAATAGATTCCATTACGCAACAAATTCGTTTTGTTGAAATGCAGCTGTCGTCTACGACTTAATTTTGAAAAGAAAAAGCACTCGACGTTCGTGAAAGTGACGTGAATACCATTACGTTCTTTTTGTGTCTTCCACTGAAGAGATTAAGTGACATCTATCTTTAATTGGGTATCATTAACTCACATCACATGTGGTATCATTGCGAATAGAAATAGAAAACTAATTTGGCTAAGACTAAAGATATTTCGTGATATTTTGATACAGTGTCTGTCTATTACAGAAGATAAATTTTTAAGCCAGATGAGGAGAAGGCTCAGCTGTTGAGGTAGACGGACTTCGTCCAATTCATTAATTAAAAACTATCGTAGCTTTTACTCTGTTATGCTAAGTATGCTATTACCCACTAGAAGATTCATCAGGGAAAAAACTGAAATGAGATTTTTTTTTAGTGCATTATATCAAATACACAAAGTTAAGATCCTCAACATTTCAACCACTACGTTGACGAGATATCTTGGGTACATTAGGGTGCTGCTAATAATGGAAGTCAAATTCATGCCATCTAATAATGCGATACCATGAATTCTTTGATCAAAGGGGTCTTTTGAAAGAAAATTGATGTGAACGCATTATTCGGAAAATAGCATTATCTTATTTTCACTCGACATTTGAGGTGGGTTGTATTTACATGGAAATACTCACATTGAACATTTGTTATATTCATGGTAAGGCTAGTTACGACCTAAATGACGTCTCTGCGGAGGTTGGTCATATATAAGCATCAATCAAAGGGCTAGATCCACAATTTAACAACATACCGAAAGAGGCCGTATTTAATATTACACGAGCTTTATTACATTTAAGCGTTATTTCAACTGTGTAATGGTAATAACGCACTGGCGGTGATAGGCTAAGCAAACATATTCTTGAAGAACAGGAGATACTCGGATTTCTCTAGAAATCCCCTTATGGCAACAATGGGTACGTATTTTATCACCTGTAATGTTAACTTCAACAGTTTGTTGTTCGTCGATAACAAAGTCGCAATTTCTTTATAACACGAACATTAACGTTTGTCGGTCCAGACTAGAGGTTATTTGATCTGCGACTACATGAATCAACATACGTGATGTAAGAGGGAAAATAAATACAGTCGTTCGATATAATAAGAGATTTAATAAACCAGAAAGTTTCACCGAACCTGACATTTTCATAGAATGTTAAACCAATGCTCATGTTCTTTTAGTCCGAAATACCAATTTCTCACTATGTAAGCCTTTGTCAATAAAAAAAAAATAGCTAGTAGTAAAAATAATGACTCGTATGACTCAAATAGCTTTGGAACGCATCATTTGTAGAAGTCTATGTTACCAATTCAGACTCGTTGAACATGCATTACAACCAGACTCGCGTGGCACTTAAATGTAGTAAGTCACAAGATAGTCGTTTCATGGACAAGCCACATACTTATACTGAGTCGATGATTGTTGACCTACGTTTTCCAAGTGTAGCCGTATCATATTTAGGACGTGAACACAACGTATGGGTAGCTATTAAAAACGATTTATCGGCGGGAGTCAAAAGTACATTTTGTCCCAAATTCAAATCGACATTGCTCGGGTTGCGGAGTGACCGAATCGGGCTTGGGAGAGATTGACGCAGGTTGTGGAAAGGCCAACGCGTGGGTTAAGCGACTTGTCGTCAGGAACTGTTTGCTGAACATCCATCGACAGCTTGATTTCGTAAGTGGACGAAATGACGTAGCGGACATTGGCAAATTTCCTCTTTATATTCTGAACAGTGCTTCCTATCACAATTAGAAAGTAAAACTGTGTATATTATAAGATATAATTCAACACAGCGAGTAAACACTAGGTTTTCCGGACTAACTTCCTTCATGCGTAGTTAGTTGATGGATTATCAAGATTGCATTATTTCTTTATTTTGCTTTGATTTCCGTTGTTTATAGGCCTAGATCTATATGAATGGAACACTAGATACTATATCGTAAGTGTTTTTGTTTTCTATTAAATTCCATCATTAAGTTAGTGATTTTTGGATCTTTTAATTGAATGACATTCTTGAATAAAATGCTTGTCTTTCTTATGTTCTAAAAACTCACAAGGTATTATTACGTCCTATAAAGTCAGTGAAGACAAAGATGGGAATGCTAAGTAAAAATGATATAATGAACAATTTACTGGATATATATCAGGACACAATTATATGGATAACAACTACTTTATTAAATAATTTGCGACGTTTCAACGAGGATACTCCCGTCTTTATCAAGCAATTAACTGGATAATAAACGTTGGTAGATAAGGAAATATTCTGTTATTGCCGTTGACGAAACTATTCCCTTCTAAGTTTCTCGGGTTTATTGTCTATGCAGACTTAAGTCGTGCTTCAAATGTGATGCAAGATTGCCATATAGCTGAAGAATGTCAGGATATTATGAAGGTTTCAATATTTGTATGCACAAGACAACTCATATTGATCTATCATCTGGTGTAGGAAATATATAGATATGATTTGGGAATAGAACTATGACCCAAAACATTTTTATCAAGTTAGTAGATCAAACCCGTTAGAAGGAGTTCATCGCATCAATAAATCCATCTAGAACTGTTCAGCAAATGCAAAGAAAAAAAATATAGTTATAATTAAGCTACAATTTATAATCATATGCGTTCTGTTTTTGTTGCCAAATTTCAATCTAAGGACATAAATAAGCAGAAACTCATTGTTTCATTACTACATTGCTTTTTGATGGAAAGCGATGTAGCTTTCACATTGAGATTTCCTGACTATTGTCCATCCATTTGACCAATCGTACCTAAGTCTCAGGAATCGGAATTTTTTAATGCTTATCAGGTCATTCTGAAAATTCCAGCCCCCAAAATGGCGAACGACGGCCTGTAATGTTTTAACACTAAACGTGGTGATATCGTCTAACGGTCTTTACTTAGATATAAAATTTGACTTTTGGGGAACTGAAATGTCACATTCTTCAGATTAAAATAAAGTGCAAATAGAACACGACAAACAAAATATCATAGTTGAGGAAGAGAACGTATATGTTCGTGCACTGATCTAACTAAATGATACGTCACTTTCGTGAAATAAAAAGAAAAAAATCGAATGTTCAATAATTCATTAAGAATTGTACTTTTGTAATCCGAATGATTCATAACTGGACACAAACAAGTAACGAATATCCATGACTATTTTGCTGAAGAAAACTTTTCAGCTTTTCGTATTAAAATGAACAAAAATTAAACAACCCTCAGCTGGCTTTTTGTCAGTTGAATGCAGAAACGCATTGTATATTTCGTTTACCGCACATGATGGACAATGACGAGAATGTTAGTTTCTCCAGAACCGCTCGGATTAAACAATAAGACAATAACTCATTTCGAAACTTTAATTATAACTTACAGCTTTTTTTTACTTCACATTGTCTTTACTTCAAAGATAAAAAAAGAACCATCGACAGATAAATATATAGGATAAAATCATTGAATAATTATACATACAATCTAAGTGTATTCAGCTCGGAGGGAAGTTATTGTGTCGCCTTCTTATGCGAAGTTCAGAAACATCAGCCAGAATTTTGGGTTTTTAAGTCTCATTGGACTATAAAATTTCCATTAGCTAAATTTTGTCAAAATTGGTGAAGGTTGTGCGAAATATGTGAGTAGCTTACTAAATATTTGAAAAAACTTTGTGCGTGAAAATCATCAGACAAAATTGGTGGAAAATGGATGTGAACTTCAGTAAGTGCCTATCGTCGAAGTATCGCTTACTTTAATGCTTCCAGCACACGGAGTCTCGATTCATTGTTTCATCTAAACTATTTGATGCGAATTTGCTGCCGTCAGTCTCGTCTCACTTAAGTTTGATTACTAGGTCGAAAACCTTTCTTAATTGCTTAATGTAAACCGGACGTATACTTCACCACTAAAATAATAGAAATGGGCCATCATTTGATCACACACGTTCGGCCGTTTACGATTTCAAGTTGATCACTGTATGTAATCCCCTTATCGATTTGTACACACTTCTCTTGAACTTTTTCCTTGTGTCTTTATAAATGGCTTTATTTTTCAGTTAATGTATGGCCGATCAATTAACAATCTTGTATCGTGTACCAATTGGAAATGACCAGACTGTTGAATTCAAACAAAGCGACACAATAATTGATGGCAATGGATTCACCTTCAACCTTTTGAATAATTGAACAAATGGAAATTGACTTGGGGCTACTTGACAGTTTCTCTGTGTCTTCAATTAATGGAAATTTACATTGAAATTTTAACCAGTGTCACCATATATATATGATATTGTGTTATCGGTTGTAAAGTATTTTGTTATCGGTTTCACAGTGTTGTTTATTGTTTTCAGCTCTGCAGCACTGTATGGTGTTACCGGCTTTATAGTTTTATGGTGTTATCGACTCTATAGTATTGTACATGGTGTTATCGACTACATTGTCGACTCTTTTTTATATGGTGTTATCGACTCTATAGTATTGTATATGGTGTTAATCAACTCTATAGTATTGTATATAATGTGATCGACTCTGTAGTACTGTATGGTGTTAGCTACTCTGTAGTACTGTATGGTGTTATCAACTCTATAGTATTGTATATAATGTGATCGACTCTGTAGTACTGTATGGTGTTATCAACTCTAAAGTATTGTATATGGTGTTATCGACTTTATAGTATTGTATATAATGTTATCGACTCTGTAGTACTGTATGGTGTTAGCTACTCTGTAGTACTGTATGGTGTTATCAGCTCTTTAGTATTGTATATAATGTTATCGACTATGTAGTACTGTATGGTGTTATCAACTCTATAGTATTGTATATGGTGTTATCGACTCTATAGTATTGTATATGGTGTTATCAACTCTATAGTATTGTATATGGTGTTATCAACTCTATAGTATTGTATAGAATGTTATCGACTCTATAGTACTGTATGGTGTTATCTACTATATAGTATTGTATATGGTGTTATCAACTCTATAGTATTGTATATGGTGTTATCAACTCTATAGTATTGTATATGGTGTTATCGACTCTATAGTATTGTATAGAATGTTATCGACTCTATAGTACTGTATGGTGTTATCTACTATATAGTATTGTATATGGTGTTATCGACTGTATAGTATTGTTTTTGCTATCGGTGCTATTGTATATGGTGTTATCGACTCTATAGTATTGTATATAATGTTATCGACTCTGTAGTACTGTATGGTGTCGAATGTATAGTATTGTTTTTGCTATCGGTACTATGGTATTGCATGGTGTTTATTGGGAACCAAATGGACAGCATCGAATGTTTGGCGTGTTTGTTGTGTAGGATTGAAAATAATATGAATCAATTTTATTGTAGACTTCAGTGATAAAGACATTCGACATCTTATAGTGGAACTAATGTTGTTTTTGAATAGCAATACTCAATCTCAACTTTTCAAACCATGACAATCAATACAAGGGTTTGACCGTGGTTCACTTTATCCAACAAAGTATCTTCGGCGGGTAATTTGTTCATACAAGAAATATCCTCACATAATGTTCGTGTGTTCATTTTTGCAAAACTGCAGAAGCGTATTGATTTGATCTGATGTTTATTTTCTTAGTCGTATATAATTCATAATTTTTCATACAGATATCTGTTTACTTCAGCTATAAGAAATGAAGTTTTGTTGAGCCGTTGCTGGGAGTGACGTAACCTATGTGGACTAAAAGAAAAATGCGTATGTTTTTAAATATCTGATAGTAGTTTGAAAGCTCAGAATACAGAAATGAGCTCATTAAATGCTTCGCAATATGAAAATAGGTCAATACTCTTGGATACATTATTAGGAAACGACACAAGGTTTGACATTTATTGTGGAAACGGAAGTGCCACAAACAAAACCGGATATTACGACAAAGATAGACATGAATTTGATGCCTTCATGTACATTATTTGTGTTTTGTCGTTTTATGCATTGAGTATGGTGTTACTAATGATAAAATATGTGCGACGTGAGGAAGCAGAGATGTCTTTAGACTATTATTATACAGAATTTGTGAAAAGAGAACGATTTCAGTGTCCTCAGTTACAGAACAAAGCCCTATTACAACGGGAAACTACACGAATTAGTAAGACCACATATAACTATACAACCGAAACTGATTTTATAATAGATTCGTGCCTAGAGGATTCTAATTCGTGATGTCTTAAATGTAATTATCTGATGAAATATGTTGAACGTCTTGATAAGCAAAGAAAAATGTAAACTATATCAATGACGTTTTATCGTTCAAAGGAGAAATACGACATCTTTTTGGTGATTTTTTAAAAGTGTATGTGATGTAAATACTAATTTTAAATTCTTTTTAGTGTTTGCTTACGATTTGTATGTCAAATTTTCATTTTGATACGTGACACGTAAAATTTCCAATGCATGAAAATTCGTGATTCTTCTTTTTAGCTCATTTCATTTTCCGTGATGAAGTTTAGTGCAGATAAGTTCGCCGAAAGGAAAAAGTTTTTACGATTTCTTGTTCGGCATGGCGGGTGAAAACTGACACGCGTGCGACTCTAAGAAGCATGTGGACTTTAAAGTATTGTTGACGTAGGCTATTGTGAAAAAATTTTCAATTTGCTATTTTTTGACTTGATACATTTAATGTTCAGTGAATAGATTTCCAAACATATTTCGCTGCAAAAGAATAATCTGTTTAACAAGCCTTTTTAAGGATATAAAAATACATTTTTGAAATTAAATTGAGAAGTCCTATGGTTTGCATCGATTATTTGGTTTGGAAACCACCCCCACCGTCTCTTCTCTTATAGTCTTAATTGGTGACATATGTTGAGCGATCTGAAAATCGTTAAGGTATATGGGCTAAAATTTCTTCTTACGATGACCAGTCCGAATTCAGTTCACGTTGGGTGTAAAGTCTCAGTGAAGAGCGTTGGGCATCTATAGAATTGTTCGAGGAGTATCCATTGGAAATGGAGGTGCATTTTGACCGTACTGTGAAATCGCCCACCAAGTCGACTCGAAGGTAAATTTTAAGTGTTTATTTTTAAGATGCTTTCTCGATACAAATTAAAGTTTGTTATTCAAAAATTGTTGATCAATGGTAGCAATGATCTATGACTTAATAGCTAATCTGCATTATTCAAAAGAAAAGACGAAACCTGGTGCATGTAGTAGAGAATGCCCTTAATATCTAATGCACTGAAAATATTTCGTTTAACCATACAAAATATGGCCATTAGTAAGCTTATATTTCAAATCTTCCACCAATCATGTTAAAAAGCTAGCCCAGATGTTTTTCTGGAGAGCCTACACTTGCTTATTCATGATCTGACGACATCATTCATTTCCAGAAATGTTCAATGCCAAATTATATTCAACCAACAACATGTTCTGTTTATATTTTCTTACTTTAATATGTACGTGTGGATTTCAGAAATATATATTGTTATACAAGTATAGTAACATGCGGACCGGATATAGATAAATCAGAATTTTAATCCGATGTTTAAGCAAAGTATAGAAAAGTTTTTGAATTGTATCCATTCTTTTTATAAGAATTGGAATAACGGCTTCAAATCAGTACCGTTAGTCTTAGAATATTTTTCTGTCAATAACAAATTGGAACTTGTGAAACATTACGTCTTCAAAATCAGTTTTTACAAAGGATAATTTTCAGGCAAAAGATTCTGAAGAAAAGTTTTTTTTCGTGTAATAATTAATGCATTAAAGACATTTTAAAACTAATATATTTATGTATATATTCAAATTCTCTTAAATAAAATACCAGTATAACTTTTGGCTTTGCTCAGATAATAGTTCCTCGGTGCTACCAAAGGCAGAAGCAACGTAAACACTTCAAACTGTTTGTATATTAGTTCTGTGGACCATTTCTGTTGAAGCACTTGTGATTGTTTGTTTTATATATATGTATATGTATCACCATGACTCAATATCTGTTTCAATGCTAAAACTTGATTCTACTTTCTTTGTATAGAAATTCTTCTAATGAGGAGGTATTTGAGGGGTATTCCCGCAATTTGCCGGGTCTCCATGAATGGACCTCTTGGAGGACGAAGCTGAACAGCGTCATGGTTGACCTTATTGAAGAACGACACCGAATCTTCAGTTATCCGAAATCGAAGAAGTACATCCGAAATCATACGCGAATATTACGAACACTGACCGAACCAAATTTTGCCATTGGTAGAGGTGTGTCCGAGTTTGCCTTGTCTCGGGCTGTTCACGATTATGTACACGGAGAGGACGGGTTTCATCTGGAGGCCGAGTCTTTCTTAAGCTTCGGCATTCCTCGTGTAAAACTCCGTTCAAACATGTCGTATTCCGGTGACACAGATTCCGATATCCTACCAAATCAGCACGTTTATGGTGTGAATGATGTACCCACCTACCAAAATGTGGTCAGATCTGATCCTCTGGAGACTGAGAACAATCAAAGCGTCATCTATTCTGAAAGCACTAAAAGGAAAATCATTACCCAATCTAAAGAACCAAGACCATCTGATTCTGGTAGTAATATTTCATCCACATCAACCACTGAATTTAACACTACCGAGACTTTATAATATATTAAGCATGCAGGCATCCTAGACATGGAATCTTCTTGTATTGTAAAGATTTGTGATTGAAAGTGACGGTGCTTTGGTTTTATCAAATAAATATACATGTATTTAGTGATATCGCATGGATACGAGATCTGAGATATTGCTAGTACTGGTGTCACGTGAAATAATGAAGTGATACCATTCAAAAAGTGTTCAATTACCAACTAAATTGGTGTGATTTGTAGTTCGTTTCAAATAAACTTTCGTTTGCAACACAGAATAGTGACAACTGATAAGGTGGCGTTAAGAACACTCGTCTGTGATCGTGTAATCAGCATTTCTATACCTATAAACTAATTGTATGTACATTTTTAATTATCAAATTGGTTTTTGCAATAAATTCATATCAATTCCATAACATATTTCAGTAATATTAAAAACCTGCTGATAATACAATGGGAACCAACCTGTCTGTGGTCAATTTAAATACCCCACCATTGGACACTTTTGACTGCTATCATCTTCACAATGCCAATCTTTTGAGAACCCCGGCTGATACCTTGACATCATTAGACACTTCTCTTGATTAACGAAAGTTTGCCAAGGTGCATGACAGAAATAGCAATAACTGGATTTTGATTATTTGCGATATGAAAATAAAAGTTACCCAATGTTCAAAGCTTGATTTAATGTGGTACCCGAACGTCAAGACGTTTGTTCCCGCCCAGCATTTCGGACATCGCGGATGGAGAAACATGTTTGAAAAAAATCCCGAGGTTTACTGATATAACAATTATATAACATGCTTACAAGGCCATAATATAATATAGTATTATTATTTTTGTTATATAACAATGTATCACGTAACCGGTGTGATAATGCTAATTGTTATTTCATGTATATTACACAATTATCAGGGTTCACATAATATATTTCATAAACACTTAATTATTTCTACTGTAAATCATACGACTTGCTCATTAAAAAATGCAAGGTAAATTAGAAATGAAATTGAGTTTTACGTCATCATTGGTAAGGCAAAAAATAGAACCACAGCTATTGTGTCCCTGAAGTACGGATGATCTACCCTGATGCAAGACCATAAAAGTCCGACTTTCTAGTTATTTTTTGTAAAATATTAACAGAATTCCACCGTCAAGGCTAAGTAAATTTGACAAAAACAACCACAACTAATATATATGCTATTAAATGAACACCTATCATTGAGGTATTCATACTTTTTCAAGAAAATCATTTTTCTTTCATTTTTTCTTTAAAACCAGTTCTAAGCCACATAAATATAACATTAACATTACAATGTACATCCAATAATCACCTGTATCAACTGCGGGACAAGAATGCTACTTGTTCAACATTCGGCTAACCTTGGCAGTTTCCATAAACCTGAATATGTTGCAGAGCTCTCGCGTTAACTTTCATTCCCCACGGAAAATAACTAGCATTTGCGAAACTTAAGCCGAAAGAATCAGTCAAGTCAAATGTGTTGATCAATTTCATATTAACCTTCTCTATTAAAAACAGAATGAACTTGGTTTTTATGACGGAACTTTAAAGGTATGCCCAAATCACTTTTGGATTTCAATGATTTATTGGTCTCTTCTGTTATAATTTGCTTCAACTGCGTAGGTTCTCCAGAATGCAGGTTTTGTTCTGATTGTCCGTTTGTAATAGGCTTACCCACGCAAACATCGGCGATTCGTAATTCTTTAAGTTCTAACCTCAATCTTTGATTTTCTTGTACAAGTAAAGCCAATCTTTTTTCCATATAAGTTTCCAAAGATCTTCGCTTCCATCTTGATTTTCTGGCGGCGTCCGTTATTTTTTGATCGCTTCTGCCAATAATAGCAATCTTTGCTGTCGTCTGTTACGAACTTCCGCTTTGAGCGGGGGAAATCACGTGATGCCGAGTTGTAGTTCAAGTCAGGATGATTTATACCTTGATTCAAGTGTTCTTCTAGGTTTGGTGAATTTAAATAATCTTCTGTGTTAGAATACGCCATGACCTAATGAAAAAAGAAAATGATTAATGTGATTAGGATTGATTTCTCGGTCACAGTAAACAGTTCACAGGTCATAGTTTTCTAAATGAAAATTCATTTAAACCTGAAAGCAGTCATAATCTGCATTTTAGAGCTGAAAGAGATACATTTGACTTCAATTGAGATTTTTAAGATCTTTAAATGGCATTTAGCAATTGTAGGTACGATAAATAAACATAGCTTTATGGAACAACAATCACTGGTTTAAGTTTATGCAACGAAGTTGAAGTTGAAGTTAACTTTGAAAACACCAACATACTGACAATCAATAGGAATATCGATAAAATCGAGACTTCACGAATCTAACTACATCAGAAGTAACCAGCCAGACAAAGGTGTTAGATTATCACATGCATATGATAAACTTATCAAACTGTAATTATTAATGTGCATAAATTTATTCATATTTGAATATGAATGAACACTTTTAAACAATGTATCGTCTATTAATAAAACACTCTGATATTAACAACAAAAGTTTATTTAATCTTTAATCACCACATACCCCCTCCCCCCCCCCCAAATCACTTTCTTCACAAATGCGGTCGCCCGCTTGATACTTTGAGCTGGTTACGGGCACAAATGATGAGGTGAAGGATATATAGTTTCTCGTTCGTTGGTGCATCAAAAGTAAAATGGGTTACATTTAGGTCTTTTGGGCATTGCAAGTTTCGAAATATTGAAATGTAACCGACAGCATTTTATTCACATTGGTCAAGGTATTGCGAACTTCGTCGTGACATTGTGAAGATAAGATGCCCATACAGTGGCATTATAGTCCATTAATTTCAAATTACTAAATGATCTTAATAATGCTGGTCCTATCTGAAAGATATGAAAGTTGTCTTTGTTTTAACCCTGCTTTGAAACGCAGGCCACTAAAAGAAGACATATCTCTAGAAGGCAGAAAGGTTCTGAGCAAACACGAAAACGGACAGGGCTTCCAAAACTAAGACCGATGCCTTCTTTCAACGTCCATCAAAAAGGTTGAAGTTCAAATGGCAGAATAACATCGAGTAGGTATAAAAATCCCATTCATCGAATTATACCGGGCTCGATAAATAAAAGCCAACTATACCTTGCTTAGGAAATCGTATGCATCCACAGTTATTGTAAGCAATATTGCGGTTCGACTACAGTATTAATATTTTCACTTCACGAATAGGACAAATTGAAGTCTTAATACATGTATAACGTTGACATAATAAGTGATAATCTGATTTTTAGGATTTGATATTACACGACATCGTTATGTCACCATGGTACTTTATATAATAGAATTATATCAGTTATCATAGCTGTTATCATAGCTGTAGGATACGTGTGTTGTTTTTAGAGGACGTACGTGGGTCGTTTTCAGAAGACGATTGTCTATGGCAGAAACAAAACAGAAACGGTCTATTAAGAAAGTTATAGAGCTCTATGATCCCTTCTATGTATTATATGTCCATAAACAATGTCCCTACGCATGCAAACTAGGCATGTTGTAGAATATTCAAGAACAGTCTACATCATAACTTCCTACTGGAGGTCTAGCGATCTCCACAACGCCTACCCACTTACACCGATGGTTCATATAATGCATCATGAAAACAGTCTCTGTCTAAGTTTTGGTTTTCTCTAAGATTATGGCGGGTTACTGTTGCAGATGGTCGTCGCCACACTGGACCATGATGGATGAGTACCTAAAAACTTCTTGGAGACTGCTCGAACCCATCGGAATTGTGTCTCCGACCTTGTACTGTGTAATAACCTTAGCGACACCTTCCGAATTCTTTTGAGAATCCGGTATCTCTTTGCCCTTAGTGATGTGTATTAGTTAGGGTGGCTGTGAATCAATCTATGTCCGTCTCGTGACGCTTCTTTGAAAGAGAGGACCTCCTGGCAGCTTGTTTGACAGTCTATACCCGATGTGCCGCTGCTCCTATCAGGTGCGTAATCCCATGATCTATGAGTTCTGTGCCGAAATGCTCCATGTTCAACAAAGGTAAGATCTTGGAAAGTAGGCTTTGTGGAATCACAATTTTTGATCCATGGACAATACATTCATGACAGATACTGAATGAGTCTTTGTTGATCTTCGTTGATTTGATGTGCTTGTCACTCCATCTGCTCTCAACTTATATAACTCCGCAGTTTTCGTCATTTTCAAATAAATAATCTCAATCGCAAGGGAAATAACTGTGACAGTTGATGTTGATTAATCCTGACGCCCGCACACTCACTCCACAACATTATGTTACAAGCGGTTACCTAGCAAGATACGCTCACTTCAAAGTATATTTTTCTGTTTAAAACACAGGTTGAAAATCCAACAATATTTAGGCCTTGTTCAAGATCTCAATAATATACAAAATAACACCAAATTTCATTCAAATCAGACGAAAACTGTGTTCTCTATCACATTCATAATCTAAGTTTGATGGGTTTTAACTCATTCAAGGGCATTAACTAAAAACAGTTCATTGAAAAAAAAAAACCGCTAATATCAAACTTGTTCAAATTTTCAGCTATAAAAATCATCACAAAATTTTATTCAAATCAGATGAAAAATGTAGTCTCTCTAGCTTCCACAAGTTTCATTCAAATCAGATGAAAACTGCAGTCAGCGTAGCGTTCACATGCCGATTTCGACGCGTGAAGAGCAATAACTCAAAAACCATTCATCCAAAAATCGTCAATATCGAACTTGTCCGAGATCTCATCAATATTTATGATCACAGCAAATTTCATTCAAATCCGACGAAAAATGTGGGCGTATAAAAAGCTCATTCTGGTATTTCCATTTCTTATTTGACCATTCTTGGCCCTCTGTAAGAAATACTAAGATAGCCGTAATGGATGCAGAGCAGTAGTGAAACAAAAACAAAAATGTTCCCCAAACTGATATGATTCCTTTCATCATAGTATGACTACGATCCTTAAAATTCAAAATACTGATTATAGCGTAATGTTTTATTCTAGTTGGTGAGGTAAAAACTCGCCTTTTCAAAAAATAAGCTTACTTTTCTTTTCTTTTTTAAATCTGGAACACATTGTATATTGGGGCAATGGGTGGTGACTTGTAGTAAGCCTATTGGTAGTGCGGCTTATTTGACTGTATTTGCCTAATTAGTATAGCACATTGACTCATGACCGATCTACTTTCGGTTTCGTTTCCTCTTTTTTTTTAGTTGACAAAAGCATAACAATCGCCATTAAAGCTTAATCCTTGTTTTATCCTGCGGTTCCGGTAGCCTTTTAACACGAATTTGAAAGCGACAACGTCTTAGAGCACATACTCTAGACTAAGTTTGAATCATAAACTAATTTTTAGCCCATGACCCAAATAATTGTAGGCCTATTCCAGGAAATTACCACGTTGATCGAAACTACACTACCAGAGGCATTTTTACGCTGTTATAGGCATTTTTACACTGTTAAATCTGAATCGATTACTATAATCAAAATGACGTCAAGGCAAATCAGATGTTGTATACAGGATAAATTTAAACAAAATACCAGACCAGTTGCCCCACCCATTCTTTAAAGGGATGAATAAGTATTAATATTGTAAGCCATGTGGGTGGGATGTGCCGTAATGACAAACTGTCATGCTGTGTATAGATGGCACGTGCAAATAGTAGAATATAATGGTGCCAGTCCATTTGTTTCTATCCAAGAAACAGAGGAAATATTTCGGACGCCGTTATTAAAGCAGAAGTTAGAAAAGTGTCATAACCACGCTCCAAAACTGATTTGTCGGATTGACGTATATCGATTAGGATAAATACACTGATTACTATAAATAGTTTCGATTTACTGCTAGGATAAATACACTGATTCCTATAAATAGTTTCGATTTACTGCTAGGATAAATACACTGATTCCTATAAATAGTTTCGATTTACTGCTAGGATAAATACACTGATTCTTATAAATAGTTTCGATTTACTGCTAGGATAAATACACTGATTCCTATAAATAGTTTCGATTTACTGCTAGGATAAATACACTGATTCCTATAAATAGTTTCGATTTACTGCTAGGATAAATACACTGATTCCTATAAATAGTTTCGATTTACTGCTAGGATAAATACACTGATTCCTATAAATAGTTGCGATTTACTGCTAGGATAAATACACTGATTCTTATAAATAGTTTCGATTTACTGCTAGGATAAATGGTTTCATACTGCCAGCGTGTTGGTAACAACAATGCAACACATTGTCAATGCGTGATTTAAGTTCACATATTCATAGTCGTTTCATATATTCTTTGATACAACTATTTGTTGGATGTCTTCTTATTTATTTACCAATTATTCCAAACAATATTGGCTTTTTGTTGAGTGAACATGTGTACCAGTTTAGGTGGTTGTAACTAAAATTTATCTTGGAATGATTTGAATCTTATATAGTGTAATACAATACGTAACTTAAGATAAAATTAAACGTAAAATGATTTTGTTGAACAACAATAAATAAATTGACGCAATTTCGATGAATGGTATCGTTGTTATTGAACTTGATCGACTAGCGTCTAACTTATTTATTTCAATCTACAAGGTAGTTTCAATATCAAAATATTCTTCTTTTTCCCTCGTTATTTATAATTTTGGTAATCTTCGGCTTTTAGTAATGTCCCTTTTTACGTCTTGACGTTCGAGACTTCTCGTGAGTGGGTTGATTGGGTTGTTTTCTTCGAAGGGAAAAACCATCTCATTCGACAAATTAACTAACTCAACTATATTTTTAGTATGACACATAAACATGCCTTCATAGCCATTAGACACTGAGGTAAGCTATTTGTCTTAGATAGATATCTGTAATTTGTAAGTCAGATTGCTGTCATTTTGTAACTAGCCTAAAAAGTGTCACTGCTATTTCAACCCATTCACTGATCATTGAGGCCTTGTTTGATGGTATAATCTTGTTTATAATTTATTGGTGTCTGTAAAATGTCAACAGTGTTTGGCATTGACTTCAGTGTAAATGTCGTCACATATTTCATTTGATAGTAGTCTTCATCTGATGGATTTTGACAAAAGGCCTTACATTTTCATCCTGAAAGGGCAAAGCCTATTCTTTAGAACACTTTATTAATCTTGTCATAATGTCAATTTGACATTCATCGGGTGCCAATTTACATTGACATTGGGGTATTACAATATCTTTAACCTTTTAATCAGCAATTAAAGTTATTCCATTTCGTTTAGGGTTATTTTAATGAAAAAGTTTTAAATAATCCTTGAGAATGATTGGTACAAATGAAAGAAGGTCTAAAAAGATGGGAAATATAGAATCGAAAGGAAAGAATAAGACTCAAAAAAATGATGGCCTTCAATTGTCTGTTCAAGACTCTTCAACTTCTTTAGGTACAGTACTGTTTCATAATATTAAATATAAGGACCTGTTAACAAATTATAGTGTCCATGTAGGCCTACATTGCATGCAGATTATCAACCATTATTAGGGTGTTCAGTGACGTCACACAATCATGTCTAAAATGGCAAAATCGCGCCCTTCACGTCTTCGACAGATCCTCATAAAATCCCAGAAATTTTTATCCAGTCATGTTATACATTTCTAAAACTGTAAATGCACAATCTTTTTAACAATATTTTCAAATATTTTTTTTTATCTAAGCTTATACAATCTCAAGAAAGTCCAATTCAAATCAAATTTTCGGATGGTGGTCATATTCTTGCTGACGGCACAAGTTATTATTTATTTCAATCAATTTATTTCTGATTTTTTAAAAAATCTAAATTGTTAGTTTTCTATTCATTGTAAACAAAATTGGTATGTATTCATTATATTAAGTTAAAGTGTAAAATTTAGTCTTGAACCACATATTTTTAATGGATTAAAGTATCGTTGATAACCTGAACTTTAACTATTATAACTGAAAGAACATGTGACTTCACTTGGAAAAACGAATGCTTTACCAGCTGCTTGGGTGTATATTGTGCATTATCAGGTTAAAAAGGTTAAACTGGGGAGACAAAATCAGAAAAATGATCCTTTGAGAATGGATTTGTAACTTCTTTAAATGCTAATGTACTTAAATTGACAATTTGTTATTTCCTTTTTTTTACATTCTCTTTTAAAGTTGAAAGTAGACCCAGTCTTAATATGGAATCATCTTTATTGACGGATGCAGTGCCTGTTACAAGTCCCAGTTCTGAATTTCAACCAGTTCCACCCAGCATATCCTCTAGCAAGTTAATGATAGCTCAATATGTCAACTCGAAGGCACTGAATAGGAATTTTAACCCTTTTGAAAAAGATATTTCTGAAAGTGATGAGGAGTTAGAGAAGAAAATAATACATTATCAGAATTATATGGAATTTGAAGTGTCATTTGGTTACCATGATTCCATGATATTATATCATGATAAAGATGAAGAAGATGTTCAAAGGTTCTGTGCCAGTATTGAAAAGAATGTAGTTCTACGCGATAGAAAGCATCCAAGTATAGCTACTTATTCACGAATTGCCAGATCATATGGGAACAATTTCAGGGCTCTAGAATTTGGTTTGGATCGATGTACATTTGTGATGCTTTTTGTAACTTCTAATTTTGTTAATGATGCATGGACAGAATTTTCTAGTGAAACATGTTTAATGGAAGCTATTACGAACCCGAAGAAAAAATGGTGCGTTGTACCGGTTTTCACTGAAGATAAAAGTTCTTCACCCTACCGTATACCACTTAGTATAAATACACTCAAGGGAATACGGTACTGTCTTGATGAGGAAGACTTTTACTTATCCTCAATTACTACCCTTTTCAATGACAGGATTTCTGTTAAAATAGAACATAAACAAAAGGAGTTGATAAAACAAATTGAGTGGGTACAGAATTTTGAAGCAAAAGCTCGAGAAGAAGCTTTAGAAAATTTAAAAAGGGAAAAAGAGAAAAAAAGGAAACATGAAGAATTACTAAGATTACATGGAGACGTTCAGTCCAGCTCAACTAGTTTTCAAAAGTCGAATTTTGTGCATGAATGTATAAATGAACTATCTCTGGCCCAAAAAAATGAACAATTAAAGAAAGAATCAGAAAATGTGCCAAAAAGTCTGAATATTAGTAGAGCAGCTGAAGGAGGAGATATTGGAACACCCGTTGATCCTCATGACCTTGTTTCTGATACCCCTTCACCTTTAAATGGCACTGTACAATTTCAAGGGAAAGAGACTTCTTGTCCCTCGAGTAGCAGTGTTCCTTCTCAGAAGTCCAATCTTACTCCAATTGACCCACCACCTGTTGCTAATGTAGCATTAACAGGAAATCCTGAAAGGTCTTCTAGTAATCAGTTAACAGGTCCAGAAGCCACATCAGAGGATCTTGCTAGTAAGCGTATAAGTCCTGCTGACACACTTCCCAATACTGGTACCCGTATAAGCAATCCTTCTCCTCCAAGATCTCAGTCAATATTACATCCTTCTGCTAGTTCTGCATCCCCATTATCTGGTAATAAAACAAACATCAATTCCCAATCAAGATCAGTTGGAAAGGTAAAGTCACATTTTAGTGTATCAGTAAGCTGCATTGATCATCCATTGAGTGAGAAAAGTTGCAGAACAGTTCATTATCACCACCATCACTACTCAAAGCCTCCTGTTTACAACATCAATGCAGAAAATGTTCAAATTGGATCACAGAACAAGCTTTATACCAGGAATCAGGGTTATGATTCAGATGATGATTATCAATATGAAAAGCAACATGGTTGTGAAAATTCTGAGGAAGAAGAATATAACAGTAATGGTGAAAAGTCTGCTGAAGAAAAGGAATTCAGGTAAAAGGATAAAAATTCTGTATATTGTAATAATGATATGGGATTTTTTAACTACTGTTGTAGCAAATATTTGTATGTCTTAAAAGTTATTTGATAAGGGCAGTACCGGTATGTAAAATCTTCATTTTCAAAAACATCCTAAAATGTACCTGAAAATATTTCTATATTTACAAATAAAAGCATTTTTATTCAAGCAAATCATATCAACTCACTTTGCCTTCCTGAGTTCCAACCTGTGGTACAAATGAAATTGCCTCAAATAAATGTCTTGAAGTTGGTGTAGCAATGTGGACAAAGCTAATTTTTTTGCCCTTGCTTCACTACTGTTTGCCGGCATCTTGTATTTTTCGGAATGAGAGACTCCAAAACTTGTACTGGGTTTTTTGTGATCATCAAAATAAATGATTTTTGATTGCATTTCTGATAAAAATTGCCTTGAGAATGTGGTACTGAATTGATTAAACTGAATTAGTCTTAAAAGTTGGTGTGAATGTGGAAAAGCAATTTTTTTGCCCTTGCTAAACTGTTTGACCTTGCATCTTTGATTTTTAGCAGAAAAAAACTTTCTGGATTTTTTAAATGAATCTCAAATAAGTTGTGTGAATTGCAGATTTCTTGTATGAAAATGTTAAATAGTATCATAAGATGAAACTGATTAGATTAAAATGATACTCATTCTAAAGTTCTGGTTTTGAGAATTGGCTTTCAAAAACAGTACTTTTTATCCTCCAATGGTGCTGCGAATACCAGTATTAAGTGACCAAAGTTAGATAAGTATTCATAGATCGAAATCGATTGAATGACCCGTATCGTTTGGTGGTACAATTCCCGACAAACAAAATCCTAAGATGGTTCGAAGTCTAGATCTAAAAGCTAAAACACAGTGTAGAGCAGTATTGAAGACTGAAAGTTGTGAATGATCCAAACTATTGCTTTTGTATACCAACATAGAAATAAAACCGTAAAGATGTTAGTCGAAATTAGAAAAAAACATGTATACACTATTGAAACTGTAACAGTATGGAATCATCCAAAACTCATGATATTTTCAATTGAATACGAACAGATCCTGAAATTGTAGTACATTGAAATTCAATCCCAACTTGAATCAGTGTCGTGTAAGACTCAATTGCTTGTACGCATATAGAGACTACAGTTTTTGTCTGATTTGAATGAAACTTGCTGTGATCATGTATATTCATGAGATCTCGGACAAGTTCGAAATTGGCGATTATTTCAACAAACGTTTTTTGAGTTATTGCACTTGACTTAGTTTAAACGGGTCAAAATTGGCTTGTGAACGCGATAGAGACAACAGTTTCAATGGATTTGAATGAAACTTGCTGTGATTATTTATATTAAAGAGATCTCGGACAAGTTTGAAATTGGCGATTTTTCGATAAACAGTTTTTGAGTTATTGCCCTTGACTTAGTCAAAACGTGTTAAAATTGGCTTGTAAACACTATAGAGACTATATTTTTCATTGGATTTAAATGGAACTTGCTGTGATCATTTATATTGATGAGATTTTGGACAAATTCGAAATAGGCGATTTTTCGATGAATGGTGTTTTAGTTATTGCACATGACTTAGTTAAAACCCATCAACAGAGACAACAAATATCATCTAATTTGAATGAAATTTGGTGTGAGTATTGAAGTTGATGAGATCTTGTTCAAGTACTAAATTGACGATTTTTTGATAAACTGTTTTTGAGTTATTGCACATGACTTAGTCAAAACACTGCGAAATTGGCTTGTGATTGCAATAGACTAATACAGTTTTCATTGATTTGAATGAAATTTGATGTGATCATTTTCATTGGTGAGATCTTCAACAAGTTCAATATTTACTATGTTTCGATGAACTATATTTGATTTTTGCCCTTGGCTTAGTCCAAACTCATGAAAATTAGCTAGTAAATACAATAGAGACTAGGTTTCATCTGATTTGAATAAAATTTAGTGTGAACATTTATATTGATGAGAACTTGGATTAGACCTAAATAATCTGTCT
This sequence comes from Nipponacmea schrenckii, assembly GCA_030562195.1. Taxonomy (NCBI): domain Eukaryota; kingdom Metazoa; phylum Mollusca; class Gastropoda; family Lottiidae; genus Nipponacmea; species Nipponacmea schrenckii. Next base: position 12,750,678 of record CM060200.1, read on the forward strand.
GTGTTAAAACAGAAAATATATTTTAAAGTGGGCGTATCTTGCTAGGCAACCGCTTGTTTAGAAAAGTTGTCCGCGAGGGCACGCCTTTAAAGTGTCCTTAATAATCCTTGTGTCCTGATTCTGGTAACTAGGTCAGATTCTTATATGAGTAAGACATGTCTTATTTCTTTCTTATGATTTTCAGATAGATGATAAACAATTAATGAAGATTTTGGAAATGAAAGAAGAATTCGAAGATATTCTTTCTTACTTCTGTCTTGTTTTGTTTTATTTTAGTTCATTATGAATTGTGTGAGTGTGTGTGTGCTTTTGAACAATGAAATTGTGCCTTAACACATTACATCAATTGAGATTGAAGATTAAAAAAAAGTTTATTATAAATGAAAAATTCACCATGTGTTAAAATTCTGAAATACAGTCAATTTGTGATAGTAAATAGAAGTATAGTTGATCAAAAATATTTCTCCACATCTAAGGATGATTCAAAACATAATTGCAAGTGGTCTATTTTATTTTTGACTGATAGTATCTATATAAGTCAAGCTCAAGATGCTATGATGCTATGATTCATCACTACTTAAAGGGACGAGGTCCACATGCATTTGTCCTATCATACCTTAGTCTGGTGATAGTGCTAACTCATTTTTTGAGACATGTACAGAAATAGATAGTAAAATTCAGTTTGTGATATTGTGAACATATTATGCCATTTGCCTGCATTTGTACTTCTATAGACTAATTACTTATAATCAGGACCCAAATCAACCACTGAAAGTGGTTACATTGTCTCTTTAAACCTCCTCAAATTAATTTGGACCACTTGACATGTGTATGATTTAACTGTAGAAGTATTTTTGTTCCACTATATCTATATATATGTATATAATTGTTGAATATTGTTGAAACTAAGTCAGTGTGTGATATTTGTTTGATTGAAATGGATTTCTTTATAATCAAACTTGTGAAATATTTCTGACTTTATTGGTGGTTCATTTAGGACAGAATTAATTATGATTTCTGAAATACTGGTAGACTTTTTTCTAGGATTTGAATTTTGAAACAAAAGCAATTTATGAAAATATAAAATAAAGTTGTTCCAGGTAATTTAGAAAATTTTTTTTTGAAAATTTATTAAGAAATTAAAAAAACAAAACTGAATATAAATGATCATTATTCAGAAATATAAAGTGTAGCCTATTTCCTTGAAATCATTGTCTAGACTATAACCAGTACTATATATGTGTAATATTGAAGTTAACTTCCTTATTAAAGTGCTATATTAAGAATAATGTAATATATTGTAGATTAACCTTTATACTGGAAGCTTGCAAGCTGTACTAATAATATATTTTATGTTATTAGTTATTTTTAATAATTGTTATATTGTTGATTTTTTATATATATATTAGTGCCATAATAAGTTTTAAGAAGCAATGAATGAAAAAGAATGATTTGAATTAGAATAATGGGATTTGGTGTGTGATTTTCACATTTTTTTTAAAAACATATTCTAAAGAGAGAAATATTATCATATGTATCACATACTAATTATTTTTTCTTAATTCATTATTGTGACCAGTTATGAATTTAGATTCTACCATTATTTTCTGGATCATTATTGTGACCAGTTATGAATTTAGATTCTACCATTATTTTCTGGATCATTATTGTGACCAGTTATGAATTTAGATTCTACCATTATTTTCTGGATCATTATTGTGACATGAATTTAGATTCTACCATTATTTTCTGGATCATTATTGTGACCTGTTATGATAGATTATCGCAATATAGGCCTACATGTATTTGAAAATGACTGACTTATCCATCCTCTAACAACAACAATACATCACATCATGATCATATGAATTAAGTAAGCCATGGCATCCAGTGTATATTTTAAACAGTCATTCCATCAAGTTTAAGGTTCGTTTTTCACCTTTTCTCAGATTGAAGAAAGTGTGCCAAATAAATTTGCCTAGTAGATTTTTGTATAATAAGTTAATTTTAAATTGTTACCTTAATCACTTTTGGGTTAAGTAAAGCTTAGTTTAGAAGGGTTCGTGTAATTTACCTGTACTACAGTAACTGCTGGCAGCTCACATTGGATCAATGAAAATAGGCTTGAGGCCATTACTACGATATTTGATGAAAAATTGCAGATGCTTTTAGAAATTTAAAGGATTCAGCTCCATTATTCTAATTAAGAATTGTATTCCCATTGAAACTTTAACACATTTTCAATGCAAACTATTTGCAGGATTTGTTATCTATTTTTAGTTGGTTATGGATGGACGGTTAACAGTTGTGGTATGAAAAATTAGGGCACATAATCATAGATAAAAATGTTCATTAGACTACATGTAAATTAATGTACAAAAATATCCAGGTCTTGTTCATTTATCAAAGCATTATATATTTCTAAAGGGTTGTTTGGTGATTAATAAATGTGTTTAGCTTCTGTTTGCTTGTCTGATGATTATGTTAATATACAATATATGAAGTCACTGATGCAAAAGCGACTAATAATTTAAAGGACATAAAATGTCATAAAATGCTTGGTTTTAATGGAATTATTAAAATGTAAATTATGTAACTATTTGTGTACATGAATACTAGAATATAGCTTTGTTAAAATAAAATCTGTACAAGTTACAATTGTGTGGTGCCGTTACCTTTTAGGTGTTTTTATTGTCGTCAACCCTGTTTGTCGGTCTGTCGGTCCGTCCGTCCCTCAACATTTGTTGTAGACATAATAGAAGCTACAATTTTCAATGGATTTTAATGAAACTTGGTATGAGCATTGGAATTGATAAGACGGCTGTCAAGTTACATTTGGACGATTTTTCGATAAACGGTTTTTGAGTTATTGCCCCTGCCTCTATATTTGTTGTAGAAACAATAGAAGCTACAATTTTCAATAGATTTTAATGAAACTTGGTGCGAGCATTGGAATTGATAAGACGGTGGTCAAGTTTTAATTTGATGACTTTTTTTTTTAACCAATGATTTTTTAATTATTGCCCTTGACTTAGTAAAATTGCGTTAAAATTTTTTTTGTGGGTATGAGTGTTGAAATAGATAAGATGTTGGTCAAGTTCGAATTTTGCCCTCGACTTCAATATTTAGTGAATTTTTTTTTAGTTATTGCTCAATTTATTATTCAGATTCAATGCTGCCAGTGGGCGTATGTTAACTTGCCTGGCAAGCTATCTTCCTGTATATTTTTGCTCAATTTATGTTTTACTATGCGCCAACATTCTAATTTTCAGATTAAAAGGTTTGGACTAGATCACTCACACCAATAGCTAGTGATATTTTTGATATTTGTGTAGTTATGTGATAATTTCTAAAGAATGCAATTTTCCTATTAATTGAACTAGACTCTTACATAAATTAAGTTTGAGCTTCTTATTGTACCATGCTCTGTTGATTAATGTATTATAAATGGCTACTTATTCATAATAAACTGCTGTGATCTTGCTCATTGAAGTTGGCTCTTGTTTTAGATTCAACCCAATGTATCTGCACAATATCAGCTATTACAAACTTTGTACTTATATGGTGACTGCAATAGCCACCTTGCAAAATTTCCCTCAGTACGTGGTGCTGTCTGTCTTCATTAAATGCAGAAGTAAGATGTAAAACTCCATTCATTTCAATTCATTTTGCACTAAGATAGTAGGTAGCAAGTTCAATTGCCATTGATTCCAATTAAGAAGCAACCATTATAGGAAGGCAACCATTGCCTGTGAAAATCAGGCATGCACCAATTTTTAGTGCCTTACACCAAAAACATATCTTGAGCCAAAAGTCTTTGAAAACACCTAATAAAATTCATTATGTAGATATAATTGTAGCAAACACTATTTAACCAGGGAAACTATTTTATCATTATAATAATTTATTTCTTATATAATCAATATGTGTGACATCATTAAAGAGAATAAAATAGATACATGTACATTTATTAGACCAATTTTGAAGTCAAATATTCATTTATCACAATACAACCGATATAAGGATATAAATAACAAATTGATAACCAATTAACAAATTAAAGTCAATAATTATGAACTTAATATTTACTGATTACATCATATTGGCAATATTTCTGCAAGAAGTAAGATTTTCAATCTGATAAGCAATATGGAAATGAAATATTGAGTGATCTCTATAAATATCAAATTGATCATTTTGTGGAAATTTTAAAGAGGTTTTCTGCAAATGTCTTGCATGAAACAAGTATATTTTGTCATCATAGACTTAGTTTTAGTAGAATTGCAGGAACCACAAAGGTCTGATTGAAAATTTGAATGGTGCAAATTGATGCCATCAGTGAACCAAATACACATGACAACATAATAGAAAACCTCTTTGAAGTTCTCAATATATGAACTAACAAATATAATATATCTAAAAGAAATTTTTTAAATCCTTTAACAACATTGTACCTATCACCATTTTCTCACAATTTACGGTCAATTTAGCACTACTATCATTCACTGTAACTGTAATCAGCACCAAAGTTCCTGAGGCAACAGTTTTTCCTGAAAATCTGTAGACATTTTCAGCACTTCCAGGAACTTGTATAACATTAGCTACAGAATGAACACACATACAGATGCTCTTGGCGTCCTGATTATCTTTAGTTAGAGTTATTTTTCCAGAATTTTCATTCATACCGGAAAGTTTTCCTGAAAAAAAGGTTTGTTGATTATTTGAAATATATGGAATAACCCATTATACATGATTATTAAAGGAAATAGTATGATCAAAGCTTTCACAGAAACATAATGTGAAAAGCAACACTTTAGACCTATTCTCATGCCCTTACCAATGCTCTATTCATATTGATCTAATTGGGGATGGGTTGTACTGAAGTCCATTAAGATTCTTGAGGATACTTCTAAGAATGAACATTTAAATGCTTTAATTCATTAATCAACATGCCTGTATAATCAATCCATGAAGTCATTATCCATTAACCTCAGTTATTAATGAAAACACTTAGTTTTCTTGAAGCTTTTTCAATAATTACTTTTAGTTTTATAGATTTATCAGAGATATAAAGATGGATATATGCTATTATTTGCCGAGTTTGAGCGAAATCAAAATTATAGTTCTTTTCCAAGACATTCTATTCCTTTAAGAGATATTGGCGTACAAACCTTGTTGACTGGTAAATTCAGAGTCTGTCAATGAGTATGGTTGAATTATCTCCCCTACTGGAGCAGAAATACTAACAGAATGCTTTTGTTGAGCTGTACAGATATCAAACTTAGCTGGTTGAGTAGTATCATTAAAGTTAATACCAATTAAGACAGTACTCCTCATACCAGGAGCAATGGAACCTAGAATTAATACAAATTTTATATAATAAGAGTAATTTGTTAAAGGGTCTGTAAGGCTGAATAGCATTACAATTAAAACATAAAATACAAAGCCAAACCAATAATGATAAAGTTATTGAAAACAACTATTGAAGTTAGAAACAGTACTACATGTCATAGAAAGGTTTGTCAATTTTTACAAATCATTTTTATACTTTGTTAAAACCACTTCACTTGAATAATGTAACTCCAAAATGTTTGTTTTCAATCAAACTCAAAATAGTCATCTATCAAGACAAAATAATGTCAAAACTATTATATTCTAATTTGCATCAAAATAATTATTTGTTCATCATTTGAATTTGACTGAATAATTAACACAGAACTGAACTAACCTATCTCAGAAAAATCTTGAATCTCCATGCCTGCTTGTAATTTCTGCAATACAAACAATCATTATTCATTAAGAAATTAATTTTAAGGGCAGTATGCAAAGGATAAATTTTACATAAACTTTAAAAAAAAAAAATTTTGTTTTGTTAGAAATTTAATGATTGGATTTTTTGATAAAATTTTCAAATACATTTTGCCAGACTTCATAATCTTTTTATTACCTACTAAAAAAAAATACTCATTTAAAGGGATAATAGGTCTTAGCATGAAAATAAAATTTTAGTTCTCAAGAAAGGTCATTATGAGTATATATTCATCAGTAAACTTACCTGGTGTCATAAAGTAACAGAATCTCTTAAAATCTTGAAAACTTGCAAAACTAAGTCATTTTTGAAAAACGCTTAATCAATTTATTATTGAGTTTGTTATGTTATTTATGACAGCAGGTATATTTACTGATGAATAGAGCTCTTACTGACCAAATCTAAATTTTTTAAATTTTATGTTCATTTTAAGACCTATTATGCCTTTTATAACTGTCATAACTAATGATAAGGTTATAAAGTTTTTTTTTTGTTTGAGCTTGAAAAGGAAACATTTAGACCACTAATATCCTATAATATCGTTATCTTTTAAATCTCATTTAATAAGTCTGGAAGACCATCATAAAAGTTTGAAATAATTCACAATCATTTTCTCAGCAGTAAATATATCAAAGCCTTAGACAAATGCAGTAATTCAAAAACCATTGAGTCTTAAGTTAAGCACTTAAAAGACATTTACCTTCTCTCCAAGTTTGATATTAGTCAAAGGTTCATCACCACTATTAGTAAACATCAGTTCTATTGATACCATTTTAGGTGAAAAAACAGATACCGTTCTGGTAAATTTATAATTTATACTCAAACCACTACCAGTTATACGATTTAATAACTCATAAGATTTACTCTCTACTGTTGAAGGTGGAATAATCTACAAAAATTTAATCATCATTTTAATATTTTCTCATATCAACAAATCAGTTTTCCTACACTTTATTTTTGCCAATGAAGAAGGCCAGATGCATGCATGTTGTTAATCTCTGTGACTGTCAAAAAGAAGTGCCATATACCCTGAACCCAAAGTAATATGATGTTTGATATTATGTGATGTTAATTGGAAATGGCTTCTTCTAGGATATTTGTAACGTAACTACATTGATGGTCAAATGTTGAAAGGGTAAAGATAAATAACATCTCAATTTTTCAACCCTTGCAAGATCAAACCAACTGGGAGGTTCTGAAGCAAGTAATGGGCTAATGCACAGACTGAAGCACACAGGGCCTTGGTTTATTGTTCTAACTAAAACTGAACCGACTGCTTTCGCATCCCTCCGAGCTGCATCACTGACAACCAAAGAAACCAGATTTAAAATCTGAAAGTTCATCTAGATTTTAGTGTTGCAGGATTTTACCCTTGAATTGACAAGCTTCCCTAAGCATAGAATTAAAGGGTAGAATCAAAAGAAAAAAGACAGGAATAAGGTAAAATATGACAGTACCTGTGGTAAGGCTGTATCTTTAATACCACTAATAGATAAGTTACTAATACCAGTAGCTAATGTTGGTGTTAACATATTACCTGCTGGTGTGGCAGTGGTACTTGAACCATTACTAGCTACTCCACCTACTATAATTATAGACCAGAAATATTGAAGCAAGGGCATATACAGTCAGTCTCATTACAAACAGACCAAACTTTCATTATTTTTTTTAGCCCTTATATTCATTAGTCACTAAGTTCTGCTCTTACGACAGTGCTCTTAAACAATTGTCAATTAAACCTGTAATGCTGAACACAAGGTAAAAGGATTAAATATAAATTAAACTTACTATCATCTAAGTCTAATAATAAATCAGCATTGGATTTTGGTTTGGTTTCAACACCTTTCTTACTTTTACTTTTTGCTTCAGGCTGAAATAAGACACATTAAAAACTAATTCTATAGCTAAATAGTATGCAATAGAGAATATAATTGTTAATGGAAGTTTTACATTATCCATCCACTGCAAAAACTCTTGACAATGATTGCTATAGGGTGTATTAGAATCACATATAATTGAAAAGTACCTTAGTGGCAGGTTTCTTGATAACTTTATCACTATCATCACTTGAACCTTCCTCTGATGAGTCACTGGATTCACTATCAGAGTCACTATCAGATGAACTATCTTCACTGGATGATTGTTTTTTAGAGGATTGTTTATCACTATCACTGTTATGAGCTTCACTATCTGAGTTGTCCTCACTTGTAGCGCCAATTTCATCACTACTACTGCTACTATTACTAGACTCTTCTAGAAAAAGTAATAAGGAAATTAACCAGACAGTGTACAAAATAAGGCAAATATGTCCATTCGAGAATGCAAATTTTGTTAATGAATATCTATTTGATTCTGCTATTACTAATTTTTTTTAGTATTATTACAATTTTGAGACAAGGAAGATACAACATTCCCAAATTTAGACTTTATTCAAACACTAGGGTGATGTTGCCTTTCCAAATTCATACATTATTTTAAGACAAGGGTGATGCTGCCTTTCCAAATTCATACATTATTTTAAGACAAGGATGATGTTGCCTTTCCAAATTCATACATTATTCTCAGACAAGGGTGATGTTGCCTTTCCAAATTCATATATTTTTTTAAGACAAGGATGATGTTGCCTTTCCAAATTCATACATTATTTTAAGACAAGGGTGATGCTGCCTTTCCGAATTCATACATTATTTTAAGACAAGGGTGATGTTGCCTTTCCAAATTCATACATTATTTTAAGACAAGGGTGATGTTGCATTCCCAAATTCATATATTATTCCCAAACAAATGGGATTTCATCATCCAAAATTCATACATAGTTCTAAGACAAGGGGGATGTCTTTATCCTGAAATCATACATTATTCTAAGACAAGGGTGATGTCATTATCCCAAATTCATACATTATTCTAAGACAAGGGTGGTGTCTCCTTTCCAAATTCATTAATTATTCTAATACAAAGGGGATGTCATCAACCCAAATTCCTACATTATTCAGGGACAAGGGGGATGTCATCATCCCAAATTCCTACATTATACTAAGACAAAGGGATGTCATCATCCCAAATTCCTACATTATTCAGGGACAAGGGGTGTGTCTTCAACCCCAATTCCTACATTATTTTAAGACAAAGAGGATGTCATACCAAGTTCCTACATTATTTTAAGACAAAGAGGATGGCATCCCCAATTCATACTTTATTTTAAGACAAAGAGGATGGCATCCCCAATTCATACTTTATTTTAAGACAAAGAGGATGGCATCCCAAATTCATACATTATTTTAAGACAAAGAGGATGGCATCCCAAATCATACATTATTTGAAGAAAAAGATTATACCTTCTTCACTGGACTCGGATTCAGAATAAAAGGATTTGGATTCTTTTTTCTTTTTCTGTTGAGAATGTTGAGGTTTCTCAATCCACGGCATGACAACTTCTACATTCCTGACACTGGAGTCTGGTGCTGTTTCTGGCCATTCTGGTAGTTCCTGATAACCATGACATTTAATATTTAATAAATGAGACAGGGTTCCCAGCTGATAGAGGTCACGGTCTACAATTAAAACATAGGCATTGGCTAGTTGGCTATATAGAATTAGCTTGTTCTCAAATTCCCCAAGAAATTCCCAAAAAATCACAATGCACAAAATCAGCACTTTTAAAGCTTTTTAATGGTACTAAAAGTAAAAATTGACAAATATGGCATATACAAGGTTTCAAGCTGTCACCCACGATATCAAATTCATTATTATGTAACATGGTTGGCAGAGTGCTGTCATTATATCATAATACCTATTTCATAATTAAACTTTATGTCTACAAATCAAAGTCAAACTTAGCAAAATATGCCCGCTTCCCTAATAAATTTTCATTTAGCCTACCGGTATATTAAGGGCAGTCATCAATACTAGCACTGTTGATTATTTTAGGCCAATTGGGTATATTTTCAACGATATTTTGAGGGTGACAAGATAATGTGACAATACTATCCAAAATTGTACCAAAAATCTAACATGTCCAATATATTTTTTTATACCTACCTTTAAATTTGGAAGCAAGTACAGGGGCAGGCTTAGTGGATAGAAAAATCTTTTTGGCATATTTAGCAAGGACACTTCCATTTTCACCAGGTAGAATAAGTTGTCGCAGGAATCGTGATCGGTCACGAATGTCATAATTTTGATCATATTTCGCCAAGTTGAAAACATACTGACACAATAATTTGCATTGTTTAGGATTTGTGATACATAATTTAGCAGCTAGATTCAATATCTGTAACTTCACAATGTCTTCCTGTAACAGAACAAAAACAAACATTATTTCATTTAGCCTTTTTTACAAAACAGAAAATTCATTAACTGTATATCAGGTTGCAGTTATATTAATGTAAATAGCAAGCAAGCTTGTAACTTCTAAAAGAATTTAAAGCTGGTTTCTTTTATAGTTTGGAATCAAATCACATTACTAGATGAGTTATTGGTGTTTCAAATGAATAATAATGTTTTAAGTAAAGGTGGATCAAATATGTGAAAAAATGAAAAGAAGAGAACCCAACTTTAAGCTGTACATGTAGATGTTACCTCAGTAATAAATGTCTTGGCCATCTTTCTCAAGACATCGGGAGCTATTTTAGGTACTCGTTCACTGTATTCTCCAATCAACCATAGGATAGAGGCTCTAGCCATAGGTACTGTTATTTTATCTACCATTTTAGCCATATGGACTATAATATCTTTATGTTCTGATGGCTGAAATAAAGTATACTCTATTTATGATGATGGATATAGCATCTTATACATAAAGTAAACAAAATAATGTTGATATTAACAAAACAAAATGTTGATATAAACAAATTTACGTTCATATAAACAAAATAATGTTCATGTAAACAAAATAATATTGATATAAACAAAATAATGTTGATATAAACATAATAAGTACCATCCTCTATTAAAGACTCCGGTGTACTGTGCTCTCAACTCTCATCTCAATCAAGAATAGGACAATTAATTAGTTACGACGTTGTAGATCTATTTACTAGTATCCCCCGTGTACAAGCAATTCAATCCTTACGAACAACTTTAGAAACTGGCATGGCCAAATTGAATACTACCCTAGATATTGACAACATCATAGAATTAACCGAAGCCAGTATCAACTCTACATATTTTACATGGAAAACAGATTTGTACGAGCAAACCAATGGACTACCTATGGGATCACCACTTAGCCCTATACTCACCGAATTATATATGGCGAAATTCGAGGAGAAAGCACTACAAACCTCACCTATCAAGCCCTACTGTTGGTACAGGAAAGTAGATGACGTTCTGACTATGATCAACCAACGGAAGAACCCCCAAGACCTGCTTAACCACCTCAACTCATTTGAACCAAGAATTCAATTTACCATGGAAAAGGAAAACGAACAACAGCAACTTCCTTTCCTTGATGTCCTGATAACAAGAACCGACGACGAACTCCACACTACTGTCTATAGAAAACCTACCCATACCGACCAATATGTTCATCACCATTCAAATCACCATAGTAAAATCAAAACTGGTATTATTTCGACATTGACTAGACGAGCCAAATTAATATGTAAAGACGAAGAAACCCTAGAATCTGAAATAACACATCTCAAGAATACCCTCACCAACTACAACGATTATCCGCCTAAGTTAGTTGAAAGAACCATTAAAAAGACGCTTACCCATACCTGCAGACCACCCCTATCCTTAAAGAATAATGCTCCAAAATTTATCAACATTCCCTTCATCGGCCCACTCAGCTACCAAATTAAACGTTTAATTACACGAGAAACTGGCATCGATGTAACCTTCAGTAGTGGTAAAACCCTCAAGAACTTACTACATGCAGACGGACGACTAGATAAACCCACCCCTGACCCAAAGGGCGTCGTATACCAAATTGACTCAGCTGCAATAAAAGTTATATAGGCGAGACCTCCAGACCAATATCAGTCAGAATCAAAGAACACCAGACAGCTACTAGAAAAAGAGAAGATGTAAAATCAGCCATTGCAGAACACATAAACAAGAATCCAACACATCAAGTTAAATGGAATGAAACAACTATATTAGCGACCAATTTAACCAAATGGAAGTCAAGATCAATACGAGAGGCACTAGAAATCAAAAGACACAAGCCAGCATTAAATAGGGATATTGGGCACTTTTTTAGTAACTGCTGGGAAATATAAATTGAATATCACGTAATTATTCATCAATATAATGTATTTATTGTCTTGTTTAATATCATAACCTTCTATGATTATGTTGTGTACATTAACTTAATATAGATGTAAGATTAGCCTAATTAACTGGGAGTTGATTTTATAAGATTATCTGTTTAACCTGTTTACATTAAATGTAGTTTATAGTAAATTTGAGTTGTTATATAATTAACCGGTATATTGTTTGTTTATTTTGTATCTTTTGAGTTGTTAAGTTGTTACATGATATATATATGGTCTGAATTGTTTGGTTAATAATCACTTGATAACGTTACCTGTATGTGTAATGAAACGTTGTGTTCAATAATAAATAGAAGTCTATATCCATAAAAACTGTTGTTTCTTAAACATAATAATGTTGATATAAACAAAATAATGTTGATATAAACATAATAATGTTGATATAAACAAAATAATGTTGATATAAACATAATAATGTTGATATAAACAAAATAATGTTGATATAAACATAATAATGTTGATATAAACAAAATAATGTTGATATAAACATAATAATGTTGATATAAACAAAATAATGTTGATATAAACATAATAATGTTGATATAAACAAAATAATATTGATATAAACATAATAATGTTGATATAAACAAAATAATGTAGATATAAACTAAAATTTGATATAAACAAAAAAAATTATTAAACAAAATAATGCTATTAAACAAAATAATTAGATATAAACAAAAAAATGTTAATAAAAAAATAATATTGATATAAAATAAAAATGTTTATTAAACAAAATAATTTAATAAAAAAAAATCTATTAAACAAAATAATATTGATATAAACATAATAATGCATTAAACAAAATAATTGAAAAACAAAAAAATTTGAAAAAAAAAAATTTGATTAAAAAAATAATGCTGATATAAACAAAATAAAGTAGTTAAACAAAAAAATGTTAAAAACAAAATAATATTGATATAAACAAAAAAATTAATATTGAATATATAAAACATTCATTTCGAATTAAACCAAAAAATGTAATTTGTTTTGCTAAACCATTTTTAATTCCATTTTAAAAATTTTATCATACGTTTCTGGGGAAATTTTATTTAAACCAAAAATTTTATTAGGGAAACAAAAGCTTTTAAATTCCCAAAAGCCTGAATAGAATGCAAATTGTTGAAAATTTTTTTAAATAATTTCATAAAAAAAAGAAAAAGGGAAAAAAAAGAAGTTATTGAAAATGTTAAATGAACAAAATAACTTTGGCCCAGAAAAAAATGGAATGGCTAACTGTAATCTGGTTTTATAAATACATCTAAAAATCAATTATTTTAGAATTCAAATTTTTAAGGTTCTAAACTTTCGTTACAATAAATATCCAAATTCAATTTTTTTCAAAATAAATGTATACAAAAAGTTGAACCTTTTAAATTTAATAAAAAATATCCAAAACAAATTTAAATTGAATTTTAAAAAAAAAAGTTACAAAATTTAAATTAACTAATAAATATCCAAAATTGAAACTTTTAAACTGAATATAAAAAATAAAATTGAAACTTTATGCTGAATTAAAAAATAGTCCAAAAGTTGAAAACTTTTAAATTTAATAAAAAATATCCAAAACAAATTAATTGAATATAAAAAAAAAAGTTGAAACTTTTAAATTTTATTTTAAAAAATAGTAAAATTGAAAACTTTAATCTGAATATAAAAATGCCCAAAAGTTACAAAATTTTCTGAACTAATAAATAGTCCAAAAGTTGCAAACTTTTCTGAATATAAAAATAGTCCCAAAAGGCAAACTTTAATTAACTATAAAAATATCCAAAAGTTGCAAACTTTATCATTTATAAAAAAGAAAAGTTGAAAACTTTAATTTAACATATAAATAGTCCAAAAGTTGCAAAATTTAATCTGAATATAAAAATAGTCCCAAAAGTTCAAATTTATCTAATTATAAAAATAGTCCAAAATTTAAAATTTTCTAACTATAAAAATAGTCCAAAAGTTGCAAACTTTAATCTGAACTATAAAAATAGTCCAAAAGTTGCAAACTTTAATCTGTATTATAAAAATAGTCCAAAAGTTGAAAACTTTAATCTGAACTATAAAAATAGTCCAAAAGTTACAAACTTTAATCTGAACTATATAAATAGTCCAAAAGTTGCAAACTTTAATCTGAACTATAAATAGTCCAAAAGTTGCAAACTTTATGCTGAATTATAAAAATAGTCCATAAGTTGCAAACTTTAATCTGAACTATAAAAATAGTCCAAAAGTTGCAAACTTTATGCTGATTTATAAAAATAGTCCAAAAGTTGAAAACTTTAATCTGAACTATAAAAATAGTCCAAAAGTTGCAAACTTTAATCTGAACTATAAAAATAGTCCAAAAGTTGCAAACTTTAATCTGTAATATAAAAATAGTCCAAAAGTTGAAAACTTTAATCTGAACTATAAAAATAGTCCAAAAGTTGCAAACTTTAATCTGAACTATAAAAATAGTCCAAAAGTTGCAAACTTTATGCTGAATTATAAAAATAGTCCAAAAGTTGCAAACTTTAATCTGAACTATAAAAATAGTCCAAAATTTGCAAACTTTAATCTGAACTATAAAAATAGTCCAAAAGTTGCAACCATTAATCTGAATTATAAAAATAGTCCAAAAGTTGCAAACTTTAATCTGAACTATAAAAATAGTCCAAAAGTTGCAAACTTTAATCTGAACTATAAAAATAGTCCAAAAGTTGCAACCATTAATCTGAATTATAAAAATAGTCCAAAAGTTGTAAACTTTAATCTGAACTATAAAAATAGTCCAAAAGTTGCAAACTTTAATCTGAACTATACAAAAGATGCAAAATATTAATATTTTTTAACCATATTAGGAGACCAAAAGTTGTAGACTCTTACAATATAAACATAGTCCAAAAGTTGCAGTCTGTTATCCCTATAATGGTAAGTATTTGTAACAGACATCATAAGACAATTAGAAATAGATTTATTCTTACTAAATTTTAAATAGAATAGTTATCAAATATTTAAATAAAATACCAAGGCAAGAGAAGAATTTGAAATTATTTAAAAAAAAAAAGGGAAACATATCAACCCTGAACCAATCACCCCTTAAATCTATGTAAAAAATAGGAAAAAAACATTCATGCAATGTTAGATTTAACCTTTTCCCAGCAACACAAGAGCAGCAATAATTATGTTTGATGGAAACAAGAAAAGCATGCACTCATGACAATCAGAAATAGCAAGAAAGGCAGTCTCATCATAAAATAACTCTTTTGTAATTTCAAGTCCTTGTATTGCTAGTCAAATCCTTAACAAGATCCATCATAAGCCTTCAACTGTCAATATTCACGTCTGCATTTATATTTCTGATCTAATCAAAAGGTCTCTTTTAATTATGTCTTTATTTTTATCTGATTCCTGCTTATTCTTTTGATAAAGCCTATTATTTGCTATGTCTGTGAGTATCAACTATGATATATTTTACACCAAGATTCATGGCAATATCTTTGTTCATGGAGTAGGGCGATCAAATGGATAAACCCTGGATCTGACAGTAAATCTTACATCAAGACAAGAGTAGAAAATGATGAAAAAATGCAAGCTGAAAAAGAAACCTTAACAAAAATACCCGGAAAACCAAAAGGCTAAAAATTTCCTACCGATTGCTTGCGTCCTGTTTTCTAATAGAAAGAAACAGTACTTATTTAGAAATACGACTTACAGGTAATTTCGACAAACAACATGGTAAAAGACATAATACATTACTTAAATATAGTCAAGTAAAGAAATGCAGGAGAAACTTGTCAACTCAAATGTTATTCTTTTAGAAGAGATATATCTAGTTTCTAGCAGTATAACCTTAAGATTGATAAAATATTCAACAATAAAAACTTACCCTCATTTGTAAGAGTTTTTTAATAACAACAACACTTTCAGCTACAACACTTTCTACAAAACAATATAGTGTACCCTTTATTTACTAGATAAGCTTAAAATTATCTGAATATGCTTAAAGCATACGTAATGAATTGCAAATAACAGAATAAGTTTTGAAATTTTGTTTGTACCAGTTTCGGTATTTGGTAATGAAAGCCATTTATCTTGGAGATACAGAGATGCATTAAGCCGAATGCTTTTAGAATTTACATCAAACAATAACTTGAAAAAATATAACAAGAGGCTGGTTAAAGTAACCCAGTTTCTCAAATACTAATCACTCATTTCAGTTTTATATCATTTATTTTAGTGGTTTGAAAAAAAAGATTCATACCATCTCTATTAGACATCAGGTGAACTAAACCATTTAAACAAGTATCAGTGACCTCAGCTATACTACTAGCACTTCGTCCAATAGCCTGTATGGTAGCAGCTGCAAAATCCTTATCAGGACTGGTTACATACGTCTACAATACAAAATACACTATTAAGATAACGAAATATGACTGGAAACATGTCTACAATATAAAATACATAATTAAAGGAAAGTAATAGGACTGG
Source organism: Nipponacmea schrenckii (assembly GCA_030562195.1). Lineage (NCBI taxonomy): Eukaryota > Metazoa > Mollusca > Gastropoda > Lottiidae > Nipponacmea > Nipponacmea schrenckii. The sequence goes on from CM060200.1 coordinate 12,767,229, forward strand.
TAAAAAACGTCAACAATATAAAAGAACATCCATACTATGGAATAAGACTGGTATCAAAACCCTACAATATAAAATAAACCATAAAAAAATAGAGAATACTTCCTCTAAACACATGGTTTGACCATGTACTAACTATAATACAGGATCCTAAGTTATTGTGCATGTTATAAAGAACAATAAGATAGATGTAAAGTTTTTACTCACTTGGAATTCTCGGAGTATAGTTGATATATTTGTTTCTGTAGCTAGATTGGTTAAGATCTCTAACTGTAATATATGTTCACAATCTTTATAATACAAGATTGTTCTAAGACAATTGAGTAGAGTTTACACATAATAAATGTCTGCAGGTGTTTTGAAAAATCTTTCTCATAGTTTGAGAAATGCTAAGGTAACGCCATTCTACCCCAGTTCAACAGACGTTTCTTATAAATTCTACATCAGATTTTGCCATAGTGACGTCATATAAAGGTCTTAGTGAAACTGCAACAACCACAGAAGACTGACAGAAATTGGACAGGTGACAATCATGGCTATCACAAAGGTGCTGGTATTGGCATTACAAGATTTTTTACCTATCCTACAGTACTACTGATTTATTCCACTAAGTAATAAACAATACATACCTTTAGAAGCTTAATGTGTAATGGATCACTAGAACGAATATAAAAACTTTTTAAATAGGGCTCAAACATTCCTTTTCTTCGACTTGTCATGGTAGCTACATTACTTAATACCACATATTGGATTTCTCTACAAAAAAAAACAAATTAATTATTGTCTTAGACAGCCATTTTAGGAGCCATTTGAATAATTATTTTTCAAAGTGATAGCTAATAATGCATTTCCCACTTAAAAATATAGCAGACAGTAATTAATTTGAAATTACTTCTTACTAATCAGTAACTAAAGAATTTATTGCTTCACAGAAAAAATGTCAGTAGCTTTCTTGATTTCAGAGAAAGCCTCCTCACACTGCACACACTCATAGGAAGCATTTGATTGGTTAGTTCTGAACCATTTTAAGCTTGTTCAAATTTCGACTCAAATGAAATTGATATGTCACATTCAACATTTCCCTTCCAATCCTCTCTCAGCCATTTTGAATTCTGTCTACACCCTTTTTTTTGTTGGCACAAGTGGAACAAGCAATTTTCCATCCTGTTTTTTTACCTTTGGTTTGATTGAATTCCGACCATGCAAAACTCAACTGGACAATGCCATACAGATAAAATGAATGACAAGTCTAGAATAATAATCCTTAAGATTTACAATATTACCATCAAAGAGATAAAAATCCAAACCTACTTTTGACTGCGTAATAATCTGATTAAAGCTTTAGACATGACACCAGTTTCAGCTTTAGGTGCACAATGATGGTAGAGTTGTCCTACTGCCATTACAACCTGCAGATATTAGAATTCACAAACTTGGTCATGAATAAGGGAAAGAACTGTTACTATTTAAATAATAAGATAAAAGGGAGGTGTAATTCATTCATAATAACCACCATATTTTATAAGAGTACTCAAATTGCCATATTCTCTAATTTGAAAAAAGAAATTATTTTAAATTACATAAATATACAGAATTTTGTAAATTTGCTTCGCTTTTGTGCAATTTCATAATGGTAAACCTGTTAATGCACCACCATTCAGTAGATATTCAAACTTGAATTACTTACAGCAGCGTTTCTACTGTTGAGTAATGGTTTTGCTTGACGTAACAATAATCTATGGTCCGGATCCATAATATAAGATGCCTTCTTATTCTTTATATTATCTTCTTTCTCTTCCTCTGAATCTTCTTTTTCTGAATCTTCATAAAATGGCTTCTCTTCTTCTTCTCCCATATCCTACATAACATCGATTAAATGATAACTGAAAACTACTAGAAATTATACTTTGCTTTCTTTCAAGCAATAATACCTAATAAGATGTCTAGTGACTAGTCAGATTCAGATTGAATAAAGTCAAGATTACGATTGTTCAAAGTCAAGATTAAGATTGTATAAAGTCAAAATTAATATTAAATAGTCAAATTCAGATTGAATAAAGTCAAGATTAAGATTGAATAAAGTCAAGATTTGGACCGTCCAAAGTCAAAATTCAGATTGAATTAAGTCAAGATTTGGAATGCATAAAGTCAAAATTCAGAATGAAAAAAATCTAGATTCAGATTGAATAAAGTCAAGATTCAGATTAAATAAAATCAAGATTCAGATTAAATAAAGTCAAGATTCATATTGAATAAAGTCAACATTCAGATTGAATAAAGTCAACATTCAGATTAAATAAAGTCAAGATTCGTATTGAATAAAGTCAACATTCAGATTGAATAAAGTCAACATTCAGATTAAATAAAGTCAAAGGTATCACTTACATCAAGATTAGGATTAACAAACTGTGTTCTACAATATCTGGTTAACATATTTATAATAACAACTTGTCCCCATTCTTCTACATCCACTAGTAGGTTACATAGTTTACGATAGTTTTTATGTATCAAGTCAATACGTTCTGGACAGACTTCTTCAAATGCTTGTATAGCACTACCTGCTACTAGCTATAATCAACAAATTACATATATCACTATCAAATATTATTATACAATTTTTTAGAACATGTTATTTCATTTGGCATTATTTCTAGGTGTAATCTGAAATAACATAACAGTGAATTTAACAATGTACACATGAGGGTGTAATTATAACCAAACATTTTTCATATATTGTAACTTTACATCTCAGGTAGTTTTTGAGTGGCGGCAGTTCAAAGAGTTGGTCTGCACCTTAGAATGTGCAAGCCACTATAGGACCATATAGACTGGATGCCGTCCCTACCCCCAAACCAAACCAAACCCCGGCCAATTTTGATTCTAACGATATAATTTTTGGTGGAAACGAAAACTAATCATTCCCTGTCTAAACAAACAGAACTAAACAATTTAGCATTTCGGTCCTTATCTGATTGTATGTACATATTCACCGTCAAAATCATCATGAAAGTTTTATCTGTTATGTAAGTTAACTGATGATGCCATCATTTTTATCCTAACAAGGTATGCAAAGTCAGAGATTACTTTTCCTAAAGGGAAACAATGTGTATTTCAATATCTACTTACAGTAGTTTTATCTCCTAGTAATCTTTCAATAACTTCTATCAGTTGTTCTTTAGTTTCTGGATCTAAACTAAAACATACAATACTGGTATTAAACCAACACATTTTAACATGTGAGTGAAATGAGAATAATTCATCACTTTTACCGAAATAAGATTAATAAACTCATTAAAGATAACGTAACAAAGTAGTGTGTTTTATTTTTGTTCTTTTTTTCTTTCAAAGAAACCATAAAGAAAACAGCAGATTTCTGAATTGAGTCCAAGAATTATCAAAGACATAAAAGAATCAATATATAAAAAATATCTAAATTTCTTACCTATACAATTTAGGAATGGCATGAGCTGCTGTTTTACGTACATAAGGTGACATATCCATTACAGCTTCTTTAATGGCTAACATCATAATTGGTGTAATGACTGATACACGAATACTTGACAATACACGTAATGCACTGGCACGTATCAGCTGGTTAGGATCCTACAATAATGATACTTTGTTAAAATTTTTGATACACTTATACAAAACGATACATATGCAAACTGAAAAATTTGAACGACATTTAGAAGTGGAAATCATAGAAAAATAATTACACAACTATATTATATTATTATATTAAAATCTTCAAACAAAATACTCACTCTTAACGCTCTTTGGAATGTACTTATAGATAATAAGGCTAAATCTTGTTGTTCTTCAGCATATCTTGTTAAATATACATAGACTAACTTCTTTATCTGGAATTATACATACATTATAATCAATAAATAATTGTAACTGAAAACACCTGAAGACTTTAGCCTATATTGTATAAAAAATAGTTACAGCATACCTCCAAATTTTTGGCCACAACATTTTTAACAACAGCTGGGAATAAGTCTGATGCATCTTTTCCTTTAGCTACCATCTGAAATGCAAAAAGATGAAATTTACAAGAAACATTCCTCATTGTTTATACATGAAATGCATACCGATATTTAATGAAATTTTTCAAAGAAAGGGCCTCTTAAAATTTCCATTTTTTAACAACTACTTTTTTCTCTTATGAACAGAAAGGACCACAAAACATATTTATAATGTCGGAAAATTTACAGTTGAAGAAATGGTGGCAGTGGGTTCTTAGTTCCAACAGCCTGTTGAAGACTATTGACCTAATGTAAGTCATACCTATAAGATGTATAGATAATTTGAGAACGATCAGAGGACCAGATGGTAGGAAGGATTCATTGTAACCTAAAATAGTTCCAAAAATTTCTTTTTTAGACATGTGATGCTCAGCTGCATTAAATTTAAAAGAGGCAATAAAGTCGATAATCAGTCCATACCCCAACAATTCTTTTCATAGCTTCCAATTTCTGAGCATCTTTATTACTGTCTAGCATCGTCTTCAAATCTTCATGCCTGTAAATTAAAGATTCCAATTAATTTGAAAATAAATAGATCTAGTAAGATTATCATTTTCAATCATCTCCCATTATTATTGCCTGCATGGGACAAAACAGAATCTTTAATGATAATTTCTCCCAAATGTGGGATATTGCCAAAGAACTATTGGATCTAAATGCCTATATAGGCCATATTTCCCCTTTCCCAATAATCCAGATTTTCGAATTTTTGAGTAATCTTCAACATAGGATAGTTCTATAATAATATGCTATGCAATTTGTCTAAGTGGCAATTCCATTTTCCACTGCAGTTCTCTCTATCAGGATAGGAGTCATGACATAATATCCAATTTTCAACAATAACAAAGCTAATATGAAATTTCTTCAACCAGATAAATGAATCTTAGTTAGTAGGCCTAGTTGTAGAAGAAAATGTAGCTACTTATATATAGGCCTACCTCTTGAAGTCACTTGTGAAAAAGCTGCTGCTGGCTGGGTCAGTTGACATCTCAGCTTCTCCACTGCCTGTTGACGAAGGCGGCTTATCATTTGCATAAGATGACTGGAAGCCATTTCCCGCCATTATTCCTATATCAAATACCAAGATCAGTTAAAAATTCTCAGAAGTGAACAGAATTTTTTTAACAGTAAATTGTTTTAAATGCTTGTTTTCATTTGACACATTAACCGGAAGTAGAGGGGCAATGGCTAATAAATATTCATAAGCGACACGTGCCATATGGACACACTTGATATGGTCTTTTCGTATTTAGTGTGTTATAAAAATAAATACAGTGTCATAGTCATTGATCAATTTATTATAAGAATAACGATTAATCTAAAATTCAACCTAAATAAAATACAGAAATGACGTAATTTCATGTGATCGACAATAATGCGCATGCGTCATAAGTAATCTGCCATTAGAAAAACACCTCACAAATGACATCTTGATAAAAATCTGAATTTATGCTCGTTTCATGTGACATACGAATAATATTTTAGACTATATCGAATTATTGACCTTTGCTGTGTATTCCTGACAGGAATAAATAATGTCCGGCTTTGATAGTAACCCGTTTGCTGATCCAGAGGCGTCGAATCCGTTTGCGGTAAGATTTCTTTGACTCATTTCCAAACAAAAAGTCCAAGAAAATTGGATTCAGACTACAATTACCGGTAGTACAACTAATACCTTCTGTACCAGTTCCACTAACTACCTATTCTGTGTTTACTTATTAACCTTTATCTAAGTATGTTTATTCTTGTGCCACTCGGTTTATTTTAAGGATGAACAAGCTCTTACAATACTGGTACTAACAGTTTGCTTTGCATTGGAATGATTGATAGGTGGTATTGCAGGTGATGCTTGGCATAATACATAATAATGTATTACAATATACATGGTATATAATGTAAATGAAGTTATATCCTATTTATATGTACGACCTATTGTTATTCTTGCCAAAATACAACATTCAACAGTTAACAGGGATCAAGACACAGCTACAATGTTAGCCAACCTAGTAGGCTGTCTCTGAGTTTACATGTCCCTGAGTTGACTAGTATTCATAATCAGGATGTATGGATTCATTGTTTCTGATTAATATTAGTAAGCTTATTACCAGTACAACATCATGAGTTTGTACCGGTGCTGATCTGATAGTAACAATAAAGGATAAAGTTGAGGCTTATAGTCACCCTCTCTGTCCAATCAATGGTTTCCAAACTTTTGCCATGTTCCAATCTGTTATGTAAAGATTAGGGCCATTGTGTGCCTGTGTGTGTGTTCCTTATCCTATAAATTTAGAGATAGGGCTGTGATGTTGAAAATTCACTGAAATGACAGAATGTCTAACTGTAGGCTTACAATTGACATTTTATTTAACCTTGTTTTCTGAACGTAATATCAATAGTAAAACACATTCATTATGAAATGAAACTTGACTGACATTTAGGAGTGAGGCGTACAAATCACAAACACTGGGTGATATTACATGTGAAAAATGATTTATTAACTGACAACAGCACGGCATATTGAAACGTTATGTAATTTTTGAACTTATTCAAGTAGTGTGACTTTTTTTATAATGTCATCTTGTACTTTTGTAACATACATCATAGATTACCTCCCTTGAACTTTAGAATTTTCATGCCTGTAAAGTCAGGTTTAACTTTGATTGTAAGGATATATAAGCTTTGTCAACATTTCTACTTTCTTTTTAAGGCTTATTTGTTTTGTTCATTAATGAAAGACAAGAGAATACAAATTTTTTAACTTATGTAACCCATATTGAACTCTATTTTTTTTTTGTGACATTTCCCCTTTATTGCTAAATGGTGGGTAACTTCTGATCAATATCAAAGCTTATATTCTGTACTCAAAGGGGAATGTATTACGATAAATACCATCCAAGTTGGACCAAGTATGTGGTGTAGGCCACACCAGCTGTTTTATGACAAATTATCAAGTGGTGATCTTACAGAAATTAGTACTGGTATTGTATTCAGTAGATATATTGATCTGAACTACAGAATAGTTATAGTAGTTTTTACCACAGATACAATCAATAATTCCAATTAATATTTCCAAACTATATTTAGACAAACTGTACCAGTCTGGATAATTTCAATATTATTGTAAGATTTTGGATTTCAGACATGCAAGAAAAATTAATAAAACTGATTTCCGAAACGACTTGGTTTACAAATACCATTATTTCGAAATACCTGGTACTGGTACTTAAAATGTTTTGAGATTTTAACAACTTGATAAAAATCCTGGATAATCTTACGGTCATCTATATAATAACAAGGCTGAATCAAGGGCTTTGCTTCCGGGAAAACAATAGGGTGCCCAAACTGCCAGGCGCCCAAACTAACTAATCTAAAGTAAAATAAATAAATACACTGTATATTAAATACAGTACAGAGCATATTGTTGCATCTGTCATGTGTGCAGCACTGACCAGCTACCAGTTTGGAGTTTTTTTGGACAAGCTCTGAAAGTTAGTCGGTATGAAACGATCTTGTGCTGCAGGTGGAAGGCCTTCTACTAGGGGCAAATCACACAACAAATCGGCAAAAACCTATATACATGTATCTGCGGATTGGCAAGGAGCAGCAGTGCAAAGGAATGCTGAGGATAACCCCTCTTGCATAAATCAATAGATTTCTAGATTTCTAGATATGCCCTGAATAAGAACCAGTGTTCTTTTCATTTTGGGGTTATTGCAATATTTTCATAAACAACATACATTCCTCTACCAATATTGGTATACCTGTAGTGCTAAAATTGAATTGTAAGGTGTTAGTACAAAATCTGTACTACAGATAATGAAAGCTATCAGTATTTTCATTCATTGATTTGTGAACTTGACTGTAATTATTATTGATTTATTACACTATGTCAAGTGTCCATATGATTAGCTTATATTATAATTCAGCTTTAGAGTTACTGCCAAGCTATTTTTTTCCAGATGGTGCAATAAATAACAGCCTGTACATATACTAATCTTATTTAAGCCCTTAAACATTTAATAGGTCAAAATAAGTATTGTTCAATTGTAGCAATAGGTTTATTGATATGAAATGTAAATCATTGTGAATAGTACTGTAATGATTTAGTACCCGGTACAAAGTACATACCAGTACCTGAAGCTGGAGATGTTTCTTATTAAGCTATCATTCCATGGGAATCAATTTAAAAGTTTGCTTGATGAGAAATAGGAGTTTACACTTTACAAGTAATATCAAATACTGTATACACTATCTCTTTACTAGTTCATGTAATAACTCATGAAATCAAACCAGACCTGCTGCTGGTGGGGTAAGTTTCTTCTTGACTATTTTTTCTCAAAATAGGTTCATCTCATTCTAATAACATCTCGTTTATTTGGTTATAATGTATTAAACATAGGTTCTTGAATGAACAAAGACTATTTTGAAATTTACTCCATTACTCTTATAGAGATTGTCCAGAGATTTTTCTATATTTCTATGTGTAACAGGGACAAAAGATATACCGTAATCAATTTGCAACATTCCAATTTGGAGTCAGTCATCTGTTTCTGCCTAAATGTTTGATGACATCACTAAGTGCAAAATAGATTTGTATCACATAAGGTCCTTCCTGATTAAGGCAAACACTTAGTTTTACAGGAATTTCAGGAACCACTGATGTTTGTTTGCTTATTTAAATAGTGTTAATTGATGCTATTAGTTCCCTGATATGCATACAAAATTGAGGAAACCTCTTTATCAATCCCTTTTAGGAACATGTTTGTATTATATTTACACTAACAAAGCATGTTAGTACACAATTCAATCAAATCACAAGCCTCAGTGATACAAGAGAAGTGCTGAAGTTTGTAAGTAGCATGTAAGCTAATAACACTAGTAACTCTTGACTCTGACAATGACATTGACTAAAATAATGGGTAACTGTATTATAATGTATCAACATGAGGAAGGTAATTGTATTAAATATTAATAAAAGAAGAGGTATGACACACCCAATTTGTAAAAGAAACATGATGACATAGTTGAGGTTTGAACCTAGTTGAATATTTATGTTTGTTTTCTAAACAGACTCTATAAGCTTATTGCATTACACTTAATAATCAATGATACAATAATCTATTAGCACAGGGCCTCAGTTTACTATTTTAGCTACTGGATGTTTTTTTCTTGCCAGCTCCTCGAAATACAATAATGATACAGTGAAACCTCTCCAAATTTCATCCCCTATAATCTGGCTTCCCTGTAAATAGGTACATGTATAATGACAATCCTGTATCGAAATCAAGTTCCAAAGTAGTTAATCTATGGTAAATAGATCCCTCTAAACCGGACTCTGGATTCGTTAAGGCTAAGGATTTATTGAGGTTAAGGTATCCGATTCAATCTTTTGCAACCATAGGCATTTTCTGTATGACTTTGTTCAATGGAAGGATAAGCTTATACACCATTTATTCCTTTGTACTTTGATATGATTCTTCTGTCAATGAAATGCCTATAATGCTTATCATGAAAGAATGGCATTATTATGTAACACCTTGGCAATAGAGCTTATTCATAGAAATTTGCTTCAATAACTATGCATAATGGTAATGAGTATTTCTGTCAACTGTATGTGGAAGGAAAATCAACGTTAATTACCTTTTTTCTCTGTATCTTCATTCTTATCTTTTTTATCTTTTCTTGACTTGTCATCTCCTTCCCCTAGTGCTAAATACAACTTATCCACTTTCATTGCCAGTGCCATAATGACATACTCTTCTTTTGATGTCTGAATTCTTCAATTATTCCATCAAGGGTGGGATGAAATCCCCAAACAACAGTATTTTGTCTATGAATAATGTAAAGTGATGTTTATTATCAATACCATGATTTTCTTCTGGCACAAATTGGCAATCTATCAACAAATTTTGAATTTCATATTAATGTTTCAATTATGTATCCTATCTAGACAGAGAAACGTACATATGTATGCTAATAACAATTATTAGGCCAGAATAAATAATGTAAGTTTTTTACATACAGCACTGTGTTCTGATATGTCATCATTGAAATTGTGTCAAGGAAATCATCTTTTGAAGATACATATGTTTGCACATTTATGATATTATGCTTGTTCAGCTGCTTTGGTGCATCAAAATTCTGTTTTTTCTACATTTGTGATCCAGACATTTGTAAATGACCCTTGCCTTGTTCGAAATAAGCCATATCGTACGGCAGTTTGCAATACAATTTTCGGCCTAATGAAATGTATTTTCCGTTAGAACGCAGTTTTTTTGTGATTATACTATTTTCTTATGAAATAAAATACTTATCCAATGCCCAACTAATAATAATTTTGTTTGCCTGCAAATTTTTTTTTTTTTTTTATTGTGTTGCACTGTCTGCATGGAATTTGCAGCACGTCCAATGCTTTCTTCGTGTCATTTTCCATTGAAGTCATATTGTCACAGCTCAGTTTGATGGAAACCAGCTACTAATTATGATGCAAGTTTAGTGGAATTCAGATTTTGCCACTACCCATTATGAGCTCTTTGTACAGTTTAGGTGCATAAAGCCTTGGGCAAAGTGTCTTAAAGGAAACAAACAATAAAATGTGCACAGCCTTAGTCTGTGACAGCTGGTCCAGGAGTTAGGAATTTAATGTACATTTTGAAGGTTTGATGACTATATGAAAGTCAATCAATACAATATAGTGTGAAACCTCACCTTATTTTATTATTTTGTATTTCATGGCTTTGATGACTATTTCATGTGGTTTCCATCACTTTATCATGTGTTAAATTTGTTTGTTATATTTATTATTATTATTATTATTATTATTATGAACCAAGATGTATAATATCTATAATGTAAGTCTTTATAAACAATCTATTCAGCACAATAAACATGAATAAGCTTATGAGAATGCCATTTTATCAACTGAATTGATCAGCTGATGGTTTTAATCAGATATTCACTCTACCTTATATTTACCTTTTTAAATGACCTTTGATCACCATCTCTAAAACTTGACTATCGGTCCACTAGATGAATTCTCATAGCTCTATTTGGCAGAATCCCGCTATTGATATCAGATTAAGTATATTTTAATGGTAGGCAGTTACAAGTCCATTCAATTTATTATACATAATTGATCAGAACCAGATATGGTTCTCTCAATGAAAATAATGCATCAAAAGCATCTTTTTTCATCTTTTCTACTAGACCCCCAGTCAGCTAATATATGGGCCTACCTTTGGGTACTGTACACTGTTCTGTGGGATGATGTGTGAGGTTTGCTTGGAGTAAATGATTTGATGACTCTTGAAATGAATGTTCAAATTGCTCTCTTCTATACTATGGATTGTTCATTTGTAAGATTTTGCAATCTCAAAATATTTTTGTAAGTTTAGGATCTAATTTTCATCAGACTGTCCAAGCCTCTCAATTTGGTTTTTCTCATAGCCCTAAAAAATATAGCCACTGGCTTAATCAAACTGTACGGTATAGTTAGTTTTGTTGAGTTACAGTAATGGGTTAATTTTCCTAACATAAAGCCAGAAATCATGATCAGACAACTCTCATTGGATATGTTACTAAGCAATGATTTCAGTTAAATTATTGATTTGTGTCTTATTTTGTAGGATCCTTCTGTGCAACAAGCTACAGGAACAGGTGGTAAAAGAACTGGTGCTCTAGATGATTATAATCCATTTGATCAAGGAAATCAAACCAGACCTGCTGCTGGTGGGGTAAGTTTCTTCTTGACTATTTTTTCTCAAAATAGGTTCATCTCATTCTAATAACATCTCGTTTATTTGGTTATAATGTATTAAACAAAGTAAATTTGAAACAGGCTTAGCTGGGTTTTTCATAATAATTCCAACTAATGAATGTGTATACTCTTATTGACCAAGTTAAAGACATAATGTAAAGCTTTGATAAGGATTTCTGAATATGGCTTGTTAACATTATTGTTAATGGTATTTTAATTTGGATGTTTGGTTCTTTGTTTTTTTTTTTTGTAAAATGCAACTACAATTAAACCCTCCTATTGTTAGAAATATTTATCAAGTGATATTTTGAATTTAAGACCTATTCAAAATACCATTACACCAATTTCAAAATGGCATGCCTACTATATTGCATTCATTACAATTATGCAAAAATGATTTTTTTTTTTTTAATCTCAATTAACTTGAGAAAGTACAGGTCTAGAATGGATTGCTTCCTTCATTTTAGTAGACTTATTCATTCTGTACATTTGATTTTTCCCACTAGAGAGTCATTTGAACTACCAGTATTAGATTAGTTTGAAGAATAATGTTTTGACGTTAATATATATCAAGCTTTTCTCTAAAGAAATAGATAAAGAGGAAAGAGTATTCATTTCAGAGAAAGGAATATGTGTTATTTAACCAACATGTTATTTAGTTTCGGTTTTTTTCAGGCTGGTATTCCTCCTCCAAAGTCATCCCAACCTGCAATCATGACGCCATCAGAAGACCCCCCACCACCTTACTCCCAGTCTTCAGCACAAAAAGTTGACACTAGTGAATTACAAAGAAGACAAGAGGTAGGGATAAACTGAGTTTCAGATAAAAAACTGACTAACATCATCCTGATTGTAATGCAGATGTTTTGGGTTTATTGTTCGGGTAACAACGTATATGATTCATCATCTTCACACTGTCAAGTTATTACAAACTTTATCTTATACAACTTTGATTGCAATAGCGACCTTTTTCGTATCATGAAAGTTTGTAAATACAACAATTTGGATAAATTGTTCAAAGAATACAGCCAATGCTTGACAGATAGACGGTAAACAATAAGCCACAAGCTGGTGGACAAGAATCATATCACTGCATTCCATATTTAAAGGAAATTCAGTCAATGAGCTGACAGATCTATGTTAAAGTTCGAATTTCCAACTTTTATTTAATTGCACTTTTATCAGTATGCTGATTATGAGCTTTTTTGGATTGTTACTGACATCTGCTCATCCATTTCACAATCTTTATTTTAGCATGGATTTAAATGAAATGAGTCAAATTGTATCTTTTCTAAAATTAACTGCTTTCAGGAACTCGAAAAGAAGGCTGCAGAATTACAAAGAAAAGAACAAGAAATGAAAAACATGCAAGCTGGAAGTAAGTAATTGCTGAAAAATTAAATCATACACGGAGCAAGTAATCTAAGAAAATAAAAATTACATGTGGAATTATTGTGATATGTTTGTAGACTAATTCAACACTCGTAAAGTTTTTTAATATGTGTATATTCTGACATAAAAATATACATATACATCTAAACTCATAAAAAAGGTAAATTCAACCATGCCGGCTCAAGTAACCGGATCATTCTGGAAAAACCAAAAACGTTTTCAAACGCACGAGCTAGACCTTGAACTTGGACTTAGACCACCACCCATACTCATTTCAATACATGATATTCTCTTATTGTTTATATTTGCAGGTAGAGAAAATAATTTTCCACCATTCCCCAAATGGTTTCCAGTTGGACCATGTTTTTACCAAGATTTCAGTGTAGATATTCCTTTAGAATTTCAACGTATTGTTAAATTTGTCTACTATTTATGGATGTGTAAGTTTTCATATTTTGTATGATATATTTGTGTTCTACTTTGATATATATATATTTGGGAATTTAATTTGCAAAGATTAAGCTTATTCTTGACATTTCTCCTTAAGAGAAGTAATTTAGCATGAATTTTTTTTTATATTGTTCTTTCTTGCAATTGTAAAACACAATAAATGACATTAAGTATTAAAAGTTTCCTAGACATAGAATTGTAGCCTGGCATATTATCAACAATTTGACAGTCATTAAGGATTTAAAAATAGTAAATTTGAGCTATTGATTGCATTTTTCAAATTTCACAGAACACAATTGATATGATATTTCTTATCCAAGTGATTGTAAAGAAAAAATTTCGAACTGAATGGCTTGGTTATGTTAATTTGATGTGATGTTTCTCTATTACAGTCCATACAGTAGTGTTATTTCTAAATCTATTAGCTTCATTAGCCTATTTTATTGTTGATGCTGATGGTGGAACATGCTTTGGATTGTCTATATTATGGTTTGTTCTCTTCACTCCTTGCTCATTTGTCTGCTGGTATAGACCACTATATAAGGCGTTCAGGTATGTACCACTTTAGACAAATATAACATTACCTTACATCTGTTATATCGCAGCTGCATCATAACTTTCTGTAACAGACTTTGATTTTCTGTAATGTCCTGTTTTATAATATCAGACTCTAGCAACATCTGAAAAAGATATCTGATACAACTGAATCATCAAAATTGCTGTCTGAAACATAATGTGACTTAAGTTTATATGTTGCAAGACTGGAGCCTGTTTCATGAAAACTTGACTTAGGATGATTTTAGTGTTCCAATAGTCAGATTGGTCAATCACTAAATTTGAGTTTTTATTAACCAAACAGGTTACTGTAATTCTTAAAATCTTAATTGTTAAAATTTTGAGAAACAGACCCCTGATTGTTGACTGCTAGTCAGTGAGATATATGTAGACTTAAGTTAGATAACATAACTTGAAAGTATTGCAGCTGGTAGATTACTTTCTGTAACATAAATGAAGACAATGGCAACAAAGATTGTTTCCAGATGGTCCTTAACATGGCATTTCTTTACCACAAAGGCTGGAAATTTTATGTATTTGTGGCTTGGATGGACTTCTCAGGAATCAGATTTACTGAAAAAATCACAGACTTTGGTTTTGAAATCTGAATTCAAATAAATGTTGATTGAGTAATGTGTAAAATACATACTTAAATATAATTATCTTATTTTACAGGAGTGACAGTTCATTCAACTTCTTCGTGTTCTTTTTTAATTTTTTCTTTCAATTCTGTGTGTATGTTATACAATGTTTAGGATTGACAAATTTCACAGTGTAAGTATTTTAAACTTTTGTATATCATTTCATACCCTGAGCCAGTTTATTAAAATTTAGACCCTGTTATTAATTCTTTGAACATTGTATGTAAATAAACTATGGCCACATGTTTTCAAAACGAAATTCGCACAAAGCTATTCTAGAAGAGTATTAGCGCTGGAATTGTATCTTTTACGTTGCCTGACCGTCAAGTAATGTGTTTGAACTTTACTGCCACTATGTCAGGTTATTATGTGGCAGGCAGAGCAGCAGTTAAGAGATCCTGGTAACTAAAATGTGTCATGTGTCATGCTATGTCATGTTGCATCATGTGTCATTACAAGAAAAATTAATTGTACTATTTGTTAAAAAAGACTATAGCACTTTCATTTGAATTCATAGTAAACTTTTAGCTTGATTATCAAAAGAAACCCAAGATTTTGCACTATCAGCAAAAAAGAAGGAGGTCTATGGCTCCATTGTATCGCCTTCACTTAATGATTGTTATATACAGTAGTGGGATGTTAAACCTTATTTCTCATCAATATGCATGATCTTCATTCAAAGTTTCTATTCGCAGGTCTTTACTTTCTATCTTCCATTATACAGAATAGAAGAACAGATCTTTTTTCATATATTTCAATTTATTTACTCTTTACTGCCAAAATCTTATGAAATTCTAGATGTTTTGTTTCATGGCCATTATCTGTAGAAATTTTTGTATATGAGTAGTCGCGGGTCACTAAAATATTCAACCAATCATACACTCAAGACTTTCTCAAAATAATAATTGGGATTCTAGGATAGGAACGTCCATTGTGCTGCATTGTATTCCCTTTATATATTAGACTGAACACAAATATTAAAAAAAAAGTTATACAGATGATGGATGGCACATTTAATGAGCACAGAAATACATGAAACAAAACATCTACATAGACTTGTGTTCCCCTTAAAGAGGATATTTAACATTTCTCTTACTTTTCACCCATTTTTTCAGTGGAATCATCAGTGGACTGGGAGTTGTCAAAACAAATGTGGCTGCAGGACTTATTATGATCTTTTTGGGACTCTTTTTTGGCTTCTTGGCTATTATAAGTTTTGCCACATTAGTCAAGGTATACATGCCCTTAAATGTGGTCAACATCTTGTCATGACCCTCTATTGTCCTTCACAATAGCATGCAGTAGACATTGCCTTTAGCCTTATTTTAAGTTTGGTGTCTTTATAACTTGGTTCTCATGGTCTTAACAAATTCATTTCACTTTCAGAGGCACAAATTATTTTGCATATATTTCTTAATGCTTCAAAGGAAGTCTTAAAAAACTTTTGCCTTAGAAAGTGAAGAGTAATTTAATGACCCAAATTTTTAGATTCAGATTATGCATGGTTTTGGTCATAAATATTTCTTTACATCTGCGCATGATATATCTGATTTCTTTGGTTTTTGTCAAATTGTTTAAAATGGTGTAGTATAGGAAAATGTGGCAGTATCATTTCAAATGTAAAGAAATATTGATGGGAAAGGTAGATGTGTAAAATTAATATTAAAAGGGATCATCACAAATGGCTTAAGAAAATACAACACATTATAAAATTACAAATAGATCTCCATTTCTTTTTTGTTTCAATTACCTTCGAATGAACATAATTTCGCATGTAAGAATAGTTAAGGTTTGGTTGTCTATGTTTCATTTATCCATAAATATATTCGATAATTGGATATCTAATGCTTATATCAATTAGTAAGCTTGATTTGACTCTGAACAATAAGTGAACCCAACTTTAACTCTACTAGAATCTATAAACTTACTAGAAGAGTAAGTGTGTTTGTATATCATGACTTCTACAATCTTTTGTTGTTGTGAAGTATGAAGGGCCCCTTCAAAATGTTCAACAAAGCTAACATTAATTTGGCTATTGCATAAGTTGTGTTATTAGCTGAAGGGAGTACTTTAAACTAACGCATAACATAACTCATTACAATAGGAACAAAATTTGTTCACATCAAACTGAATAAGCCAGACTAGAGTGTTCATTATATGTGATTGTACCCTGACAGTATTTTTTGCTAGCTCTACCTTTCTTATGCTGCAAGCAGATAAAGTTGTCATGTAGCTATAGCAAATATTTGACGACGTTATCTTCTGCAAGCAAATTAATTAGTCTCATGTATATGTGATCAGGCAGCATTTTGTTAACCTTCTGCTTCTCATAACAATTTTACCAATCATGTGTTTTCTTATCAAATTTTTATCAATTTGCGCCATTACATTTTTCAAACACATATCGGTGGTTCCTGCAATTCCACTAAATTTAAATGCTTGATGGCATCTCTAATCATAAAATGCCTTTTGTGATAAAGGGAATTAGGCCATTAGTGAATCACTCAATTTTTGTGGAATTGCAGAAACTACAGATGTCTACTGAGAATTTCAATAATTCAAATTGATGCTATCAACGCTAAACACATGAACATTTGAGAAAACCTCCTGACAATTCCTTTAAGGCAACACAAAATTATGCCTTTTCATATATAGTGTAGTAAAAACTATTTTACTTTCAGCCAATTGCTGTCATATTTTTTTTTCTTGTGTGTCTTGTTTAGTTCTTAGGGTTATGCTTGGCAGAGGGATAGCCTAATTATCTTGATGAACCACTATATTATTCAGCATATTCTTTGCTCACATGCTATATTTTGATTGTAGAGGGTGGATAAATGGATTAAAAACCATGGGGAAAAGTTCCGGAGCGGGTGCTGTCATGTTATTTGTAGCTTTATTCTTCACATTGAAAGCTGTAGTCTCTCTTGTGTTCCTTATAAAGGTAAAGTCTGGGCAATAAAATGAAAATTGAAGGCAACTCCTCCCGACTCAATTGAAGGCAATTGCCACATCTCTGCTTCACAAGATACAGTGTGTGAATCAATGAATATTGGCTTATGGCTGCACCACACATTAATTGCTTGGAAATGTTTGTTTCAGAAAATATGAGATTTTATTTGAAACTTTAAGCTCAAACATTGAAAATTAGACAATAAATAATATTGCTTGATCTTAAACATAAGTATAATTTTATGTCTTCTGAACTAAAAGTAAATTGTTAATGATTCAGTTAAGGTCTTATATATTTCTGAAAGTGGTATCTAACTAATTTAGCATCCCTGGTTCCCTTGGTAATCCCATATTAACCAAACAGCAAGCTATGATAATATTGATTTTATTTTAGTATAATAGCAGTGTGTAGTAAATTGCATGATTGTCTGTTGATATTGTGTCCATGTTTTCATTTTAAAGCATCAGTGTCAAATTATTTACAATTATTCAGCTATTTATTTGAACTTGAATTCTCTTTAAAAAAAGTCATTGAAGCAAAGAAATATTTTAAAACGGCCAGTTCACTGCAGATAAAATTTATTGAAGATTTTTATACAATTGCTTAAGCAGATAATAGAGTTCATCTTCTTCAACTGCTTTTATCAATTGTCAGAAGTAAAATTTGGCATGGGGTTTGTCTAAAATGTATTATGATGTTCTGATGGAAGAATGGTTATATTAAATACTAATAATAATTAACTCTTTATTTTACATGGGTCAGAATTAGTTTCAATACAAAAGGACCTGGTCTTGTCTAACATTCTGCCCATGGGGCAATACAATGGATGATGTGAAAAAATGTATACTATTTCAGTGTACAATTCGTTTAAAAATACACAAGTGCATATTTTTTAGATGGATTAAGTAAACTAAGCTGTATTTGATTGTAAACAAGCCACATGCCAGATTTTCATTTGAAATGTGATAAAGACAGCTGTCTAAGATAGGAAAGTTATTCATAGAAAGGAAATTCTAAAATGGAATCAGAATCAGGAAGGTAGCAGGAAATCTTTAATATTATTATCTTTAAGGTTCATCGAATCTACAGAAGCACTGGTGCTAGTTTCCAGAAAGCACAGGCTGAGTTTGCTACAGGTGTCATGAGAAATGAAGGTGTACAAACAGCCACTGCCCAGGCTGCTGCAGGAGCTGCTAGAGGTGTTGCCCAACAATATGGTACTGGTGGAAATCGTTATTAGAAGACGCAGAAGGCTTATTGGACTATGAAATAGGAAAATCACTTCAAAGTGTCAAAGTATTTAGACAGGCCAATTATGCAAACCAAAACCAAATTTTTTGTAAATGGCAACGTTTGTCTGTCCAAATACTTTGATTACTGTTTAAGCAAGTTGAGGATTAGTGGTATTAGATATGTGATGATAAGCAAAGTTTAAAGTCTTAATTTATTTGTGCAAATGTTTATGCTTATTAAAATAGTTGCCTTTTACAAGATCACCGTTAATACAAACATGTCACTTGAATAACAGAATTATAAGAGGATTTATGCATTATATGTGGCCTACTGACAAATCTTGAAGCTTATTTTTGGTGGTCTTATAAAAACGCATTATGATTTTGAAAATTTTTTATTGTTTGTTATAGTTATTACTTTTCAACCATATTCAATACTTAGTAGCAAGTTGAGAAAATATTCATTTCAACATTTTTTTTTTTACATTGTATCCCTCTTTTATTATCATTCCAATCTGTATGTTTATATGTTGTGAGAAAATTCTTATGAATATTTTATGACTCAGATTTCTATTTCATTAATCTAATGACAGAACAACAGCACAATAATCCATGCTTATTTGATAGGAATCAATTGGAGAAGAATAAATACAATTTTGCTCAATCAATTTTTGAAATTTTGATTATCATCTAAAAAGAATTCTAATAAGGGAGGTAACTCTCTACGTAAAAACTTCTTTCTTCTAATAGTTTGTATGTATCTATGAAATATGTGAAATACAATATTCATTATCAAATAAAACAATACTTGACCAAAGTTACACCAACTTTTACCTTTTTATTAGCTGTTCCAGATGATTTACTGGGCATTAGAAAAGCACTTTCATGGAAATTGTTGCATTTAAAACACAAAAACAAGCTCTGTTGGACACCTTTATTCTTTATAACTTAGATTTTTGATGTACGTGTTTATGTATCAATAGAGATTCTTAATCTGTCCTTTATCATTTGTTATTTGGTTTTATGCAGAGTGGATTGTTTCATTGGGGTTAAGCAATGTCACTGAAGCACAGAAACATGAATGTAGGTAAAACCCCTGGGATTTGTGATGCCTTTTATATGTGAGGTACAGGAAAAATCGTTTTGTAAACATTCTAAGGATGTAAAATAAAAATAAAGATAACAGGGTTATTTCAGTTTGTGTCTCAATTGTAAAGTTGTCAAAGGATTGCAGTGCTTGAAATTTTGAATTAATTTTTTACAGGTTCTGTTTGAATATTTCTATATATTTCTCTGTATCTAATTAATTGACTGTATATTTAAAAATAGAAATAATTGGAAATATGCAGATAAATAAATGTCAGTGTGTTTGTGAGTAATGATTTAATATATATTGCAAGAGGGTTTCGTACTGTAACCATATCTATTCTAAAGACATTGTATTTTA
Organism: Nipponacmea schrenckii; assembly: GCA_030562195.1. Taxonomy (NCBI): domain Eukaryota; kingdom Metazoa; phylum Mollusca; class Gastropoda; family Lottiidae; genus Nipponacmea; species Nipponacmea schrenckii. Next base: position 12,787,677 of record CM060200.1, read on the forward strand.
ATTGTATAGTATATTGTTGTTATTTGTATTATATAAATGTAATAATGAAACTTGTGGTACATTTAGTTTGGGAGACATCATTCAGATTTCATGAATTTGACCCACTGAAAAAGAGGAATATTTAAGGCTATTTTGAGGTTTTATCTGCTTCACATATGTATTAAAATGTGCTCCAATTGCACTACTTGCTATATAGCATTGTATTATTTCTGAAATATGTTGTTAAATAGTTATATGATAATCTGATTTGTGAGTGCTTGCATTTAGTGCATACATGTGCTGTTTCACTGTGCTATTCAGGCTCATTTCATTCCACATTCAATACATTTTAAGTAGGTAGACATCATGGGAAAGCTAAACGATGAGGAACCCTTTTTTTTCAAGATAGATATATTTTGGTATGGTAATGTGTACCTAAGTTCTTTCCATTGGCAGAAAGAATATTGGGTTCCAAATATGTTTATGCTCAATTGCATTGTACATAGAAGCTTAACTTGAACATATTTGGGTTTTGTTTGTTATCATAGTACATTAAAGATTAATTTTGCATTTGGCATCAATGATATTGATACCCATTTGGGTTTCCTTTACTTTATGTGAAGTTATAATTGATACCAACATAAATTTCATTGAATCATTGGTAATCTGAAATAAGAAAAATGCCATTCTGTGATGCCAATATACTCTTATTACATATTGGACATGTCAGTACCAGATAACCTTGGTTGACCACATCTTTCTATGATATGTAGCCATCTTGGGATACCCACTTTAATCTCATTATATTATGTTGACATCTTTACAGATCTTCCAATGATACATAGCCATCTTGGGATACCCATAATTTAATTATCAAACACCTCAGTTTGTTAGATATAGAACACCCTAGGTAACATAAAAAAAGAAAGATATCCAACTAGATGTTAAATTTGTATTAGTTGACAGTAGTCAGAGGATACGTAAAGATTATGTGGTTATGTGAAATGTAAATAATCTATATATATATAAATATGATGTCAATATTAAATAATATATAAAATGGTTTTTGGGTCTTTTTATTTTTGGGTCTCTATATTCTCTTAGACTCTTAGCCTTCATTGTTATATATATTATATTGATACAGTATATTATATTTAGTCGGAGGGACTGACATTGAAAATCGTCTAGTCGTTCAGATGGGACAATAAACCAAGGCCCCTAGTGCTACGGGATTTTTAGTTAAAGATCCCTTGACAGTTGGAAATCGCAAAAGGAGTAGGGTAATGTTGCGGTCCTGGGAAAATTTCCATCATTGTACACTGCATGGTGTTGCCCGTCTTCATTAGTCCATAAGGTGCTGAAGAGTAGGACGTAAAACTCCATTCATTTCATTTTATGTATTATATTTAGTTAATCTAACCACCTCAATAAACTCTGAATTAACATGAGTTTTTATGGTTTTAACTCAAAGTTAATAAGAACAAATGAGTATAAAATTGTCTTTTCTTAATCCATTCTTGATAAATTTGTATACTGAAGATAGACCCTTATGATAGACACAACCTAGGATAGTACAGCTTGCTGATTCATTATCAATATGCATTTAATCCTTCAGTCCCCAGAATATGAACCAAGGTGGCACTATAGAATTCTATGGTGGCATTTGATATTTTGATTTGTGGCACATATCCTCTGACATAATTATATAGGCTACATGTATAATTATGCATAATACAATTTTTAAGCACACACAAGAAAAACAATGTATATACATATTTAAATTTATTTGTAACCGTGCATGGGATATTTCGCTATAATAAGAAGTGAATTCAGCTGGTGTTTGACGTCCATTTGTGACACTTATCCCTTGCCATAATAATGTCGGAGTAAGGTTTGGTATTTATTCATAATGCACTGATTTTTTAGGAAATTTTTCATTATTCTTATTCTTAGGAATAGTTGTGGTCTGAAACCCAGTTGTTTAGAAAGACTGGGTATTAAAGACTACATGTCAAAAAATCCGCATGGCTAAGTAGTAGTCGAGTTTGTGATTCTTACCGTAACAACCGGTCTTGAAAGGTAAACAGAAGAAAATAAAGCCGATTTTGTACAGGTACTGGTTTATTAATATAAAATGCAAGACCTAAAATTTTATAAGTCTTGCTCTAGGACTGGTGGGTGAAAATATTAAGTGAAACCGGTACGCCCAAATTAGTTCATTCGCAAGACTTTTTAGTCATTTTTACCGTCTCCTAATATGGCTTGGTAAAATGCATGAGAATTGGAATATCAGCTTCAAAATAGACCTGTCATTGGTCAAGGAATGTCTTCGAATTAACATGAGCACATAGACATAGACCTAACACCACTCTAAAGATTGAAATTTCAAGTAAAGAATTTGGGACACTTTCTAATTTTCTTTGAGTGAAATTATTTCAATTCAATGTGAACCTACAGAAATTTATATTATTTCAACAAAAGCCATGCTAATAGCTGATATTCAAATTATCTTTGAAAAATCTGCCAATGTTTGAAGGCCTTCCAAAGATTTGCTAAGACATATCAGCTCTGATTAGATGTTATAACACTACCGGTATGTCTACAGTGCATTACATTCAATATACCTGTGTATAGCCCTATTACTGGTATTAGTAGACTTTGTACTCTTTGTGTGCATGAATGCTGGTATAAGATTTTACTCTCCTTGCTTTGACCAGCAAGGTGTGGACAACTATTGTAGGAGAAAAAATAAATATTTTTGAGGATCTATATAGCCTAAAATTTTTATGTGCAAGTTTTAAGGGTGTGAGAGGTTTAAATGATTGCTCTCTCAGCATTAAGATAAAATGGTACGGTATCTCTAATTGTGATTTTCTTATTTTTTCAAGTGTAGGGCTATCCGAGACACTGAAAGTCTGTAACCTGTGGTTCCCTACAATTCCACTAAAACTAAGTGTTTTATGATGTCACTGATTGCATAGGGCTTTATATGAAACAAGCATATTTCATGATTAAATACTCAGTTTTAGTGGAATTGTATGGACTCACAAATAACAGACATCTGATTGAAGATAGCATCCCTTAACCATCAACTAGCATGTAAACCTTAACAAATGTTCTGTTTCGTTAAAGAATAAATGGGCCTAAAAATTATTAGGGTTTTTTCTTGTTTGGTAGGGCTGGGAGCTGTCATCACTGAAGGTAGATTGAATATTACTAAAAGATTTAATTAGCATATTTTTACTTTCTGATTATTTTGATACTAAATAAGAACAACCATGTCAGTACCCAATGAAGTTATTTATTAATAATGGACTTGGTGGTTTTATTCAAAGACCTTGCTTTTAACTTGTATGAACCTGCATAGGCATGTAATTCACATCATGGATAAGCTTATATCGTCGCTGGGATTCGGAAACCTCGTAACTCGGGTTTTATCCAAAATCACTTTTTGGACTAAACTGAAAGATTGATATATTGCGCATGTTATGTTAAAATATTAAAAGTCTTAGCCAATAAGATTTCAAGTTATAATCATGTGATGAAATATCGTAAGTGGATTGGTAGGAATTTTGTGATTCCAAAATATCGTAAGTCCAATTTCATGCCATAAATAATTCGTCTGCTACAAAAGTTTTAAAAAGTTGTCAAAATTATCTTGTTTTCAACAGGCAAGTGAAATATACATGTCAAATCATTGTTATTGTAAGTTATTTAAGATGTTTCTCATGAAGAAAATACCGATTTACTCTATAATTTGATTTCTTTGTTAAAATTAGTTGAATTGTAATAAGAGGTCTCACTTTCTCTTTTTTTAAATAGTTTAAAACTTGATAATATGGGTTAAAACTCATTAAATTTTGTTTGTTCTCTTTAATAAATGATTAAATTGTCCTATGTTATCATTTTTGTAATGTTATTCATTGAAAAGTTTAATATAAAATTGTATTTTAGGTAAAAAATAGAGATACGATATTTTAGAATTAATTCCAAATTGATATCCAAATTATACATTTAGCCGACTTACGATATTTTGCTTTTTGTATTTTTTAGAGTCTGTATTTTTTAGAGACCAATATTTAAATCACGTGGAGAACTACTGATGAATCTTGCCCGTCGTCGAGAGGGATTGTCAAATTATAATATCAATCATGATGAATTTAGAAATAACTTACCTGCTGACAGATCATCAACTAGAATAGTTCATAATAACATGGATGGTGCAAAAACAGATAAACCCGAGAATGAAGTGGTAGAGAGTATAGAACAGTCGAATGTTGATTGTGCTGATTTCAGTGGTAATGAACTGGACGTCAGCCTGTTGGCGGATCTGTTTCTTCCTCAGCACAATACAACCAGCTCCTATTATGTGGAATTCTCAGTACCAAGTGAACTTGGTGTGGGTGGTTTACCAACTAGCGTAGGAGTTCGACATCCTTGTACACATATGAGCGAAACAGATGATGAAGACGATGTTGACGATCCGGAATGGATGCCTGATGAGGATGCAGGGAAAGACATCGATTTCCTAATAAAGCATGGAAACGCAAATGAACAGAATAAACAAAATAACGAAACAGATGATTCAAAAGAAACTAAAAATACTGATGCTGATTATTCTGATGATAATGAAACTATGCTTGATGATGATGATGATGTTTTTGTAGCTAATGAAGTGCAAGTAGCAACAGAGAACAGCCATGATATTATTGATATTGGTAATACAGATGATCCTGATGGTGTTAGTATTGCTATAGGAGAATCGGCGCCAGATATAGATGTACATACCGAGGAGGAAGTGAATTTGAATAGAGGTCGTAAAAGAGCTAGAAGTGGACATGCCGATAAATCAAAATGGGAAAAGACGATAAACAAACAGATGAGAATGCATGGTAAGAGATATAGTTCAACAATTAGAAGTGATGAAGGTGAATATCAACGACGTGATCAAGGTGAACGAAAAATACAGCCTTATACGTGTGGTCCAAAATGCAAACAGAAATGTTGCTCTAGCTTTACCGAGATTGACAGACAAAATATATTTGACATGTTTTGGGCACTTGATTGGGGCGAGAAACAGACTTTTGTTAGAAGTATGATTGATAAGTGTCAAGGAGAGAAAGAGCAAACCTCAAGCTAAACCAAGAAGAAATGCTACATTACGCTATCATTTGAAACGAAACAATGTACGAATGTCGGTTTGTAAGAAGTTGTTTTTAGCAACATTGTGCATTGGTGAAAAGAGCGTTTATGGGTGGCTCGAAGACCAGAAGGATACACAACCTGAAGATGCAGGACTCGAAGATAATGATATCCAAGTGGACCAACAGCAAGATGAAAATAACAATCATCACCAAAATATTGATGACTCCGAGACTCCAGAGAATACTGATCAATTACATGATCAAATTCAAGTAAAAAAGCGACGCAGCTCTACTCCAAGACCTAAAACTAAAAGAGTAATTGATGCCAGATCCTTTCTTGAGGCTTTGCCGAAACTTCCTAGTCATTATTGTAGGTCAACCAGTACAAAATCATACCTGGAGCCAGTTTTTTCGGACTTCACTGAACTGTACAATTCATACACAGATTTCTGTAAAACTAAGGACGAACTTGCAGTATGCAGAAGGAGCTTTAAGGAATTGTTCGAAGAACTAAATCTTTCCCCTTTTTAAACCAAAGAAAGACCAATGTGATGTATGTTGTGGGTATGAAACCAAAAATATTACCGAGCAAGAATATCGTGAACACATTGAGCGAAAAGAAAGCGCTAGAGAAGAAAAGTCCAAGGACAAGTCTGAAGCTGCATCCAATCCACAAATTAAAGTTCTGACATTAGATCTACAAGCTGTATTATTATCTCCATTATTAAAAGCATCAGCTATGTACTACAAAACAAAATTGAGCTGCCATAATTATACAGTTTATGATCTGATCACAAAGGATTGCACATGCTATTTTTGGCATGAAGGAGAAGGTGAATTAACGGCAAATTCATTTGCATCTTGCCTTCATGACTTTATTTCGAATTTACCTTTGAAGTCACCGGATACCAAAGAAGTCATAATATACTCAGATGGCTGTACTTACCAAAACAGAAATGCCACTTTGTCCAATATGCTTATCAAATTAGCTGTCGAGAAAGATATTACAATAACTCAGAAGATACTGGAGAAAGGTCACACTCAAATGGAGTGTGACTCCGTCCATAGTTTGATTGAACGTAAGATCAGAAAGCAACCAATATATACCCCCCATAATTACATAGATATTATGAAAAACGCTTGCAGTAAATCGCCATACACAGGCAAATATTTAAATCACACATTTTTTCAAGATTTTTCATCTCTGAAATATGTCACCTCAATCCGCCCTGGACGTGTAGCTGGAGATCCGCATGTAACACACTTGAGAGTTTTGAGATATTCTCCTAATGGTAGAGTAGAGTACAAATTGAGCTTCCAAGATGATTTCGAGCAGCTTTCCAAAAGAAGAACAGATTCAATCCCAGATGAAAATGACCACCTAACACAGTTGTATTCTAGTCCTATACCAATTAAGTCTAGCAAATATCAACATTTGCAGGAGTTAAAAAGTGTTATACCACATGATTATCACTCATTTTATGATAATTTAAAGCATAATTGAACAATTGAAATATCTTTTTAAAGGATTCGACAATTTTGAAGTATTACATTTTGAATATAAAGTTCGGTTATTTTCGACTAGCATGTAATAAAATTATTCTATTTATTGTTCAATTTTTATTTTCCTATTAAATTGTCCAAATTCTTATCCATGTGATTAAAGATATGTCTTAATATGTGTTATAAATCAACTTCTGAAAAGTCGTATATGCATTTTAAAGGGACACCTCTTCAAAAATTTGGATTCTGAAATGCCGTAAGTCCAATTTTAAGCTCTATATCTATACATGATAGAAACCGTAATATTCTAACTTAAGAACATAAGTAGGCGTATATCATATCCGAATTTTGTACAGATTGCAGTAGAATTGTAGTATCTAGATAGTTTTTTCCTTCTCTTGAAAATTTTGATTTTTCGAGTTACGAGGTTTCCGAATCCCAGCGACGATATATGACACATTGTGAATTGTACGTGTGGATCCTGCTACAGTGATCAGTAGGGGTCAAAAGATGAGGTCTTGTACTGATGTTTTTGTTGAAATGTGGTACCAGTATTCACCTTTGTTGCATTATAAGTTTTAATATATGACTTTCACATTTATTGTATTGAAAAGGATGAATGAGAGAGATAACATCTGCATTTCCCGTTTGAGTAATTTTACTTGCAACAGATTGTTCTGTTCAACAATTGGGATTATTTTAATAAAGCTTAAACTTCGAAATATTTTTGTGGCAGATTCCTCTTTTTTCTTTTAGTTGACGTTCGTATTTATGATTCTGAGTATATTTTGAAAGTAGGTTCTGAACACCTGTGATGATTTATATGTAAATGGTTTGATAAGGTTCTGAAGTCATTCGTTTTACTAGTAAAAACCAATGTATATAGTTCCTACCTTTTTTTAAATTTGAAAACCATACCGTCTGTGAAGCACAAGTTTCTGTTGATGCTCATTGAATTCCTTACAATATACTGTTTCACATGCTGGGTTTATGCTTTCTTCTAAGATCTAAGGCATTGAAAATGGTGAATTGAGTTAACATGGTCGATTACCTAGCACTGTAACTAGGATGAGTTATGCATACATTTTGAGAAAGGATTTCAGACTGTAAGTTAAATTCAGAAAATTTTCAAATTAATATGGATTAAAATGAGATGGTTTGATAATATTTTGAAGTCATTTGTTCAAACTTTTCTAGAGTCATATTAGGTAAGTTGTTGGAAAGTATTTTCCATAATTAGTTCACACAGTAAAATACTTGGTGAATATAAATCTGTTGATCTAGGCATGTTGAATATTGTATAATAATCATACTGTAGACAAAATTTATATATACTTAGCTAAGGTACTAAATTGTGGATCAGTAAAGAAATTTTGTATGCATACATGGAGATTATCTATCATTTCAATAGCAAAATCATTGGACTCTATTTTACATGTACGTATTTCAACGATTTAGTCGAAAACGTATTGTAATCTTCGGATTATTATATTTTTTTTTTGGTTGCGATTCTTGGATGAGTTTCCAGACAAACTGGTAAAAGGTACAGAAATTCTAAATCTACAGATGATTTAAGAATAATTTCTATTATCAAATAAAACAAAACCGGAAGTTCTATCTCTGACCGGAAGTGAGAACTGGAAAGTGAGGTTTTTTTGCTTTAGCAAGTTTATTTTCAGTTCGATTTCGACCGGATTTTCAGATTTGAAAACTTCAATGTATTTGTCAACTAACAATTATGGGTTTTATGCAGTTCGGTTAAATCTTTTACCCACGATTTGCAATTCAATATTCAAGGGTCATCGACAAAAATTTCAGACCGTGATTTCTTGTGTAATATAAATGGTAAATTTTGAAACTTTACCATTTGATAGGCGATATGATTATAATTTTTGAAAAAAAATCCTACTTCTGGTTTAGCTGCAAATGACATAATTATGTAACTTCTGGTCTATAACAGCTAATTTATTTTTGTAGTTTAATGAAGTTGTGAACACAAAAATCTTTTAATTCTTCATTTAGTCATTTAATTATGAACACTGTGATTGATATGTTGATTATTAATTTGATAGGAAGGTTGCCAAAATAGCATATTATTTATTAATATTACACGATTTAGTTGGCTTATTTCAGCTTAATATCATTTGAATTCAACCTTCTTGTAATATATTATAATAAGGTTGTATTTATATATTTAGCATTTATACATAATTATGAAAATTGTACGGACAATGAAGTTGGTGGAAGTATATCTTTTGATGTCACTAGAAAAAAGTTGTACCAGTATTTTAATATTTCAAAATATTTCAGGAGAGACATCGTACTGTCACATGTCATCTTCACTGACAGACTGAAAATGTGTCTTGATTATAAGTTCTTAAACACACAGTTTATAGTTTTATCAATATAAGGACTTTTTCTTTGCCCACAGCAGACGCTTGACTTTTAATAATTGGAAAAGTTCTTCAGCATGACACAGGGCTGTTGATTTGGCTATAATATGCCGATCAGACTCTGACAGAGTGTTAATGAAATTTCAAGTGCAAATTGTAAAAATCTCCTGTTATTTGGTTTTAAAACAGTGAATTCCAAAAATCTCTAATTATTGTACAGTCAAGTAAAATCTGTTATTGTACAGTCAAGTGAAATCTGTAATTGTACAGTCAAGTGAAATCTGTAATTATACAGTCAAGTGAAAACTTCTTCTCTTATTTTAGGCCCAAATACTATGTTACAGTGTGAAAAATACTATGGTATTAAAATTTTAGGTGAAGAATGTCTCATCATTAACCTAGAAACTATGACCTATGTTATCTTTTGTGTTATGTCACTGATATGTGTGAATGAAAAAAAAATATTAAACAGTTTTTTGGGGTTATTTTTTAAACCATGTAATAGAGGAGTTTTCATGCCAGAGAATGGACCAACTTTTAAAATTGTAATCATATGCTGAATTGTTGAATAATCCTCTAACCATTAGAATATTGATTTTCAGATAAAAACAACTTTTGCACACATTAAAATATGAACATTATTATATTTCTATCAGCTGGCTACAATTAGATTAAAATAAATAACTTGATGATAACAGGATTATTTTCAATGTCTGACAAAAATGCTACCAGTCAAATGGTCTGTTTAATCAAAGATTTTTTGTATTTGTGAAGATTTCTGTGAAATTCATTGTTTGAACGTTAGCTTTCATTCTGTAACCATATTTATTTAGTGTTTTGGTTATCTTTAATCATTACAATTTTTTTATGCCGTTTGGTTTAATGATTTGATACAGAGTCTTATTTGGATCATGGGTTGGAAGTGTTGTACCCTGCACATAACAAGGATACAAAATCAGCATTTTAATCAAACTAAGAGTGCTATCAATTCAATTTCCATTTCAGATAATTCATTGATTGGTTACTTCAAGAAACTGAACCAATATGGCTAATCTATTAACATCGGCTGTTAAAAGTTATGATGAATTGATGACCAAAGCAGGTTGGTTCCTTTTTTCAATCTTCTATTTTCTCCGTCTAAAGTAAAGTAGACCAAACCTTTCCTTCTATTGTATTTCATTAGGATTTATTTTGATAAAACCAGTTAGCCACTTCAGTTGGGATCTAACTTGAAAAGTTGTCAAATTAACTTTTGACCTATTATGATTACATAGAGGGCAGATATGTTTACTTGTTAAAGCAGGTTAAGTCAAAGAATTAACCCCTAAATTAAGCACCTAAGACTTGATTTTAATTAGACTGGTATTTTTTCACTGTTATATTGTCATTGCCTTTGTTAGGCTATAGGGGGAAAGCCTCCATTGCCTGTATTTTATATGTTTAGATGTTTAAGTTGAACAAATAACAGATGTTATGTTTAAACATATGTGATGTTTTAAATATTTTTTATTATAAACAAACCATTTTTTTTCCAAAACACATATTGCAATTATCTGGGCAATATTTTGTTGCCGGTGTATTATAAAGCAGTTCTATCACACTCCTGTCCCAAGTCAAGATATGTTTTTTTTTGTTCAATCAGTTGATACTTTTTTTCAAAACAAGGTTTTAAAATTTTGAAATAGAGCTCTTTGGATTGCATCGATCAAATTAAGAATAATTATTTTTCAGATACTAGAGTAGAAGGATGGGCTCTAATGTCGTCCCCGTGGCCAAGTTTGTTAATTTGTCTAGCTTATTTTGTTATTGTTAAACTGGGACCAGCGTTCATGGAGAAGAGAGAGCCATTGAATTTAAAGAATGTTTTACTAGTTTATAATTTTGCTATGGTTTTATTATCAGGGTATATTTTTGTTGAGGTAAGTAAGCTCAGTGGAATTTTTAATAACCAGTTAGTGACAACTGCATTTACAATACATCTTAAATCAATGCAAATAAAATACAAAATAAAGTGAATTAAACCTATACCATCTTTTGAAGGGCAATTTTCAATATAACTTTGTTGAGGGAGAGGTGGGTTCAGAATTGTTGAATTTTGAGAAACAGGTTGATTTTTTTATGTTGACATTTTCAACCTTTTCTGACATTCTAAATTGGATAAAACGAAATTAAATAGTCAAAATAATAATATAAGAAAGAAGCAACTATATTTTACAAGTCTGCCGTGACAGGAATCCTTTTTATCTGTTGGTCCTTGGCCAAACCTCTTGGCATTGATCTTTTCCGTATTATCCATACCAATTTACAGCTGGGTATTATGAGTGAAGATCACTTATTCTTGGTCATCGAACTTTCACACGCTGATCAAGATATCCAAACAAATGGCGTCATGACGTAAAGAATCAACGTTCTGACCTATTACAGGTTTAATAAATAAATTATGTTAACCCATAATAGTTCTCTAGTTTGTTTAACATACAGTGACTTAAGTTTGCTTCTCAAGTTGACATCATTGAAAATGTAATTTATGTATGTGGTATATGTGGTTCAAAGACAAACACCTCATATCTGGATTTATCATAAAGTATCATGCTAAGAATGCAATATTTAGACCTCATAAATAGAGATATATAAGAAATCTTTTGACAAACAATTACCTTCGATGATTAAAATTCCATCCTTTATTGAATTGAAATAATGAATTTTTTTTTTTCACCAAATGTTTGCTCATGCAATTTTATTAGAGCTGTTTATATAATGATTACTTATTAATATATTTATTATTATTTATATAGTTTTTGTTATCTGGTTGGATGACTGGTTATAGTTTTGGATGTCAACCTGTGGATTATTCACATTCACCTAAAGCTTTAAGAGTAAGTATGTCATCTTCATTAATTGAAGGAATTTGATAAGTTGATTCTAATTCAAGTAATGAAGATTAACATGGGGAAAACTTCCCAGTATCAAGAGCAAATATTCCCTAAAATCTTACAATTTCTACTGTTAATAGTTAGAGCAATGTTGTGGACTGCAGGCCTCTAATTTATGCTTGGAAATTCACTCTAGGTGTACTATCTCATAGGATTACAGGACAAACTGTAAGAATCCCTCTATAATCAAATCCATAAAAGTAATTTTGAAACATGCTAAGGCCCCTGGCAAGACCAACTGTTAAAATATATTCTTATTGACCAAGCTTGAGAATTTATTTTATGTCTATTCTTTTAAAGATTGTTAGGAGCTGAGGTTTCTTAAGAACTTCTGCAGGATCTGTGGAAATTTGATTCCAAAGCATCACAAGTTGTAATTGTTTATTATACAGAGCATTCGATTAGAAGAAAATAATGGACTATGAACTTGAGATAAATAACAATTTATTTAGATCATGGATAACAAGTGGAGTCAATTGCAGCATTGCAGCGTATTGTAATCACATTCAATATATATATATATAAATATCTGGAATTTCTTTTTGTTTTTTTAGATGGCTAATGTATGTTGGTGGTTTTTTTTTTCTAAGTTCATAGAACTTTTTGATACTGTAAGTTTGAATTTTGATATTATAATTTTAGATATTGAGATTCGTTGCCCTCAAAAGTTCAACAGCAGCATCAAAAGTTTGGTTTGGAATGGGTTTGGATGCAAAGTACCTATGTAGGAGACAATACTCTTAATTGCTTCTTAATTTATCTGAAAAAATAGGAATGAACAAAATTTAGCTGACCTTTAATATAGCTTAGCAATGAACAGAAAAATTAGGCCAATCATGTCAGAAATTCGAGGAATGAACTGAAAATATGCCAATCATGTCAGAAATTCCAGGAATGAACTGAAAAATTAGGCCAATCATTTCAGAAATTCCAGGAATGAACTGAAATTAGTCCAATCATGTCAAAAATTCTAGGAATGAACTGAAAAATAAGGCCAATCATGTCAGAAATTCTAGGAATGAACTGAAAAATTAGGCCAATCATGTCAGAAATTCTAGGAATGAACTGAAAATAGGCCAATCATGTTAGAAATTCCAGGAATGAACTGAAAAGAGGCCAATCATGTTAGAAATTCCAGAAACGAACTGAAAAGAGGCCAATCATGTTAGAAATTCCAGAAATGAACTGAAAAGAGGCCAATCATGTTAGAAATTCCAGAAATGAACTGAAAAGAGGCCAATCATGTTAGAAATTCCAGGAATGAACTGAAAAATTCGACAATCATGTCAGAAATTCCAATAGTTAGATATATCCTAATATATTTATAAGAATGAAGTAACTAATGATTCCTGTGCAAAAATTATTAAAGTTATTTCTTTCTGATTCCATCTGGGGTTTTTTTTTTTTCAGATTTTCTTTTTGTTACGTAAGAAAAACAATCAGGTTTCATTTTTACATGTATTTCATCATGGCATTATGCCCTTTTCCTGGTGGTTTGGTGTTAAGTTTGCACCAGGTATGTTAATACTTAAACTATATGTTGAGTTTGTGTCCATATTGAGCATATAAAACCAGATATCTCAACATTTGAAATATGCTCTTCAATTACTGCTGTGGCTTTGCGAGTTCAAGGCTTGATCGTAAATCTGAAGGACAAGGGTTCAATCCCAGCAATAGTCCAGACAAGTTTTCTGATTTTTCAACCAGTATCTAAGCATAATGTTTTGTTTCTTGCCATATTAGTGTTATTCTTCGCATGCATATCAACTCTCTTGCATATATATATTATTTTATCACTTGATGAAGGGATTAGTCCCAAAACATAGCTGCATATACTCTAAATGTATCAGATTTTTACCTACCCTTTGCATGTTATAGTGTAATTCATTTTTCCTCCTTATGTGTAACTTCACTGTTAATTTCAGGAGGATTTGGAACATTTCATGCATTATTAAATAGCTTTATCCATTTTATGATGTACACATATTACGGTTTGGCTGCACTTGGTCCAGCTTTTCAGAAATATCTCTGGTGGAAAAAATACATGACCAAAATGCAAATTGTAAGTGTAAACTTCTTTTAGATCTGAATTACTTTGAACAAAATTATGCACAAAGTAGAGTGAATCACGAACTAAATTTGTCTATATCACTATATTTACTTAACAGATAGAAGTTCTCATCAAAAGCATTCTGACAAATAATAGAAACAACTGATTATGTATAGTATAAACTCCGAAAACATCAAAATTGCTCCAAACTATTAACTTGTTTGAGGAGTTTTACTAAAACCTAAATCGGACTATTAGCCCCTAGGTAGAACAAGCATGTGCACTATTCACGTATTTGACTATTGGCACCATATAACTTTTAAATTAATTTTTTTTTTTCAGACGCAGTTTATATGTGTGGTCATTCATTCATCTCAGTTACTTTTTATAGAATGTAATTATTCAATGATATTTGTATATTGGATTGGGTTATACGCCATTATATTCCTGGTTCTTTTTGCTGATTTTTATCGTAAAGCATACCAAAATAGGTCACACAATGAGAAAAGCAATGGAGTGACCAAAAATGGGATTAAATCCAAGAAGAACAGTTAATGATGTTGTTATTTTATAAAATAGAATTTGTTATTTATCGAAACTAACACATATTGATCTAAAAAAATGGTATTTTGTTTATGGCAGAATATTTTGCAGTTCGATCTTATCGAACAGATTTATTTGTAATTAAGTTATTTTTACAACTATTTTGTTGTATGTAATTTACATATGAAGACTGTCTGCTTGTTTATCAATCATGTGACATCCTTTGATGTTTTTTTGAACTTTTGCATAAGTGTGACTGTTTCAATTCTTTATATATACATCTTTTTTTGCTCCTGTTTTGTGTCATCTATATTTATCTTGATCAAGTCAACAGTCTGCAACTTGTCTTCATCCGTCTCATAGCCAATACAGGGTATAAGATTTATCTTATTGATTTACCATCAGACGGTTCCACACTAAATTAAGAACAATGGAATCAACTTTTAAAATGTTTGAAATTCATGAAGATCCATTTAAAGAAAAGTCACGGTGTTAATTCGTAACCACTTATATATACTGTAACTTGATATCAAAATCACTAAAGAACAAGGAAAAGAAAGTGTGATCCAGATGGTATTATAAAATCAGGTCTGCATCAAAATCAAATGGTGAAACACACACATTTTTTGTTTGTCATATAAACTAGTTATATATTTTCTGTTAAGCATTTTGTAAGTGATAGATGGACTGGTAAATATTGACTAATAAATAGCAGTAATTTTTTTCTGAAGTCTAACTTCAATGTTAACTTCTGCTCAAACTCATGTATGTTTAGTGGACTAATCATCAACTAGCAATGTTAGTTAAGGAGTGTGTAAAAGAATCTTAGTTTAGTAATATATCCATCATATTGTCAGTTTGTTGCACTATGTGTATAGCATTAATGCTTTATTTAATGCCAAATATTAATTTCAACTAACATCTTGTTGCAAATTTCTGTTTAATTGCCTTTTGTTATTCTCATTTACTGGATACATTTCTTCCGGTGCATTATTTTATATAATTTATATACATTATATATTTTGAATCTTTTCATTTCCATACATCAGATGTGTGTTATATTTTCTATTTGTCAAATTGAAAGCATATGAATTGTTAAAATGTGAATTAAAATTATGATAAAAATTGATTTATCACATGCTATAATATACTAGGATCTTTACTACTATTAAACATTAAGCATGTAATTTCTTTTTATATTTGAATCTTTAACTTTAAGTTGTTTATTTATTTAAAAAGGTCTATACTTCTAAACTGTTTATGCTTTGATTTACAATATATGGTGTTAATTGTAATAACTGCTTTTTGACTGTGATACATTTCTTGGCTCCAGTTACTATTTAGTACAAAATTATGTAAAAATTCAGAATTCCATAACTTTTCTACCTTTAGACATTGTCAAAATAATATTTCTCTGAATAGTGTTCAGGTTATATTTTTTGCTGGACTACAATGTATTTTCTCAATTTTTATCTTTAACTTGTTTAACTTATTTAACTTGCAAGACCATTGTCTACAAATAATTTTTTTTTTTTAACTGCAATGACTGCATGTTTCTTCTTGTGATTTTCGAGATAGAGCTACTTCCTCATACTCTAATTTGAAAAAGAAAATATTTTTGATAGTTGTGAATAGTTGGGAGTAGAGAATTTAATTCTGTTATTTTCTCTGAGCCAAAATGAATAAATGTATAGATTTTTATATGCCCACATTATAATGTGGTCGTATATTGTCGTCACCCCTGTCCGTCCGCGATAGAGACTACAGTTTTTGTGGGATTTGAATGAAATTTGCTGAGATCATTTATATTGATGAGATCTCGGACAAGTTCGAAATTGGCGATTTTTCGTTAAACAGTTTTTGAGTAATTGCCCTTGACTTAGTCAAAACGCATTAAAATTGGCTTGTAAACGCTATAGAGACTAGATTTGTCATTGGATTTGAATGAAACTGCTGTGATCATTTATATGGATGAGATCTTGGACAAATTTAAAATAGGCTATTTTTCGATTAATGGTTTTTGAGTTATTGCACTTGACTTAGTTTAAACCTGGCTTGTGAACTCAATAGAGATCACAATTTCCATTGGATTTGAATGAAATTTTGTGTCATCATTTATATTGATGAGATCTTAAACAAGTTTAATAGTGACGATTTTTTGGTGAATGTTTTTTGAGTTATTAGTCTCGACTTAGTCAAAACACTTCGAAATTGGCTTGTGATTGCGATAGACAATACAGTTTTCATGAAAATTAGCTAGTAAATACAATAGAGACTAGGTTTCATCTGATTTGAATTAAATTTGGTGTGAACATTTATATTGATGAAAACTTGGATTAGACCTAAATAATGTTAGAGTTTCTGCCTGTGTTAAAACAGAAAATATATTTTAAAGTGGGCGTATCTTGCTAGGCAACCGCTTGTTAGTTTTGAAGAGAATAACATGACCTACCTTGATTTGGAAGAATGGTATGTTCTATTGTGTGTATATATATATTACTGTTAAATGCTGTTTTATTATTTTTTTTTAATAATTTTTGACCAAGCTTTTCGATTTTTTGCTTTAATTTATGGGCTTTTTTTATTTATTCTTTGTGTCAGGCATCAAGGTAATATGTGTAACTACTTTCTCACTTACTGTTATACTGATACACAATGATAAATTAATACAATTGACAGTCATTTATAATACATTAAGAAAATATGTCCATTAGATATTCTGTAAGCTGTCTTTACTTCTCTTGTCAAGAAATGTAGTTGCAAATACCATTGCTCTTAAGTAAAAATGGGGAACTAGTTTTTATATGCTTGTAATTTAGAACAGGACACAGATATACCTCAAGTTTTATTTAGTTGTCCTTAAGATTGTATTTGCTTGAATGGTATCTATTCTTACATGTTCAATTTAGAGATGTATTAAATAATATAGTTATTAAAATAATCAAGTGTTGAATTATTGGAGTGAAACAGACCAAATTACAGTCCTCAAACCCATTCTAAATACTTGTAGCACCCGGTAAAGGAAGTTCTTCTACATACATATATAAGATTCTATTATGAACCAATCTTCCAAGAAACCTTGTTAGATTTTCATGAAGAATTGTTGAAGCTGAATGGTCACTTTTGATTTATAGAAAGAAATGAATTAAATATTTAATTCTCTCAAATAATTTTACAAACTAGAGTATAGTCCTTCTTTGCATGGCTCTCATTTTTAAAGTATTTATAAATGCACCTTAAGGAAAGCTTTATGGTATTCTTTCAAATGTAACCATAAGACTTCCAACAAACTATACTTAATGTAAGAAACAATGAAATTCAGATGTTGTCCAGCAAAGGTATTTGTACATACATCCAGAGATCAAAACATATAAAAACCAAAAATTCTTTTTCATGTTTTGAATCATCCCCAGATTTGCACACATATGATTGTTGGACTATATAAAAGCATAGTAGTCTGATTCTGTTTATTAATTACATTGCCTCAGCATCAGTACTGGCTTTAGCTTTAATTCTTTTACTTCTTTCTAATAATCTTCTTTCTCTTTCATACTCTTTGTGTCTGAGAATAATACTGAAATAGAAATCAAATAAGTTAACCAGATTTATTGAGAGTAAAAGATACAATGCTTCAAATCAACTTTTAATACTTTTGACACTTTATTTTACTATCTTTACTATCAAAAGTATAAACATTGTGTGGAAAGTAATGAAACTTGGTGAATATGTAGGCCTATTGGTTATCTCTACAGTATTATTGAGATTTTTTTTTAACTTAGATCTAAAGGTATTTTAAACAAGTTTTCTTATAAATTTATGTGTATTGTGAACACTGATTTGGACCATTTAGATTCAGATGTTTCCTGCACTTCCATGAAATATAGGTGTTGGATGACATCAATTGTCCCATAGTCCTTATGATACAAGAAAACTTAGTTTTAGTGGAATTGTAGGAACAACAAACATCTGATTTGATGAACAATTGATGATATCACTGTTCTTGATACTCATGTATTTTTTATCATAATACCAATACTTCAAAAATAGGACATCAATGATGCTTATACATACTCTGCTTTCTGACAGTCTTCTAAGTGATGCCATTGTGCATTACAGGACCATGTGTTGAAAAAGGATTGCTTACTTAGACAAGCATTTAAAGCAACAAATTTATCAGCACAATAATCACGAAATTGTAAAGGAATCATGGCATTGTCCATTTGGTCTTCTGTTAATGGTGCCACTGAAAATTTTAAAAATGTATGGTAAGTCCATCATACTATAAGTTACTGAATGAAAAATAGTACATCTACACTGTCAAAAAAGCAAGAAAAAATTAAATTCAATATTGGCTAGGACTTCTTACATTCATCTGTAAATCAAATGTTTTTGTTTTATTGAATTGTGTACGCATATCTCTAAGCTCCAATAGTAAACTTATTAATCTTCATCCCGATTTAAGCCAAGCCCAACGCCAAGGCAGGGTACAGAAATAGGCCTAATAAAATGGTGACTTGTTTGTTGATATAAATTACAAGCAGTCCTACCTCTTTCCTTCCTACCATTGGGAAAACCTATCACAGGGTCATGACTTTGGTCCTTTGTAAGGTCTGGTACAACAGTATCCGAAGAAGTTGATGTGTTCTCCATGATGACAATTACCAGCCAACGAAGAGCAACCAAAAGTCAACAGACTTGCAGAATAGTTACCCTTGTCCTTGACCTTCGGTGATGTACCCCATAGTCTTGTATTAATTAGAATTCAAACTTTTGATAATACCATGGGTATCGTTTTCAATATATTTTTTAAAGGGAAGATAAATTTGATGGTCCAAAATAATATTTAATGGTTTCATGCATAATTGTTTTGTCATGTCTTGAATAATATTGAGCATCGTACTTAAACTAGTCCCGATTACAAGGACCTAAATTTTGAACGTTTATATTAAACAAAATATAGTTATGAGTGAAATAAAATAGAATAAGTACCATCATATTACATAGTTCTATATAATTTAGTTGGTATTTTTATTTTGATATATCTTTTTAATTTTATCAGATTCTACTCCGAAAATTCTCGTTTTGTTTAAGCACATAGCGCCATCTATGCAATGTTTACTTCCGGTTATGAATGCACATGTGTTTTAAAATAATAACAAGTGTTGCAAGAAAATTGAAATATGACGCTGTTTAAAAAGTTTAGTGGTGCATTATCTGACCCAGAGAGTAGTGACTCTGACAGTATCGATTCTGATGAAGAGGTTTTTAATTTGTAATATTTGTATCAAAATATGTCATAGATTTAGGATGAAGAATTGCAGAATTAGAATTCATGTAGATGGATGGGGTCTTGGGGTACTACACTGCTGAAATTTTATTGACCTTCATCTAGTTCTTGTGAAGTATAATGATGCTATACTTTGCTGTGTCAAATTCTTGAGTTAAGTTCAAGACTGCTTGAAAAGTCCCATGGTGGATGAAAGCGCTTGACTTTCTTTATATAATGTGACACTTATATTATGTGTAATTGGTTTTTATAATACAAATATATGTATATAAAAAACCTGATATAAAAGCCAATTTGAAACTAATATGAAAAAGGCATGGCCTTGAACGAGAGCGCAAACTAGGGCTATTAATAAATAATGTCATTCATTGATAAATGTCGACGTCAAAAATAACATGTGACGTCAGAAAACGCCCTATCAACGCAATTTGGACGGCAAGGAAAGACAACTCTTATATGAGATAAACTTGTTTATGGTAGTGTTGAAACGGTTCGTGATTTTTACTAACCGGGTAACTTTTGGCAATAACCGGTAATTACCCGGTTAATCCCGGTTAATAATTCAAATGCTTATATCTGTATAATATCAGGTAATAACCAATTTGCGGCTGAAACTGTGTGAACCAAACTGCAGTAGGGTCAACTATCGAAGACTTGACCCAGTTTTAGACCAGTTATTGGCTTGAAAAATATTAATGAATAAATTATCAAAGAGAATAGAAATACACAGACAGGCGCCAATGTCATTGCAACAGGATAGCCTCAAACAGATCAAAGGATTAAAATATCAGTTTTGTCACGTAAGGGGAAACTGATTCAAGGAATCCATGCATCTAATCTCATGAATATTCATAACTGACCGTTTCTTTTGGTTAACCTAATTTACATAACAGCATTCTTGCTGACAAGATAGACTCGATCATCCAGACCCAGTTATTGACTGTAAGTTTATAGAAAAAGAGGCTTGATAACCGTTGTTTTAAATGTTTATTACAAGGACATTTCTGTCAAAATAATGCCCTCTTTTAACTTCTTATACATTTGACGGTTAACCGATAATCTCAGATCAGGCCCGGGTAACTGTGAAATCCTACCCGGAATCGGTTAACTGATTAACCGTTTCAACACTAGTTTATGGAAATCCCGCATGGAACATTCAGGAAAAATTAAGATTAAACGCAAGGCATTTTTATAGGGTGCGAAACATCCATTTTAGTGTTTGTGAAAGAATTGTAATTTATTTTAAGAATTCCAGAATATTCACTCCGAGACTACCTTGATTAACTGCGACCTAGCTGTAAACAAACATGGCAGCCCCCATGGCGGCCATCTTTTTTCTCTTTTTTTTTTTTACTGCCAGTGGTGCAAAATTCTTCTAATGCATATTCATGTATACATGTTACCATAAGAGAGAGCTGTGCTCTCTAATGCATATTCATGTATACATGTTACCATAAGAGAGAGCTGCGCTCTCATATGAGTATAAGGATATGCACATGATGTGTACAACTCTAATTACCAATTTGGCTTGGGATAAACTTTCTTTTGACAGCGTTCTATATGTTAATTGTAACCTTTTATACCCTCATTGCTGGCCATAAGAAATCATTGCTTTTAAATCTGAGGAGGAAGTACGGAATTGGCATACATATTGTGCGTGCTCACTTAAAATTTCTAATCAGCTTATTACTGATATATTGTAATATATAGATTAAATGCAACGTGCAGAAGAAGGTTTTTCATATTTTGTATTACAGTTGCAGAAGGCATTTGCTGAAGGCAAGTTGAAATCAGGTTTTGTCATAGAAGCTGCCCCTAAAAAACAGCAGATAAAGAATAAGGTTAGTAAACAATCAAAAGATTTGAGCATGAACAATAGCCCTAGTCTTTCTGACACAGATTTCAAAAATTGTTGTAACAAAGAGATATTTGTTGACAAAGGGTATTTAATGTGTTGATGTGTTTTTAGCTGCAGAATAATAAAAAGAGACAGTGAAAATTACATTTTTTTAATAAGGTTACCAACATTTCCACACAATTTACAAGTGTTGTTATCAGAAAGTCATGTGGTTATTAAAAACAAGTGTGCTTATTTCATGATTTTATCTTGTGTTTTTTATTTGAAACCCTCACTTCTAAATGTCGTTCAAGTCTTACATGAAAGTAAATAATTGATTGAATATTATTTTTCATTATTATTTATCATTGAAATATTTTTTTCCAGGTGGGACTGTTACAAAAGTTAGAAGAAATGAAAGTGAACCTAGATTGGATTGAGAGGTTAGATATGGTTAATACACCAGCTAGAGTTCTACCAGGTACTGAAGAAGAAGACAGTCAACAAGATATTCATAATGATTTCAAACGGGAAATGACCTTGTAAGTATAGTATTCCATATGTTTTTGAGCTGTGGTGTCAAGTAACATGTACTTATGAGTTAATTAGTGTTACTGTTGATGAAATTTGGTGCGAGCATTGGCATTGAAAAAATATTCAATAGTTGAGTTATTGCTCAATTTATTATTCAAATTCAATGCTGCCAGAGAGCGTATGTTACCTGGCCTGGCAAGCTATCTTTTTTTTGATTGAAAGAAATATTCAAATTTTAAATCTAGAAAGTGAGATTGATAATTGAGTTTAAGTGCTTTGGGCTGATAGGAAAATAAAAAGTGAACAAGGATCTAAATTGATTTAGTTTTGTGGTGAATTGTAGGAAGACCTGTCAAATTTTAAACATAGATTTTGATATAGATAATTGTAATTATCAACTCTCAGCTAATCCTAATAGAGCAAATACAGAAATATATATCCTTGAACATATTAAAACCTATTTATTAAAAAGCTTGACAGTATGTACTTACATTGAAATTTTGTTTTGTTTCAGTTACCGACAAGCACAGTCAGCTGTTTTAGAGGCTTTACCTAAATTACATAAAATGGGTTTGAAAACTAAAAGACCTGAGGATTATTTTGCTGAAATGGCCAAATCTGATGATCACATGAAACGGGTAAGCTTTTGCAAGTTTAAGCAATTTTTTTTAGGTCGAAATTGTTATATACATGTATAACAGTGATAGAAATATTGTATCCAGAGTACCGGTTTTAGCATGGTCTTATTTAAACCATATTCAACGAAACCTACTACACTTTGTTGTGTAGGTGTGGAAAAGAGAACAAAGCATCTATAATATTTAATTTGATTGGCTTAGATTCTAGAGGCAATTTGATTGGCTTAGATTCTAGAGGCAATTTGATTGGATAATATTTAGCTTTGAATACGTCATTTTCAACACTGATATTACTTGGATCTCAAGGAGAAAGTGTCACAGAGTATAAAAGAACAGTTTTATGTACATTTATGAGCTGAGGAAAATTATTTGTAAAATGTTTCAATATTTCCATGTTTAAGGTACGAGAAAAATTGTTAGAAAAACAGTTAGGTATGGAGAGATCAGAGAAAGCTAAGAAATTGCGAGATTTACGTAAATATGGTAAACAGGTAAGATATTTAATACAGATTTCACCGGTTATTTTGGATCACAATCAAATATCTTATTATAATGATATTGAAAGTCTTAGAAAATTTATTGTTGATATAAATGGGTTAGTATTTTACTTTTTATCTTTCAAGCAATTTGCAACCTAAATTCAGAATTTTTTTGATTGAATTTTCAACTTAAATAGTGTTTCATATTAAAAGTAAGCATTCAAAACATTATATTGTATGAAAGAAAATTAATCTATAAACTGACTATTTGGAGCCCAATATCCAAATAATTTTTTTTTATTAGCATTGAAGGGAAATTTCTCCAGTGATTTACATAAAATGACACCCTACCTAAGTTATATTTTTGTTTTATTTGTGTAGGTTCAAAAAGAAGTATTACAGAAGAGACAGAAAGAAAAAAGAGATATGTTGGAGGCTGTTAAGAAATATAGAAAAGGTTAGTACTGTTAATAATCTGATTACATAATATATTGATTGGTATCAATTTAAAAGGAGGGCCCTTATATTAAAGCACATTCAAAGCTGGTGATTCTTCTTATACTATGCATAGTTTTTGAAATAACATTCACTTTCGAGTTCCAAACCTTCTTGAATCGAATTGTTATGAGTAGAATTAGAAAAAATGTTATTTCATATTTCCATCAAATTTTTATGGCTTAGAAAGGGCTTTACATGTGACTTGAAGACCTATAGCTTTTATCTAAATTTGATTAATTAAATGGAGGTAGTGCTTCAAAATGGATGTGTGTGTTATTTCCATGTTAGAAATATAACTAGTTTCATCTAGCTCTAGAGATAGATGCAGTGGCTCATTGTTTTAGATGCTTGCTCGCTAAGGTCCAGTGTTCAATCCTGGTAAAGAACAAGATAAAGTTTCAGATTTGGGATCCAGTCAGTGATGCAGATTGGAGGGCTGACATGGAAATAGCATCTAGTCTTGAGGATGGTGCATTAAACTGAGGTCCTGTGTTAAAGATCCCTTGACATTTGGAAATTGCAAAAAGAGTAGGCTTATTCCTGGCAAAATGTCCCTCATTAAACACTGCACGAGTTTTTCCATCTTCAGTTGCAGAAGAGTAGGAAGTTTATCAGTTATGTGACATAAGATTTTGTTTGATTTGGGGACAGTTCATATGATTATTATACTATTATCAAGCATTCAACCAGGGTTAGTACTGGCATTCGTGTTGTGTAGGCCTACTTTGTGTCATAATGATGTCATTATCATGATTCCTTTTAGGACAGAAAGATAAGTTAGATTTTCTGAACAATGATGATTTTGAAGAGAATGATAGAAATACTAAACAGAATAAAAAGACCAAGAAGGGTGAAAAATATGCGTAAGCTACAATATATAAAATCTAGACATAGAGCTTTGTATTTACTCTAGAAATATTACATGAATGAAAATCAGCACTATTTCAATGTCTTTCTCAAGTTGTGGACAATTTTACTAAATATCAGCCAAGTTTCTTTTAAACTGTAGGCTCTACACCTATAGTTGTATCAATTCTTAGTTATAATCTCTCACACCAAATACCAGAGCAAATATCTAATGTATGACTAATTTGTTTTATGAATGTATGATATTGCAGGCCTAATAAGAAAAGGATATATAAAAATGCCAAATTTGGTTTTGGTGGCCAGAAGAAAAGATCTAAAAGTAACACAAAGGAATCAGTCAATGATGTTAAACAATATGGAAGAAATTTTTCTAAAATTAAAAAATCTTCCAAAAAGGGTGGGTCGATGGTAAGTCGCAAGACAGCTATTGAAATTTATATTTGCTATCATGTATGCCACTGTCAATGAAAAATCCTTTCAATTTGGTATCATGTATACCACTGTCAATGAAAAATCCTTTCAATTTGCTGTCATGTATGCCACTGTCAGTGAAAAATCCTTTCAATTTGCTGTCATGTATACCACTGTCAATGAAAAATCCTTTCAATTTGCTATCATGTATGCCACTGTCAATGAAAAATCCTTTCAATTTTCTGTCATGTATAGCACTGTCAATGAAAAATCCTTTCAATTCCGTATCATGTATACCACTGTCAATGAAAAATCCTTTCAATTTGCTATCATGTATGCCACTGTCAATGAAAAATCCTTTCAATTTTCTGTCATGTGTAGCACTGTCAATGAAATATCCTTTCAATTTGGTATCATGTATACCACTGTAAATGAAAAATCCTTTCAATTTGCTGTCATGTTTACCACTGTCAATGAAAAATCCTTTCAATTTGCTGTCATGTATACCACTGTCAATGAAAAATCCTTTCAATTCGGTATCATGTATAGCACTGTCAATGAAAAATCCTTTAAATTTAATGTCATGTATAGCACTGTCAATGAAAAATCCTTTCAATTTGGTATCATGTATACAACTCTCAATGAAAAATCCTTTTGATTTGGTATCATGTATACCACTGTCCATGAAAAATCCTTTCAATTTGGTATCATGTATTTCCATTGGATTTCCATTGTATGATTTTAATTTTGATTTTCATCTGATGTCTGTAGTTTCTGGAAAACCTTTTCAAATTATGTCCCTCGAGTAAACTCAAGTATTTGGCTGGAATTTGTCAAATAAGGCCTCTTCTTATTACAAACACTAGAAAAAACTTCTTTTCAATTGCTTGAATACAAATGAAAATGAAAAACTTTGACTTAGGTTTGTTCATCCTCACAGTATTAAGGGCATAAAACTTGACATTGTGAAAATGAGGTACCTTTGATAATACGATAAGCAGAATAGGGGTGGAACATTAGAGTTTAACTTCCATTTTATTAAATTTATGTTAAATCTCTGAACAATATATATTTTTTTTTGCATTGATATTTAATAGTTTCATATTTTTTCCAGAACAATAAAAGACTGGGGAAATCAAGAAGACAAAACTTTAAAAGTAAGAAGTAAACAACATGAGTCTATACTGTATATACATTGTACAAAGAATAAAATGTTGAAAAAGCTAATTTTTATTTTATATTTTCTTAACAAATATGTCATCCACTGTCCCAATGTAAGTTAGCCAGACATACCTAGGCAAGACTTTCAGTAATATTCTTAATTTCTCAAGTTTTATTGATTTAAACAAAATTTCATTAATAATAAATATAATATTATATAGAAAGGCAATCAAAAAGAGGATACAAAACCAAGCCTGTCCAGGCGAATATAAATTTGCTTCCTCTCAAACTTTATTTACGACAGCATGTGCATGTTGGTCGCCAGTTCGGTCCATCCACATTACTTGCAGCTTATATCCAAATCTTATTTAACCTCATATTCATGCACATATTGATGAGATCTCGGTCCGAAAATGGTAATAATTCGATAAACGGTTTTGACATAGATTGAAGACAAGACATGTTGCTGTATGTTACCGATTTTGGTGAAACCTGGTATTTTGGTGATACCTTGTTTTTGTCAAACATTTGTTTAGTAATTGCCTCAACTTATTCAACTATGGTTTTCAACAAATATAAAGAAACTACAACATTTCCCGAATTGAGATGAACCTTATGAAGTATTGTCTTTTCTTAATATAGTTTAGGCATTAACAACTCTATATATTTTAACATCTATAGAATAAAGACGTTTGAAATAGATTTAACGGTGTAGAAAATAACGTCATTATGATAAAATTAGATCAAAGAATTATTATTCAGATAGTGTAAATGACATTCCTATAAATTTGTATCCATAAATATGAACACCTTATATACTTAACTAACATTTTAAATAAATCAGATTGGCCCTATAAGATTCCAATATGGGGATTTTAGAACACGAATTATTTATTGATCTCAGTGACAAGGTTCATCAGAAAAATGAAGACAAATCTCATTTAAGAAACAACGCAATCATAATTTCTTCTAAATTTACACTGCATCGAATTCGCGATTGTAAGGCATGCTTTACTGATTCACAAGTTCGCAACATAAAAGCGCATTAATATAGTCTACAAAATTATCGGAATTTCGGACTAACGGTAGCGTAATACGGAAGCTAAAGATTTATTCAGTAACCGAAAATTGATCAATAAAGCTGACTAAAGACTCTCACACTCTGCTGTAAGATGAATAAGGATAGAGGAGTCATGGTATTCAAGCTGGTCGATATCCATGAAGGAATCAAAATATTTCCACTCATCGACTTTCCTGCAAGAAAACACATTAGAAGGCCTTATTACTAATCCAAGCTTTATAATTTAGACTGTTTTAACAAAATATTTTACATTTTCACCAAAAAGGATAATGATAGTTACTATTGAAGAGTAGGCCTACATACAATTTCTGGAATAAATCCTCCAAGGTAATATTTTGATTTTTGTAGTCTAACTTCATATCTGTTGGTTAGTATTTTCTATATAATGATATACGTCCTTGTTCTTAACAGGAATTATTCTCACAATAGATATTGTTTAAAACACTTGGGCGTTTTGGCGACGATATATTAACAATTTACGAGATAACTTCTCTGTAATATTCATTCGAAGAATAGGTTTCGTTAAAAAAAAATTAGCATAATATGACATGCTTCGTACGATGTACGGTGAATGAGGGGAATGGATGTGAATTATAATCCAAAAGGGGCATTTTTGATTGAAGGTTAATTGAGCAACAGTTCCAAATGAATTCAGATTCTCATTAGCTGAATTTAACCTCCGAGTAAAGCTAGGAAGACAAAATCGCTGAAAACTATGCCAAGCAGTACCCATCTGTTATGTTTCAGATTTTTAGTAATTTTATGTTTTAAATTGGAAGAGTTGAATGGCAGAGGAATGTATTCTAGGGTGGGGAATTCGGTATATGGATATAGGAGTAGGACCAATCCTACATGATTATGTAGCCATGTGGATATATGCCCAACCTGTATTTAGATGAAGGCCTAACCAATATAGGGATATAGATCGGAGTACAAATTGATGCCGTTTACCCTTATACACGGTTATCAAGGAATGAATGGATGCCCGACTCCATTTAATGCGATAGGACTGTTCGTGTTTATTATCACTTCATGGTCTTTTTTTTCTCGCATTAGGCCTACAGTATAATATTTTCGTGTTTCCATCTCGATGTCTCAGACCTATTGAAGGTGGGTATGAAGGCTACTTTGTATATATGTAATTACTTGCAAAGAATAACTTTTCGTTTGCCTTTATTGTACTCGTTTCTGTATTGCCATATTCCTTGTTTTAAGAGAGAAGGCAATGGTATATAAATGAGATATTATCAGTGTAATTTTTATACAGACAAATTTCCCTGGAGTATTGCTACTAGACATAATTCTACTGGTCTTTTTTTTCTCAACCATTAAACTGATAATAAATCTCTTATATAGAACCTCATTCCTTAAACACTAAATAAAACGGATTTTAACATCTAAATTTCTTAAATCTACTGTTGGTTGTTTTTCTTTCCATTTTGGTATTGGAATGTGTATAAATTATATTATTATATTGTTGACATTGAAAGCATTCAAGTCGCCCATAGCTATACGTATTATTTATAGGTTAATCAGACAATATTATGGACTTTTATAATTAATATGGATGAAGGATTAGTTCCTAGATGAAAAGAATTTAAACGAATGGCTTCAAGAAACGTATGTTTTTATTATTCACATGTAGTCCACATAGATAACTGATTGCAATTTTAGATGAATTTAAAAATGAAAATACACATTAATTATCGTCTATACATTAATATGTATTTGCAGTTTCGGTTTTTATTTTCTTCCAGACAAATTAAGATACCAAAAATGATCATATACATATTATGCAAGAGATAAATCGATCTACAGATAGTAGTTGTAGAGACAGGGAACTATTGGATGTCCTGTTACAGAAAACAGACGAACCAAGGAGTGACAATGGTTCTAGAATTACAGCTCTACTAAACAGAACAAACGGAAATCTTAGCAGACCATCAAGTTTTTCAAGGCGAAGTTTGAACTTATCACGTCAAAGTCTGGCCAGTGATTCTCAAGTTTCAGTGGCGGAGCCGGCAGACAATAGTGCTGTTAAATTTCTTTACAGTTTGGCAGTTCTATGTTTGGCTTCCTTAATCCTTTCTGCGCTATCGTTTCAAGTTTTAATATCGCTTGTGGACTTGGAAGATGGGTTAAAGAGCACTTCCGGTGATGGCATGCTCAATTCATCTGCTACATATTCTATAGTGTATGAAGCGACAACATCTTTAGCCACACTTGTCATAGGACTCAATCTATGCTGTCTCATGGTGTGTTCTATGCAATGTTTCTTTACTGCCAAAATCCTTCGTACTTATGAAGGATCTGAAAGGTATGATATCCACTTTGGTATAATCTGCAAAATGGTTAGCCATTACGAACTCAGTTTTCTTGTATCATGTAACAGGTGGATTGGTTTTCACCCTTTTCATGGCTACACCTGTATACGAGGATGGCTGAAGTATTTGCTTAAGTACAATTCAATCAAACCCAAAGATATACATATAACTTGCTGAGCATAAATGTACTATATTTAACTTGTCTCATTCCTATGGAATCGTAAATTCTATTCCAGGGCTTTCAAATACCTTAAAGAATGTTCCAGTAGTAGGTTTATAGCGGTTTTCAGTTTTTTCTTATCTATTCCAGTTTATATGGTTGGTAAGTA
Organism: Nipponacmea schrenckii; assembly: GCA_030562195.1. NCBI lineage: Eukaryota > Metazoa > Mollusca > Gastropoda > Lottiidae > Nipponacmea > Nipponacmea schrenckii. The sequence goes on from CM060200.1 coordinate 12,817,668, forward strand.
TATTACTGAATTATATTTGATGTTCATAACATCATGTATCGCAACTGACCCCATACGATACTACCTGCTTGACCAAGTTACTGATCACGAACTAAGTTGACCACCATGTTAAGCGTGAAGTTAGGTTCAGACGCATGCTAAGCAGAGTAAAACGTTCTTTTCATCATGCAATTGACGTTACAACTCGAAACAAGATGCAAAACGAAATGTTTTAAATGGAGGAAGTTAGTTAGCAGCTAACATTATGACCAGACCTATGTCCAGATTGTCACTTGATACTGATAGTTCTAACATCAGTGACCGGTCGTTCATGACTTGAAATTAATCTCTATAATTATTTTCTCCAATTACCATTATTTGTAATTTTGCAATATTTGTGTCGCCATCTAATCTAGCGTTCCTTACCAAAACAGACTCAGGTTTGGAAACTCCATGGGTTGTCGATTGAACGAATAGCTCTATTCATATCGGAGGTAAATAAATTCAGCTTTGTGGATACTACCGGTCGTGTAGGTAGGCTATGCTGTACAATTACAATGTACTATCTTTACATTCCAGTTCTGGCTTTGTACATTTTAATGAAATTCAGATCAACAGCAGCTTTATCATGTATCATTATACTAAGTATCAGTGTGTTGTTCTGTGTTTTGAGTGTCATGCAGAACATCTATCATTGGAGAGTTGAAAAAAGTCGGTCAGACGAAGGGCTTCCTGTTTATGACGGCCATGTTCCCAGAGGAAGAACTGTTTCAATGGCAGTTAATAGACACGAACTATCTACTCTTGTATAATTCCTGTAGAATAATATAGTTTAATTAGAAATAATATAATGAAATAGTTTCATGTCCAATCCCATTTTGTCAAGATCTGAGTTGGAATGAGCTTTAAAACTGACTGAATTGCATTTTGTGAATCGATTCACAGACCAAATTTCTTGTCTATAAAATTCCCCCACCCAACCACAAAGGATCACGAATGAATACATCACTTGAATCCAAAACGGCCAATTCACTGATCGATATTGAAGAAGAGAAGGTTTCTTGTCCGAATTATTTATTAATATATGTTTTATCATCACCACGTAGTTTAAAGAAAGCTTGCCAGGCAAGGTAACATACGCCCACTGGCAGCATTGAATTTCAATAATAAATTGAGCAATAACTCAAAAAACATTCACTGAATATTGAAGTCAAGGGCAAAGACTCAAAAACTGTTCGTGGAAAATCGTCAAATTCAAACTTGACCACCATCTATTTCAATACTCATACCAAGTTTCATCAAATCTATGAAAAAATTGCAAATTCTTTTTCATCCAATCATCAATTTTAGTCAAGGGCAATAACTCAAAAATCATTTGTTAAAAAAAGTCAAATTCAAACTTGACTGCCGTCTTATCAATTCTGATGCTTACACAAAGCTCCATCAAAATCCTTTGAAAATTGAAGCTTATTATTGCCACCACAATAGAATTCTGACGCAAGTCATTCTATTTCACCCAAAATATAATTTTAATGCAATTTTACTAAGTCTAGGGGGAATAACTAAAAAAATATTCATTGAAAAATTGTCAATATCGAACTTGACTGCCGTCTTATCAATTTCAATACTCATACAAAGTTTCATCAAAATCCATTGAAAATTATATATTTTCTATTGCATCCACAATAATATTTGTACACAATTGTTCTTTGTCAAGGACAATAACTCGAAAACCGTTCATCGAAAAATCGTCAAATTCGAACTTGACCGCCGTCTAATGTTCACACCAAGTTTCATTCAAATCCATTGAAAGTTGTAGCTTACATTGTTTCTAAAACAAATATAGAGGCAGGGACAATAACTAAAAAACCGTTCATCGAAAAATCGTCAAAATCAAACCTGACCGCCGTCTTATCAATACCAATGCTCATACCAAGTTTCATTAAGATCAAAATAAAATTTTAGCTTCTATAGAGTCTACAACAAATGTTGACGGACCGATACGCGCGACGACAATATACGTCCACATATTCATGTGGGCGTATAAAAAACGTATTATACTGACAGAATTGAAAACAGTCAAAATTTTTTACGAAAACTTTAACCAAAATCTAAAGGTGTTAGAAACCTATAGCACGGATATTCCTAGCTATTGCATGGATTTTCTTCAGATTTCAACTAAAAATTGAATCATTATAATGCCAAAGACCAAAACTGGTTTTAATTCAGTTTGATCAAGCAATTACATGATGACGTTTTAAACCTAGTACGAGATATAATAATATATTTGTCTTTTTGATAATTTAAATTGAACATGACCATTTCGCTGGTATGAAGGAATTCCGACCAATTGACGCTGTTTTGATATTTACTCCAGAAAAAGAATACAGTTACTCACATAAGAACTAGAACGAAGCATAGCTTATGGAAAGTCTTGTTGGAAAAGCATAGGTTACCATAAGAATGATAGGCTAATAATAATAAACTCTTTATTTTACATAGTGTCAGAATTAGGTCCAATACACAAAGACATTGTCCTGTCTTAACTTTCAGCCTATTTGGTAATACAATGGATGAAAAAAATACACAATATTTCAATTTCCGATTCCTATAAAAATACACATGTACATGTGCATTAAATGGACATATTATGTTCACTGCGATCAAACAGACATTGTAAAACGATTGCTTCATAATATAAAATATCTTCACTTTATGTCTGCTTTGGAACTAGAAAAATTGACAGTTCTATCAAGCTAACGCTGCCATGTAGTCTAATTTTTTCCCTTTGCCAGTTTACCGAAGACAAACGTTTACGAAGGAGACTAATTCGGGCTACACTGGCAATTGATCGGTATACGTCATACATTATGAAAACCAATAAATTAAAATATATTTTTCAGAACTTGACCCTGAAGAGTACATTTTCAGTGAACTTTAAAAACAAAATATATATACAATCCAATAAAACTAAGTAATTATTGAAAAACGCTCAAAAACTACTCATAGTTTAATGGATAATTAGCCCAACTTATTTATTCAACCAATTAATGAACATATCGAGTAAAAACAACAAAAAACCATTGTCCAAAATAATTATAACAATTATGTCCGCTTTTATTTTCAAATTATTTTTTACAAAATACAATTGGCGGAAAATATTGTTGTTATAATTTGTTATTAATGATATATTCATGTTATTGTATCAACAGTTGTATGCATTGCACCTCTATATCAACATTGATAGTATCTTCTTGAGAGATTCCCCATATTGGACCTCTATACCACCTTTGATTATATCTCTTTGAGGGATTCTCCATATTGCTCCTCTATATCAACATTGATAGTATATTCTTGATAGATTCTCCATATTGGACCTCTATATCAATTTTGATAGTATCTTCTTGAGAGATCCCCCACATTGCACCTCTATATCAACATTGATAGTATCTTCTTGAGAGATCCCCCACATTGCACCTCTATATCAACATTGATAGTATCTTCTTGAGAGATTCTCAAAATTGCACCTCTATATCAACATTGATAGTATCTCCTTGAGAGATTCTCCATATTGCACCTCTATATCAACATTGATAGTATCTTCTTGAGAGACTCTCCATATTGCACCTCTATATCAACATTGATAGTATCTTCTTGAGGGATTCTCCGTATTGGACCTCTATATCAACATTGATAGTATCTCCTTGAGAGATTCTCCATATTGGACCTCTATATCAACATTGATAGTATTTTCTTGAGAGACTCTCCATATTGCACCTCTATATCAACATTGACAGTATCTTCTTGAGAGACTCTCCATATTGCACCTCTATATCAACATTGATAGTATCTTCTTGGGAGATTCTCCATATTGGACCTCTATATCAACATTGATAGTATCTTCTTGAGAGATTCTACATATTGGACCTCTATATCCACATTGATAGTATCTTCTTGAGAGATTCTCCATATTGGACCTCTTTATCAACATTGATAGTATCTTCTTGAGAGATTCTCCATATTGCACCTCTATATCAACATTGATAGTATTTTCTTGAGAGATTCTCCATATTGGACCTCTATATCAACATTGATAGTATCTTCTTGAGAGATTCTCCATATTGGACCTCCATATCAACATTGATAGTATCTTCTTGAGAGACTCTCCACATTGGACCTCTATATAAACATTGATAGTATCTTCTTGAGAGATTCTCCATATTGGACCTCTATATCAACATTGATAGTATTTTCTTGAGAGACTCTCCATATTGCACCTCTATATCAACATTGATAGTATTTTCTTGAGAGATTCTCCATATTGCACCTCTATATCAACATTGATAGTATTTTCTTCAGAGATTCTCCATATTGCACCCCTATATCAACATTGATAGTATCTTCTTGAGAGATCCCCCACATTGCACCTCTATATCAACATTGATAGTATCTTCTTGAGAGATCCCCCACATTGCACCTCTATTCCAAAATTTATAATATCTCTTTGATAGATTCTCCATATTGGACCTCTATATCAACATTTATAGTATCTTCTTGAGAGATCCCCCACATTGCACCTCTATATCAACATTGATAGTATCTTCTTGAGAGATCCCCCACATTGCACCTTGATATCAACATTGATAGTATCTTCTTGAGAGATCCCCTACATTGGACCTCTATATCAACATTGATAGTATCTCCTTGAGAGATTTCCCACATAGAACCTCTATCAACAATGATATATTTTCATTGATAGTATCCAAATGGAGAATTCTCCACTTGCACCATATATTGTTAGTATCTGTATAAAAAATTACACTTCAGAGGTACATAAAGGCAAAACCAAGAGAAAACAGTATAGTTTATATAAATAATTTTATTACAAACTTTATAAAAAACAATTACAATATTTGTTATAAACCATAGACATTACAGTTCCACCAGTTTACTTGTATAAATCATAGAGCAAATATCAGCAAATTATTTGTCAATTCAAGGAATAACTTCATAATATGGACTGTTTATGCTTTATGTACACAAATTATTTTCCTGGACTGGACACAATGTGTATTGCAAGAATTAATTCCCATCTGTTATTATTTTATACCCGTTCTAAAACAACAGCAATACCTTGTCCACCACCAATACAAGCTGTTCCTAAACCATATTTACCATTAATTCTCCTAAAATACACACAGAAATTGCTTCAAAGTTTTAGGTCAAATGTTTTTAAGTCATCCCTTTTCATATTGAATATCATTAACAGAACCCCAATTAAGATGAAAATGATATTTAGAGATCCACTATTTAAGTTAGATTCTGGCAACCAAAATCCTGTCAGGTCAAAACAACTTTTCCCAATAGTGCATGCATTCTCCTGGAACTTAGCTAAGATATAATGGTAAAATTTTCTGTTTGTAACACTGCATGATGTATGTCAACTTTATTAACCCAATCATTAGCAGTAGAGGAGAAAAATCATTTCATAAAGGGCAGTAAACTAATGTAATTTACCAACCATTCTCAGCTATATTGTATGAAAACATGATTTAAATGAATGAGGCTACAAGAGTTGTCTTTTTAATTCAAAATAAAACAATATTCCTTACCGTAATTGATGTGTTAAATGAGCAGTTATTCTAGCACCAGATGCACCAAGTGGATGACCTAAAGCTATAGCCCCACCACAAGCATTAGTTATATCGATGTTTAATCCCAATTCTTTAACTACAGCTAAAAACTGAGGTGCAAAAGCTTCATTCACCTGAAAATCATACAAATAAAATCACAGATTTTCTCTAGTGATATATCAATTAGCATTACAAATTAGATGGCATTGCTTAGACATGTATGGCCAATCCAAAGGCTCCCACAAAAAATGGTGTATATAAACTGACTGATTCATGGTTCATAAAATAATTTAAATGAAGTGAGGAGCAGCAACATTTTTATCAGTGTGGATACTTGGTCCCTTATAATTTACTAATGCTAAGAAATTATAAAAATACCTCTGCAAAGAGGATACCAACAAACTTAGTTGCAATTGCATCTGATCTTAATTTTTAGTACTCACCTCTACAAGATCCATATTTTTCAAATCCACACCACCAGCTTTCAATGCTGCTCTAGAAGATGGGGCTGGTCCAATACCCATGATACTAGGGTCACAACCTACAGAGAAAAATACAGATTGTGCCACTAGTTTTTTTGTACTTTGACCACGAAAATAAAACAGTTTGAAGTAGGTAACCCTTTATTGAATACTCATATTCATTATTATTATTATGTGATTTTCAAACCAGCCTAACATGTTTTTTTCGTATGTTTTTTTTTAAAAATAAACACAAGCATGAAACTTGTGAATCTGAGTACAGAAAATGGTTAAATCAAAGGTCTAATCTATTTCTTTATAGTGTGAGAGTGTGATTAAAATGAAAGGTGTGAAGCAGTGCATGGATGGACAAATGATTTGAAGACAGAACAATGGAAATAAACCAGGACAGGCATACAACAAAAGACGCAACAGAAAGCCAGTCAAGAATACAAACTAAAAACCTATAAATACATGAACTTGTACAACAGTAACTTTACCTGATATGCCATAAGATACAAGTCTAGCTAATGGTGTCAAATTATGTTTTTTGACTGCAGCTTCACTAGCTAATATCAAAGCTCCAGCACCATCACAAACACCCTGAAAGTTTTAAATTACAAAAATTTATCTTTTTTAATTTCTTTATGGACATTTATTGTCCATTCATCCAAGTACATTTCTACTGAAACACACTGGACTCTACATTTTAAAATGATATGACTAGGTAACAAGGTACATGTATTTATTGTAGAAAGTCAAGAAAAACTTAAGCTGTGAAAAGTAACTCACAGAGGCATTTCCAGCTGAAACTGTACCATCTTTTTTAAACACAGGAGCTAACTTAGCTAGCTTTTCTACTGAGGTCACTCTAGGATGTTCGTCAACTTCAAATATTTCTTCCCCTTTTCTACCCTTCACTTTCACTGGGGCAATCTCATCCTTAAAATATCCATTTTCATTAGCTGAAAAGGAGATTAAAGTCCTCAAAATATTTGATTTACTAGTAGTCAATAGAGCTCTCTGTCAGTTATTCATCCACTTTCATATTGAAAATTTAACTTTGTTCATTTTATAAGAAAACAGACTGAAAGCTCAGGCAAACATCTTGCTTGTGCTTTATGAACCTCAGACAGTAACATAGAAAATGTCCAGTTCTACATATACAGTATTCTCTTTTGGTAAAACCTCACCTTTAGACCAATTGGTCTGTGTTCTAAAAGCAAACTCATCACAATCTTGCCTGGTAATGTTATATTTCTGTGCTAGATTTTCAGCTGTTATACCCATAGGTAATTTAATATACTGATCTGTTAACCCTGCCCATAGTGTATCTTCTAGCTGAAACAGACATTACTGATTAGAGGAGCTGAAACAGACATTACTCATCAGAATGGGGTTAAACAGACGTAACTGATCAGTGGGGCTGAAACGTACATTACTGATCAGTTGAACTGAAACAACATTAGTTACTCATCAGATGGGCTGAAACAACAAACAAGAGTGTTGTAAAATTTCTAAAAAAAAAAGTTGCAAATCAAAATGGCTCAAAGTCAAATATTTAACAAGAATATATAAGTGAAATCATTATTCCTTTACAACCCTTTTTGAAACATCTGTTCATTTAAAAGTGACCAAGGTCTGTAATATTTCACAGAGATAGAAAGAACAAATCAAAACATGCTTTAAACTGTTACCTTGTATTAAAACACATTCCATAGTTCATATATTTATGAAGCTATGAAATATGCGTGCTAGGAATATTCATTGTTTTTTTTTAATTTAATTTTATATTTAACCTGTTTCTGGTTTTTTTTTTACTAGTTTACAGCACTTTTGTTGCCTTAAACTACCATAATCCCTTTAAGGCAGGGCGGTTATTTACCGATTTGACCACCTTGCATTAAACTTGCCAACCCTGCTAATCTGACAGATGTTAATAATCAGTTGACAGAGAATTGTAGAATGTTACCTTCAGGTCCATTCCTAACTTGGTACCAAATCTGATGTTTCTGACAGCATATGGGGCTTGACTCATGTTTTCTGATCCACCAACTAAAACAATTTCACATTCTCCTAGTTCTATTTCCTACAACAAATAAATTGTCAAAAATTTATAACCCTGCTGAAGGTACACATATCTGAAATAAATGTAAAATAAGAAACAGCTGTAACTGATCTTAATTAAGATATTTTAGAAAAAAATAAAATAAATAGATATCTTGATAATATTTCAGATATTTGTAAAGCCTAACTAGAATCCCTGTTTTCTGATCCTATGGTATTCTTTGTAAAACTTACCTGCGCCCCATTGACAACAGCCTGAAATCCTGAGCCACATAATCTGTTTACAGTTAAGGCTGGTGTTTCTACTGATAAACCACACTTCAATCCAACATGACGTGCAATATAAGCTGCATCACTGGAAGACTGAAAAATATAAAGTGAGGAAAGTTATTATTAACAAAACAAATTCTTATGGCTACAATAACTTTATTTCAGCGACGTTAAATAAAGTAAGTACGGTAATTGTATCCATAAGAATTTGTTTTGTTGATCTAGCACCTTTACTAAATGCCATTTGAAGATTATAAAGTTATTATTACTGTTCCAATTCAAACTAAGTTAAGGTTTTTTCTCAGATTTGGAAAAAGAACACTTTTTTCATTAATTTCATTCATTTCACACCATTTTACATTTCACTATACACTCAGACAAATTGTACAAAAACAGAAGCCAAAATGACCGGCAGAAGTAATTTAGGCTTCCTTAACGAGTAAATTTTGTCAGATACTAACTTGGGAGAGAAATCTAGGATCAATTTCCAAATGAAAGGATATCATTCATTTTAACAGTCTGTAGCACACGAGTCACAATGTTTTCTTTTTGTATATGAACAATTTAACCAAGGCATTGAAAAGAAGAAACCAGGTTGAAAATCCAACCTTTACATCTCAGATCCCTCAACCAAGACACTAGATTAGCAATCAAGTATAAATAGCTCCAACTCTCTCCCCTTAGGAATCTCATTTAGTATAAAATTCTATGTAATAGCCTACTGGTAATATTAACCTTGCCTTAGACCTACCTGTATAACATTACCAAAGGTAACAGAGTTAATAAGTTCTGGTTTTAGATTGATACTTTCTATAGCACTCTTAGAAGCCAAAGCAGCTAAGTCAGTTGAAGACAAACCAGCCAATTTACCTCCATAGGTACCGAAAGCAGTTCTTTTAGCAGCTACTATAAACACACCCTTTACAGCTAAAAGTAAAAAGAAAACATTTTGTAAAGGCAAATATAAAAAAAAATAGCTGAATAATAATGCAATTTCAGTTTGTTTTCAGTTCATTAGCTTTGGTTCCTAAAGCAACAATTATTTTTTCACACTAGGACAAAGAATGGTCTAAAATTATTTAGTTCATAAGCATAGACATAGTTCACAGTTCAGTCCAAAGTCCAAGTTCCAATAGGCCTAGGCCTAAAGAAAAAGATTGTAAGAACTCAAGTCTCTAAATCTAAAAAAAATGGCAATATTCTTTTGGTTAAACGGCAAGGGTGTTGGGTTTTAAGTGGTTGAATGAACGCAAAACCATTTGTGTTATTGTTCTTTATGAAAAATCTTAGATTATCTATTCAACAATTAATTTTAAGCTTACCTCTGGACAGCGCCATATTGTTATAGATGACCTTCACCTTCAACTATTGGGTAAAGTTGTCTATTTTGGTTCGATTGGGCAATAATAAGCTTCTTCTTTTTCACTTTTCTCGAGGACATAGAGATTTCGTATTGATTTTTTTGTTTCTCCATATTTTTTTCTAGTAGTAAGCCTTATATGCATCTTTAATCACAGCATATCGCACGACTATTTTGTATTATCGGGAAAAGTAGTAGGGGTGAATGGGGGAAAATGGTCTTCCTTCGCTTTCATTTAATAAATTAACTTGAACCTACATTATTGTCACTCAATTCCATCTGCTAGTGTACAATTTTTTAAAAGGTCAATTGTACCTTTGTTAAAAGGGAACATCGCCATAATCTATACCATTAATAGTTTGGACGCGATTTTGATTAATGGTAATTGTTCGGAATTTTATTACTAAAATCGTAAAATGTATAATACTATTTTTTACCTGACACGACAAGTTACTCTTTATTATCAAAGTAAATCTTCTGTAACTCTAAAGAAATTTGTTTCAAACAAAGAAGGCTTAATAATTTAAAGAAAAAGTCTTTATTAGGCCCATGAGGATTCCATTCTACAGAATGAGAAACTAAGATGACACGCTTGATTGGTTATTTCGGTACAGATTTAATCAGTTCCAATCCTGGCTTCCATAAATTCTAGAAATATAGGTCTATAGAGGCCATGTTGCTGGCATCATTGAAGGGTAGGCATAGGTTAGCCAAATTCAAACTTTAACATTCTTTATTTTTTTCCTGCCATTTTAATTTATGTCTTTTTTCTGGGCAAAATTGGAACGCATTCTGAAATCCAAATAGTTTTTTTTATGTAGACCATATTTTCAGGTTGAATCCATGAAGCCCGAACGAGCAAAACTCTCCAGTGGAGTGCCCTGTCATATTCATAGCTAAGAGTTACCATACGGAGTTAGTCAACCAATGGTTTAACAGGTTGACTTAGTTTAAACAAAAGGGGGGTAATTTGAGACGTTCAGTTACATTATTACAAAAATATATCTAAGGTTTCTTATACTGTTAATAACAAGGCCTATTCGCATACATGTTGTAGAAAATGACATTTCAGGACTAATAACGCCTCAAATAACATCTTTTGATGTTCGGATTATTGTTTCTATATAATTCTTTATTGTTAAACCTTACAAAACTTGTAAACTAAAGAAGTTTACTTGTGCTTCTTTAAAGAAGTTTTGTTTTATGGACGGTAAATTGAGATACATGACATTGAAATCTTCTTTTTGTTCGAGTGTAGGAAATAAATGAAGCAATTGTGGATAAAATGGAATACATAGAACAATACAACGAATTCAAAAGATTTAAGAGGCGACAGAAGAAAGGTAGGTCAAACATAATGCAGACCTGTCTCAATTTGATAATTTTTTTTTTTCAAAACTGAGATCGCAGTTGTAAACCTTCGGTTGGTCCAATCTTTTAATTATATTGTTATGATTCAATAAGGTTAATTATGACTAAACAGTTACTGTAAGTGTCATCAAATATACGATAACAATAATTTAGTGTCCTTATAGTACGCTGTGTTGGATGGATTTAGGCTAGTCTAGTGGATTTGATAATGGTTCCAAAGTATATAAAGACCATATACTAAAACCCCTGTGATAAAAGTTCAAAATGGATATGCATAAGTAAGCTCTAGTTCCCCAATTGAATTTAATAATTCAGATCAGTTTCATACAATTCGTTTGTTTAATATTCTATTGTGACGTAATTAAACTGGATTTAACTCATAAAATATGGATCACTTGATAAATTCAAATTGTGCTGTCAAACTTGTAATATGGAAAAATTTATATGAGAGCCCTATAGCAGGATCTGACTCCGCTGAAAGTAAGTGAAAAAACCGGAGTTTTCTTTTGCAAGAAACGTCAAAAGTTAGGTTCAACTCGACTGCAATTCAAAATAATCTAATCGGATCCGCCGCAATCGTGTTAACAAAACTCTCACATTTAGAAAGTTAATGAATTTAGGGAATGCGATTGAATTGGGTGGCCTCCAGATGATACTGAAATGTAATTGTACAAGAAAGAATAACATAAGCCGCTGATACTGATAGCAACTAGTAGTCTATATTATATTAGGACGTGAATGCGCGATGAGTGATTGACCAGGTCCTTCCAGTTGTCGGTTATGTTCCTATAGCAGTAATCCAATGTCCTGTCATATGCTGCCTGTCGCAAGGTCAACCTAAACCCCGACCTTAATTGTTTCGGTTACCATGATGAATCATAATATACATGTGTAAAAAACACACATTATCGTCTTTCGTTAAAAAAGTGTAGGTCTGATTTTTTTTTCAGAAACTCGCATCAGACATGAAGTCAGTAAACAACTGAGTCATCAATCAATTGTATATTATAAAAAGGGATGCTTCAGATATTCAGCTGGTCACAACAAACAAGGGTATCCATGGATCCAGCCTTGTGTTCCTTCTAGCACTTCCAAGAAAGTAAGAGATGATTCCACAGAAAAGACCTTACCATCAATAGAACCAAAACGTATTCCCTTTTCAAAATACAAGGATGTAGCAAAAGATACCTCCACTGAGCTTCCAATGGTTTTGGAGGATCGAGAAAAGTCAAACAGCCACATTATGTTACGTCGACCAACGACTATGATCCCTCCACCTATTTTAGTGAGTGAAGAAAGCTTTAAGTCTTTAGCCAATTCTACACAACTGCGATCCATTATCATAAACGAATCGCAGGCGAAAACGTTTGAGTTTTATAGAACTCACTATCCGCTGTTATTAGAAAAATCCATTGGTGAAGACCGCGATAAAATCTTTAACAAACGGAACATCATTCGTGATACACCAGAACAAGTAGCCATGAAACGGAGTAAATATGTCCACGGCAAACTGGAAGATCTCCATCGAGATTTGCAGATCTTGGAAGATGAGATGACAGACGGTAAATTTCGTACCGAACTACGAAGAAAAATTTATGATCCTAGAGTATGGACGTGGAACAAGAAACGGTACATTCAACCCGTTGATTTTTATGATGATTGAAACAATCTAATTCACATTAATGGCATGAAAAGTATTCTTAAGAAACTGTATAATATTCTTGAATATAACCTATAGGTTACTTTCAGCAAAATATTTACATTTCCGCTCTTTTCTATCACCGACTTCGCTTTTTAAAGTCTCAATTTTCGTTAACCTTTTCACAACTCGAAGTTATTCTGAAAAAAAAATGTCTAAAGGAAAGGTGAATAAGTAGAAAAATCAAAAAGAATCAAATTAATAATTTGAAATGAAAATAGATATTATTGTTATTTACATTTTGTATCTTAAAAATTTGAAATTGAATAATTATGTTTTTGTTTTGTACAAAATATGAATATTGGAATGTACCGAATTATTTGTTTGATTTTTATATTAATCTTTCAATTATTGTTTTCAATTCACATATTAAAGGTTTCTGAAATTCCAATGCTGATTGCTTATTAACACGGATATTAATTAGGCCTAATGAATCAAGTAATCAATTTAGCAGTTTGTATAGCATCTGATTGACCAACTACCAATGATTACCGCTGGTAAGGCTAATCCCTCTTGGTGTTTTATCTACGAAAACATACCTTGCAGTTTCTTTGATCCCTATAAACGGTTTCCCCATGTGCAATATAAACATCGGAACAGCACATGTTTGAAAATGGTTTCCTAGGGATGGTTTTTAGACTCTGTCGGAACCGCCATGAAAGCATGCCGACTAGGTATATATATTTCTTGAGCATTTCTCACCATACAATCTTGGTTAACTCAAACTGACCGCACCTCTCCATCTTACTCATTACAACAACTACAATACGTTATGGATTTTCGTCAACAAGCAATAGACGCCACTTCCAGTAGCGATTATTGTGGTATGTCAGCTATCCCTATTGATAGTCACACGTTCCAGCTGGTTAATCTGACACCTACTCAGAGATCGAGTGGTAAGCAAGAATTTGTTTTAATTTTGATATTTTCTGACAAACCTGCGTAGTCATTGTATCTTGACATTGTAAACTAGTCGTTATCATCTCCGCTGAAGACACTTTGCCTTTCTTTTGACCATCCCCATTGATCATTTAAGTTTGTTTTTATTTACTAATGAACCCACATCATTATGAACCCATAACATGCAATTAAATAATCATTTTTATTCTTTTCAGACTACCAAAATAATTCATACACTGCTCCAACAAATCAATCAAGAGGTCGCCTGTTCTCAGATACGTTCTTAGCTATGTTGTCTGCTTCCATGGATTCCAATTCCGATCTACCTACTACACCAAGTCTTTCATCTCTGACAGATCCCTTCCAATCACCTCTTACATCTACCAACCAATCTACTGCTTCAAATAATTCATCATTAGATGGTTCCTTTATTGCTGAAAGTCGCCCGCTTCCTGATTCATTTTCCTTTCCTGAAACTTTTGGAACCCGGTCGACAAGGAATGCTTCATCTATTTTATCTTCCGTGCCACGTGACAGTCCCCTCTCTAATCATCCGTATTTTACAGCACTGTGTTGTGTTCTCCGTACTGATTTAGAACTGAAGAACATGGTCACCACGAAACCCAACATAGCTACCATGGAGAAGGAACTATATGATAAATTGCAAGTTCTTGAAGCAATGAATCCTTTTCAAGTGACAACCATGCGTACCATGTATAAGTACCAGACCACAGTTATCGAACAGGAGCGTTACGCTGCTCTATCCACGAACAGTCAGGATTTTTATTACATTGATTTACTCAACAACCACTACGACGACCAGAGAATTCAAATCATTAAACGTGTCCACCAAAGTGTAGAACTTCTTTGTCAGTCTTTAATGAATTCACCGATACCAAATACAATCATTCATGACATGACTATGGAAACATCTACCACGCTATGTACATCAACCCCTTATAAGATGGGTACATCTACCCCAATTCCAACAACCTTTTTTGCTACAACACCGGATCAATCCCCAGCTTCTTCACGATGTATATCTTCTCCTGGATTGGTCAATCTAATTCAAGCTGCTCCTAAACAGCATTTGACCACTAGTCCACAAGCCACCGGCTCCCATGTTCCGAGTTGCGTAATGGCCCCCGGCTCCGCTACCATACCTTTAACAAACCCACAAAACACCAGAACTAGACCAGTTCTTTCCAAATCCACCATCCATAAACTTGAATCATGGTACACAGCACACGAAGAGCACCCTTATCCCAACAATGAAGTTACCGAAGACTTATCTAGAGCGTGTGGAATCACCTACAGTCAGGTCAGAAAATGGTTTGCTAACAAGAGAAATCGTTCAAGAAATACCAAGTCCCTTGCCGCTATAGCATGTCGAAAACGCCAAGAAAAATATGGATTGTTGATGTGAACAGAGAAAACCGTGTTCTGTGACCTACTTTGTTATCAATTGTTGTTGTTATGTTATTCCAAGATATGTTATGTTATTTAACTTAAGTGCTATTTATGAAGTCATCTGTGTTGCATGGAGCCATCGTGCTGACGAATCTAAGAAACTCTATATTTTGTATTTCGTCAAGAAATTAATTATTTATAGCTATCTGTTCTCGTCTGTTATTATATAAATTATTTATTAAACTGACTTGATACATTTTAAGGATCTATTGTGTTTCCGTTTTATCTGGTTGTCACCAATGTATCACAGCTAAAATAGTTTGTGACATCAACAAAAGAAAAAAAAATATCATTAAATCATTTGCTGAGTATGACGTGACTAAATTACATTTTGAAAGGTCTATTTTTGTTAAATAGAACAAAACCATCCGACATGGTATTTGTTGCGACCCGAGAGAACAATACCAAAGGTATTGCAATAATTATGATTTTGCATAATATGCCATATGCAAAAAATGTAGGCTAATGCCGTGGCCTGGCAAATTTCTGTCATTGCACAATGTACGGCGTTGCCCGTATTAATTAGCAAACAAAGTGCAGAAGAGAAGGACGTAAAACTTCATAATTTTCGTCTCTCATAGAATCCCTCTTTGACTGATTCAACACCAGAGTAGCTAGTTCATACCATATGTAGAACTAACCCCGAGACACCAGACTACGTTACTTTTTAAGGTGCTTTTGTCAAATATTGTCTTTGCCAAATTTTTTAAAAACAAACTAGAAAAATGTGTCATTGGACTTATCTGAAAGCTTCAGCTAAAAATACTGCTTTTATTATTTTTTAACTCTCTTTTTATTTATTGACGATTTTTTGATGAACGGTTTTTTAGTTATTGCTCCTGTCTTAGCCAAACGGATCGAATTGGCTTGTGAACGCTATTGCGAATATAGATTTCATATGATTTAAATGGAATTTGGTGTCATCGTAATATTGACCAAATCTTGTAAAATTTCGATATAGACGATTTTTCGAAGAGTGTTTTTTTAGTTATTGCACTTGACGTAGTTAAAACGAGTCAAAATTGACTTGTAAACGCTATAGAGACTACAGTTTTCATCTGATTTTAATAAATTTTGGTGTGATTATTTTTATTGATAAAAACTTGAGCAAGGTCGATATTGATTTTTTTCAGTGAACTGTTTTTGAGTTATTGACTGAGTCCAAACGCATCAAAATTATCTTATAAACGTGAAAGAGACTACAGTTTTCGTCTGAATTGAATTCAATTTAGTGTGGATCTTGGATTAGGCCCAAATAATGTTTGAGTTTCAACCTGTATTTAAACATAAATATACTTTAGTGGGCGTATCTTAATAGGCAACCACTTGTTAATGGTTAATATCGATTACAAATAACATAATTTTATACATATAGTAATACATGACAACATTCAAAAATATTCATTAAATCAAATTTTATTGATAAGAAATAACTATCGACCAAATCCTTAAATTATAGCAGCCACGACTCTGAAACATAACTTTGCTTTTATATGTATGAAATGAAACTGTTGAAGGAGCAAAAATTTTCTTTTAGAGAAATGAGATCGTTGACAGATATTTTTAAGGCCGGTAATAATTTTTATTACCTTTCTAAATATACAAAATTTTTAAAAATGTAT